>JAPDEJ010000056.1:0-238243 GCA_027569045.1 Aspergillus biplanus
CCCCCCCCCCCCCCCCCCCCCCCCCCCCCCCCCCCCCCCCCCCCCCCCCCCCCCCCCCCCCCCCCCCCCCCCCCCCCCCCCCCCCCCCCCCCCCCCCCCCCCCCCCCCCCCCCCCCCCCCCCCCCTATTGCTGAGCCGGTGCGGAGGAGGGTTTCGATGACGTTGCGACGACCAAGCCAGTCGCCGACGGGGAGGGAGGAGGTTGCATTTAGGATAGATTGGAATGGGGCGGAGCCAGTCTCGTAACCGGGAGCGTAGTGGAAGGACATGATGAGGGATGTGTGTGTGGTGGGATTCGAATTGGGAAGGCGCAAGGTCTATATGAGAGGGAGATGGGAAGAGTTAATGAAGCTATGATGATACGGATATTGGATGTTTTTTGCATATACATTTCTCGTTCGGGATTGTCTTTGGGTTAGTTGAATTTAGCATATCCTGGCTGTTTCGTGTGTAGTTTAGTGCTATTGGGACCTAGGGGCGTTTTTAAGGCATTCAGGGGGGAGCTAGGAGTAGAAATCCTCGAGCGGTAGCTTCAATGCTGGTGATATTCACATGAAAATCTCATGGTCGTGGAGGGACGGATATCCTCCATTCGCGCTCAAAAAGGTATTGAATCTCACTATCAACGGACCTAGGAAAATATGTCTACAGGATTTATGACGGGAATCCAACGAGTGACATGCATGAACAATATAAAAACGAGATATGTGCCCTCTAATTTGAAACGGCGACTAGCAATATGGTCCCCGGCTGGCCAACAGCGAAAACAAACTACTGCGAGCCGAGGCGCAATCTGTGGAGAACCCCCAGGGTCACATATGCGAGAAAAGCTTCTATTTGGTGGTTGAGGCTATGAATCTCAGTATATAACACAAAGGATGTGAATAAAGACATCACAGCCTGGCTGAGGTTGCTAGCGAATCATTCAACAACTGCAACGTATCCTGAACCGCGACCTGGCCACGCTCAATAGCACCATCAACGAAACCCCGCCATCCATCTGCCCAATCTGCACTCGCAAATACTATACGCCCATGAGGTTCCTGGAGCGCCTTGAGATACTTTGACGCACGCCCTGGTCCCCAACAGGCCCAAACCCCCTTCGCATAGGGATCATTCATCCAGTCATGCGTGACATACGCTTCCACATTGCTATCCGGGTTGATGTCCTGCCTGAAAGCTTTCAAGATACTCTTGCTATCCTTCTTATCGGTGAGGTGTCCATTGTAGCCAAATCCGATACACCACGTTCCGGAGGGGCCTGAAGGTTGGGTTCCGTTGTGATCAGAGAATGCAAACACAAATCTGGATTTGCCGTAGCCGTCTCCCGTCCAGAACCATCCTGGTAATGTTTCACGGAGCTTAAAATGGATTTTAGCGCCGTGGTTGATGTGGCCTTCGTTGATCGCTGCTTGCCGTAGAGGGGAAAGTGGAGGGATGAACTGGATATCACCCAGGCAGTTTCTGGAGCCATTGTTAGCCCTTGAGATCTTCTCACATGTAAAGGGAAGAAAACTTACAGTGGAATAGTCGAGATCGCAACCTTGGCCCTCAGAATTCGACCATTCACAGTTCTGACCTTGACACCGCTCGCACCTTGGCGAACCTCAGCGACCGGTGTATTAAACAATGAATCCCCAGTATATTCATTCCATATCGCCCGAGCAAATGCAGTCATCCCCCCATTCCCAAGCTTGTATATCCCCGCCAGTTCAAACACCCCAACCATACTATGTCCCCCCAACGCAAACCACCGCAGCGCTTCAACAAACCCAATATCTTTCCCTGGTGCGCTACCAAATGTGTTGATATTCGATTCAAACAACTCCTTATCCCGCTGAGGGATTCCACGCAGCTGATCTAACCGATCCTTCACGCCGAGATAATCATACGCCTTCCAGGGGGCAGGTTCCCGCAACGGATCATGCGGATACGGCATAAGAGCTCTACTATCCATCCCGTCAATGCAGAAAAACTGCCGCGCAACGATCTCCAGCGCTGCTCCGTATTTGTCAGAAGACACAACTTCAACCGCCCCCCCAGCAGGCGTGAAATATTGTTTCGCCGGGGCAAGCGTCCCCGCAGACGTCTTGAGGTTACGATGCAGCCCATATCGATGGAGCTCAGCGTACAGATGGGGCTGATTCCAGTGAACCCAGGTTCCTCCCATCTCGACCTCTTCTCCTAGTACTTTTGCTGTCCAGGTTCGGCCGCCGATTCGATCACGCGCGTCCACTAGTAGGACGTTGAGGTTGTCCTTCTGGCTCAGGCCTCGGGCGGCGATGAGGCCGGTCAATCCGCCCCCGATGACGATTACATCGTAGTTGTCTTGGATGGTGAGAGACCCCTGTTGGACGGCGTCGGTTGACAGGCCCTCGGTTTGTTGGGTTGGTGTCCAGAGGAAACCCTCTTTGGAACGGGGCATGTTGACTCGATGTTGGAAGGAAATCAAAGAATTGCCATCGTATAACGACCATTATATTCACATTATATTATAGTTTTTATTTCAGGATGGGCAGGTTAATCTTCTGGAAATATCGGATGGTCCTAACGCCTCGTAGAATTGGCACTGTTTTGGTACTTGGTGGGTCATCTGGCGGACTTTATGGCGATTGGCTGACGTGTCACGCACTCTTTTGCCGAATCAGGTAAGGCCCTATTAGTGGAGTATTGGTAGCCAATCAGATCAAAGAAACCCCAATTCTCCCCAACACCACATTTATTTGGTCCTGCTATGGAGACATCAAGATGCAGTGCCCGAACGAGATGTGTGTTCCTTTGACATAATAAGACCATGTTCATTTAAGATTTCTATGTTACGAGCACCATATTTTGCATATGCTACTCGACACCGATTTTGCTGCCTGCGGACCAATCGTGCTTCCCTCCTCTAAACACCACTAAACGGTCCTGCGAGTACCAAGAAGTAGTAGTGCTAAGTAGTTACAATTTCGTCATTGGACGGGTTCCACACTTCCAAGCAATCCCATAACTATCTGACGAAAAAGCCATAGTACTTCCCCTCGGAAAAAAGAAAACATCGCCCTGCTTCACCGTGGCAGTCTGCCCGTCTTCATCCCGAAAATTCATCTCGCCTACAGTGATAGCATAGCTGTAAGCAACTAAAACCGCTCTCGGAAGAGGCTCGGAGTACTATACATACCTTCAATCATAACACCGACTTCGTCATACTCGTACTTGGGGGGCGTTGCCTCTGGTCCGCTTCCCATGCGGAACCAGGATCCCACGATGGGGCTTGTGGTGCTGTCGGGGGAGGTGCCTAACATGTCCGCTGGAGATTGGGAGGTGTTAGGGGGCACTTGTATTACTGTAGAGGCATTTTATCACTAACCGAAGAACACGTTGGGGAGCCCGCCGAAGTTGGGGAGTTTGAAGAGCTCAATCTTAGTTTTGACGTGGAGGCCCATCGTTAAGGTGAAGTAAATGGTAGATTTTAGGATTGGTATAGATGGGAAACGGAAACGGTTCGAGTGGGGAGGGATATTATATGAAAATGGAAGGACAAATAGAACAAGAAACTACTGCCCTCCGTTGGCCATCGGTGGTCTTTTGTGTTTGTACCGCTTCTGCTAGTGGCAGGAGATGGGAATCGCCAGAGTGTTCCAAGTTTAAAGTAGAGAATAGGGAATATAGGTAGCCAATCGCATCTCCTTGCGGAATGCGGGCACATTTCAATCTATTATTGCATGTCCTAGCCTAGAATAGTCTCCAGCCTTTCATCGCCCATTACATCTGCCCATAGAGCAAAGGTCTCCGACGAGGAGGAAGAGGATGCCATGCGTGCCTCATCAATGGCAGACCTGAGATCCGCCTGGGCCCACACCTTCTCCAGAATATCCAAACCACGGGTAATCGTAGCAACGCCCACATACTGATGAACAGCCATGATTCGGTCCCGAACAAAGTTCCTCCAGTATAGTATCACGCTACCCTGGCGCGAAATCGACCGTAACTCTGCCGCGATTATGTCCCACGATTGCACGCCCGGACAGCCTTCTGCCGAACCATGTCCCGTGTTCGTGTTCTGCAGTGTACTCCCCGCAATAATCAAGGGAAGGGTGAGGAGACAATTAACGCCTGAGCTAGACGGGATCCCCGCGATAAGCGTTAAGATGCTAATTGCCATCGCGAGCAGATTGGATAATGTCTCTGACGGTGGGGCGTCCTTGTCTGTGGTGGTGTTGATGGACGTTCTGTCTAAGAGCTCCGGGAAGCTCCGGTAAAGCTCTAGCAACGCGGCGAGCCGGTACACTTGAGAAATTTGGAGGAGGTGCTCAATCGGTGTCTTGCTGTCGCCGGTGTCGCTGATCCGACTGGCGTCGGGAGCTCGATAATGCAACAATGACGTCTCAATTTCACGGGCCTGCTGGAGTAATCCATGGACGAGAAAGTCCCGGACTCCCTCTGTCGCGGCATTGACGGAAAGCTTCTGCACGGAAGACCGTTGCCTTCCTAATGTTCCTACTTTGGCTAGATGGATGAAGAGGGGGGTGCCAATGCCTGTCCATGGGTTGGGATCGCATGGGAGCGTGTCATCTGGGTTAATAAAGGAGTCCATGTAGGCGAGGGAGTCCAGCGGCTGATTGAGCAGAAAGCTAGCCATGGCCTCCCAGTACGCCATAATTCCAATGACGAAGCTTCCCAGTCGCGAGGAGCAATAATTGGCCCGGGAGACCGGATTCCGGGACTGTTCCGCCGATAGGAGCCGTTGTAGTAAAATTCGCGCTCCCTGTAGGTGAGTCGTACCTAGTGAAGATGGGTTGTGCCAGCCCTTGGAAGGTTGTTAGCTCGCTCTAGTCTAGTAAAAGCGTATGGGGAGTATTGCACTGCATACATCTGTCATTCCCAGTATGACAGTCGCAAGCAGCAGCTCTGCGGCGCCAAGGACCGGCCCATTCTCCGCCTTCCATCCCTCGCCCAAGCGCATGATCTCCTCGCCCAGAAAAGAAATCGCTTTTGTCTTGTGCCTCAGAGAAAGCATGACTAAGTCGGTCCGTTTAGATGCAAGATGTGCGGCTGACATGGACAAAACGGAGTGGTAGATGAGCGAGCAGGATCTCATCAGATTTCCGATTTCAAGGCGAAAAAAGTTCTGCGCGGAGTCAAAGCATGAATTAATCGGACACACGGTGGAGAAATAGTAGCCGGAAATCATGGTATCCTCGTCCTCGAGGGGCGTGGGCACGGGCACGGCCGGCTGGAACTCGAGCCATTGCGGCAGCAGACTGCTGAAATTCTCGGTCTGGGCATCGTGGTGATCGTGTTGAAACTCGCTATTAAATGCTGAGTGCGGCTGGCTTGGAGAGAGCGATGTTCTGTCGCCCGCTAGCACCCCCCCGGGTTGGATCTCGGGTTCGCGCTCCCCACTATGGGAATGGGAGACAGTAAGAGTGTTTTCTTCGATTGAAGATATCGTGTCAGTAGATGGTGCCAGCCCTTCTGGGGATCGTCCGGTTGGTGGTGGTGGTGGTGAGACCATTTCCCACGCCGTGATAAAATTGGTAGGTGTAGGTGCCTTTGCGACCTGGGTTTGCGTGCCACCACCAACTTCGTATTTCGATGACCATTTCAACGGGCGTTTGTAGCCTGGACATTCATATCCCTTGCGCGTACACTGATTACAATGAGGAAGGGTCTCATCACATTTAATTTTCTTGACAATCGAGTTAGGTGAGCTGCAGTCTATCCCGCGGGTGGAGAGGATGGGCGGAAAACGCGGAGATTCGGTTAACTTACCCTCTGTTTGCAGCGGAAACAGCCAGCTATCCAGGTCAGTCGCACTCCAGGCAGAAGGGTAACTAGAAGCACTTACTACGTGACTTTAGGCGATTTCGAGACATGGGGGATATCTGCGTCACGGTCATCAAACCGTTGTCTCGGAGCCGGCGAATGGTTGGGCTCACAAAGAGGAGAGGCGATTCCCGCCAAGTGGGAAGATGAACGGGAGAAAAAGGGAGAAATGCGGGGAGAGCATTAATCCCCACCGTCTCCGTACCCCAAGTTCGCCCCTTAAAACCGGGGATATACGTATGTATTTTTCCAGGTTTGGCGAAGAGCTTGGAGCATTAAGTACCATGAAGTACCTGAGCTGGCCCCCAGAGACCAGCAGGAACGAGAAAACAAAAACAAATCAAATTTTAACAGAATTCCTGAGTCCGATCTACTCGTGTCTTATCCCCACCTCCAAACCAGACGCTCCGCTACGATTCGCTAAAGATAAGAAGCTGTGGGCCCAGCTTATATGTATTATTGACGCTGCAAGATTACTAGGTAGAACCCAGTTACGTCCCCCAGGACCCCCCACGTCTGCCTTGAGGTGCTACACTACATACAGTGTAAGCCATCCTCGCGTGAGTTCCACACCATCTTGCCTTCAAACCATGTCTTTAACACCGTGGCCCCAGCAAATTCTCCTTTCGTCAAATCCCGGTCTACGGCAATAAAGTTGGCCCTCTTTCCAGACTCTCAATGCTTCCAAGGCGATCCCTATGCCCAACCGCGTCCGCCCCTGCCAGCGTGATGAGTTTGATGATGGTTTCCGCCCCCAGCACAGGGGTAAGGCAGTCGAGAGCCGGCAAAAGGTTTGGCGAAGGAGGCAATATCCAGTCCGACCCAATAGTTACCTTCCCCCCTGCGTCAAGGACCTGCTTGAACGGCCACTTGAAAAGGGTAGGGTGCTTCGTTCTCAAGTCTTCGTGGTGGAAGATGGCGGGCGACATCTCTGCCGTGACTCGGAGGGAGGCGAAGCGAGGAATGTCATCTAGCGTGAAAGCAAACCAACATTTTAACATAGAATAAATGGGGAGGGGAGGGTTACGGGCGTACCTTCATGGACAGCATTGTTGTGCGCAAGCTCATGCCGGCTGTGGATTCCGCTTCCGGACCTCCGCGATGGCATCCAAGGCATACCTCGCGCTTCCCTCACCAGCACAATGGATTTTGCACGTGAACCCCCTAGCATCAAACCCTGACAGCTTCTCCATGAATCTGTCCTTTTCGATCAGAATCTTAGCGCCATCCGGCTCCCCGTCCTCGGTCAGATCCGCCTGCGAAAAGTGCGGCGGCATGGGCGCCCCATCTAGCCAAAACTTGACGAAGCGAGGATCGACATGCTTGCTATAAAACTCCGCCGCCGTTTCCAACACAGACAGGAGATTCACCTCGGTGTCTCTCCCCTTGTAAGCGGGCGCTGATACAATATGAGGGAATATGGCCTTGGGTAGGGAATTCTCGGCGTCTAGCTCTTGGATGGCGTGCATGTACACGCTGTTAGCCGACGCCTCTTGGCACGATGTGATTCCGTACGGATGGGAAATATGGATGGCATATGAAATCGCCCTTTTGGCGTGCTGGAGAGCGGGTACGGGTAGATTCAGCCATGCTTTTTCGGTCGCGGCCTCGACAAGTTCTCCGGTGGGCTCGCCTGATTCTCTCTGTACAATTGCCCCTCCATGGGGGTCAATGGGATTCTGGATATCATAGCCCGCCTGTTTTAAGCCTTCTGTGTTGAGGAGGATATATGACACGTTGTCTCCCGCACGAGGACGGGCCGGGTGGGGAACGCTCCGTCCAGAAGATTTCGGTCCGGCTTCCCTACAGTGAATGGTCAGCATAATACTGAGTTGGATAGGAGAGTGACACACCATTAGGGAACTGCTCCGCATCATAGAAATTCCCCACGAGCCAGTCCCCAAAAACATGGGCATAGGAGCAGAGACACTCCCCCTCGGCTAGGTTGCTGGCCAGCGTGTGCTCATTCGACTTTGGGGAAATAGCTACTCCGTTCAACTTCTGCATTGAAGCCGCGAGGAGATGGGTGTGTGCGTCGTGGATCCCGGGCATTATGAACGTTCCGCGCAGATCGTATGTAATCCTTGAGATTGCCTGGATCTCCTCCGTGGAACTTACAGCCGTAAAACAAGCGGAGTCTTCGTTCACGATGAAAACCTGGGCCCATGGCAGGTCGTCGTTGACGGTGTAAACGTGGCCATTTAGATATGCGATGGAAGATATTGGTAGTGATTAGCGCGCTTGTTCAGCGTGTGGTGTGGTGGACCTAAGTTTGGGCCCCCGAACACACAAAGGGAGCGCAAATATATGGAAACTATGCCCCCGCGTCGGAGTCTTTTTTTGGAAGCCGAATGTTCACTTGTGACGGAATAGCCTTTGCAATGGAGTTGAATTTTGTGCTGGAACGGCTTTTCTACAGGTAGTAGTAATAGGTGTCTCTTGGTGAAAGAGCCTAATTGGCTCTCGCAAACGAATGCGATTGGTCCGGCTGCAAAGTTGCCACATACAACAATTTGTCCCAGTGCCCTTTAGAGTTTTGTACTACCTCATAGGTGACTTCACTGGTACTCGAGTAGTAGGTGCGGAGAAATATCGAGCTTCATTGAATGCTGCCACAGCAGGATCTAAGAAACTAAAATCCCACGCAAAAGCGATTCTATATACCATGAACTATAGCAAGATTGGGACCAGTATACTGATTCCTCCCCTTCCAAACCCAATAAACACAACTGAAGATCAGCACGGCCCCAAACACCAGAGGGGAGTAGTTCATGTTAAGCGCGGTCACCGGCTGATATGGCGGAAACACCATGGCAACGGTCGTGTAAATCAGATATACCACGGAAATTACATTGACCACCACCCCATATCGCCCGAGTTTCCAGGGGCCATACTGGATCGTCATATTCCGTGGTGAAAGTCGACGCCAAAGCATCAGAGCCACAGGAACGAGATATGAAATCTGGATGCCAAGCACAGCAAGCGATAGAATGGCGTTGAATGCGGTGGTTGACCCTATATTAATGAGGCCAAGCAGGATCAGAATTCCGCTGGTCGCGAGGATCGCCAGTTTGGGGCACTGGGTTTTCATCTCTAGTTTGGAGAGGTGCTCATGGAATGGAATCGCTGGAGGGGCTCGTCAGTGAGGAGCCATTCATGTCAGGTCAGCTAAAGGAGAGGGGTTATGTTATATATACCCTTATCGCGAGCCAGCGACCATAGCATCCGAGACGCTGACGTGAATAACGCGATAGGAGCTAGCAGGGCCATGAGAATAAGTGTGCAGGTCATGGCAGCGCCGGCTCCGGCGGAACCTGTCACGTTCCGAAATATTTCGATGATGGGATACCCGGTGTTGGTATTCAGGGCTGCGTCCATGTCACCCATGCAGAAGAGGATTGCGAGGAGAAATGCAAAACCCAGGGTACCGTTTAGCGCAACTGAACCTAGCATGCAGAGCGGCACTGCAGCCTCTGGATGAGGCATTTCTTCCGCGAGATGGATAGCCCCATCGTAGCCTAAAGATAATAAGTATACGTGACGCCTGATGAAGGGAATAATATATTTTATTTCTGTACTGACCTGTCAACACATAGCAGCTTGAGAGCATGCCGACGGACCACGCGACCCCATCACTCGACCAACCGGAATTATTTTCAAAGTGTGTGAACACAAATTCCGCCGAATGTCTCGTCGGCGCACAGGCCCATATCACGATAAAATTGGCAACGAATGCAGCCAGATGGACGAACAACGATACATTCTCAACCACAGATAAGAGCCGAGTTCCCCATATATTGACCACGGTGCCGATGCCAACGAGACCCCAGTAGATAAGAGTCCCATGCCAGCGTTCAGGCTCATACCCTAAATTACCATTCAAAGTCAAGAGACCCTGGATCATGGTTGCTGCCAGGAAGGGGGCACTGCCGGTAAACGATATCCAGCCAAAGGTACCTGCACACAGTCTCAATATTAATAACCGAAAAGACAAAATGGTCAAGCAGATATGCCTTGGCCGTACCGATCCATCCGACAACCCAACTGAGGAGATTCCGGCATCCGTCGGGAGCTAATTTTGCGGTAAAATGATACTGACCACCTGCTGTCGGGTACCTATGTTCCTTTCAGTCATTTATCATGTACCAAGTACATTAGGGGGACTATTACATCGAGGCCATTTCACCCAGAGATGCTGCGGTCGCCAGGGCACCAATGATAGCCACTATTATAGCCAGTCAACTGAAAGGCTCTTCGAGAGTGATCACGCCATGAACTGACAAAGGCATCCGTAAACTAAGGATACCGGGCCTCCACTGATCAATCCCGTAGCCATTGTACTGTGTGAAACCGATTAGCTTTTCTATTGCCAGACTTTATCTTGGGCTAACTATGTACCTTGAAAGTGCCTCCCATGTGGCCATGAGAACAACAGTCATGGAGAGAATGGTGAAACGCGAAAACCCTTTCTAGCCACAGCAACAGCAATCAACTAGAGGTATAAAAACGGTGTAACGGTGCCTATTTACCTTGGCTTCATATGTTTCTCCTAGCTCATGGCTCCTCGTTTCCAGGATCTGGGCCGATGTGGAGGAAGAATCGATGTTAGGCTTACCTGCGCTGGAAGCCATCTTCACCAGCATCTTGAGAGCGAGATTGCAGACACAGTCAGGCCCAGTAGAACTCGGTGAGGTTGTGTGAAGCCTGTTGCTTGGAGAGGGGATGGAGTTTGCAGGATATATCACAAGTGCACGACTTGCTTTGCAGGTAAGGGTGGGCCCAGAGTCAAGAGCCTCTACAAATATGTACAATGTCAGGAAAGTCCAGCAAAACAAGGGGGGTTTAATAGAGCATGGATCTCCATGGTGCGCCTCGAGTGGATCCTGAGCAAACTCCCAATGTCCGAAATGGTACACAAAGTGCGGACCAATCAGAGGTCTTCTCCTCGCGTATCCTCGCTGTGCGGATGGATATATGGGGAAGGCCATAGATAACACAGTGGGCCATTGCTTATCTCCTAAGCAACGTTATTTTCATTCAGCCTGGGGTAACCTCCACAACTGAAATCCCATTTTGACGCGTGGGCTCGGGCTCCAAATCAAGGGCCGATGATAGGGTTAGGCCTAGGCAAAACAAGCTCTTCACTTTAGATGACAGGAATCAGTGGGATATTTAATGGCTATATGTTCCGTAAACGATGAAATGCTGTTCAATTATTACACTAGAAATCATCGGCCACTATACACTCAAATTATATCTACCATGGCACTTGAGACAGCAGAGAGAGCTGACTCTCTGCGCAACACTAAACAGCCTTCTACTATCTATTGTGATGAGGATGAAGTATACGACCTCAAACAGCAGCGGAAAATCATCCACCGCGTTGATCGAAGGCTGGTCGTGATAACAGGCCTCGGGTACTGCATCAGGTTAACGGACCGCGCGAACGTCTCGAACGCATCCATAGCCGGGTAATCCCTTCGTCGTTTTACTCCATGCGTTATTACATACTACGGGCGATACCAGGATGAACGAAGACCTCGGTCTTACTATGTGATATCGCTATGCAAATGTCACCAAATCCTTGCTGCGAAGCCACTAACTAACAGAAAAAACCACACCTATCAAGTCATTGGTGATGCTCATATTCTTCATTCCATACGTTGTATTCCAGCCGTGTGCCACAGCAGCCATTCAATGGATCGGCCCTAGGTTGTTTAATAACATCCGGGGCCAGTGGAAACGAGCGCTTTCGAGCGCGATCATGATTGGCATGGGCGGTGTGGGAGGGATTGCGGGATCATTGGTCTTTCGCTCGCAGGACGCGCCGAAGTATTATCCTGGTATCTATGCGACTATTGTGTATGTTGGACCTGTGGGCTTGGGTCGGGTTGGGTTAAAACAGGAAACTAACGAAAATGTAGTGCGTCCGTCATTATTATCGTTTTAGTGGTTGTTCTTACGTACTATTTTATGGTTAGGAATCGGAAGGCGAGTCGAGGCTCCACAAAATATCGACACTACCTATTGTCAGGGATTTGAGATTTGTCGCACATTCAATCATAGGAAATATTGGGGAGGCGTGGGTGGCCTTCGGGAAAGTAGGACTCTCGGGGGAAACCGGCTTCCAACAGAATTTCGGGTCCTGTGTGTCTGTATATTGGGAAACGTGTAACCCAAGATATTGAAGACGGTTGAAAAGCTCTGTAACAGGGGCCTGCAAAGAACCGATCATATTGTGGAGGAAACGTCCGAAATCGTGGTGTCTAGGGAATCGAACTTCGAGGTCTATAAAGTTTGGAGGCGTCATGCAGCGTAGCGTCGAAACCACGCAATTCATATATGTATTCATCTGGCCATCACAGGCGGCTCCCACGGAATAACCTTCTCCATAATCGTGAATTCCTTATCCAACATATCAGGGTTAAGCGCAATCATCCACCCCCAATTAGCCAGATGCGCCGCCGTAACCGTCTCCGTGATTTTCAGCCCAACCGACTCATAATACCTAAAGATGGCGGGACTCTTAGAGTGCGCAGTTCCCAGTATGCGAGTCCGGAATTGACGCGATCTCCGTCCATATCGGTTCTGGAATGCCTCGTTGTCTTCGCGGAGGATAAACTCCTCGCAGGCTAGGAAGGCCTCGCGCAGCATTCCACCCCCGCGGTGTTTGGGTGAGACGAAGGATGCGGCTAGGTACCATGATGACTCGTGGCAGTCGACTGGGTTGTGGTGGTGGGGTTGGTGGTGGCAGTCGGGTCCGTAGAGGTTTGAACTGAGGACCCATTCGTTCTCCTTGATGGGGATGATGGTATCGTTTGTCTGGGGGTCGGCGATTATGACGCGGAAGGCGGGTTCGGTGAGCCGGGAGATCCATTCTGCTCTGGAGATGCGGGATTCGACTTTTGTAGGATGATGAAGAGGCATCGGGGGCGGCTTTGAGGGCGTTTAGCCGGAATTCGATGAATTTGGGGGCGGTTGCCTTTCTGCTAAAAGTATAGTTCAGCTTTCCATGCCGCCATAAATCGCTCAGGGATAGATGTCTCTTCATAGATTATTTTACTTGCAGTTAGTAGAATTGATCAGCGTAGCGATTAATGGTTACACAAGATCAATAGTGTCACTTTGGTTGCATGGCTTCCTCCGAAAGAGGTAATTGACGAATATGACTCTTCCTTTACCCCGCGTGAGTCACCGTATGAAATATAGGATCAAACCTCGAGACTCAGCCATCCCATAGCAAACATATAAGATGGACAAAGAAAACGCTATCCCTGAACCTCCAGACAATAGTGGAAGCGACAACGATGAAGATCCCCCCCTTGACTGGCGCACCTGGTCCATCCTCATCTCAGTGGGCGTTCTTACCTTCAACGCCTGTCTGGAATCGACGATACTGGCCCCGGTTCTGCCAGTAAGATACTCTTCCTCATCGGGCTCTGAGCCATGTTTGCTAACCCTACAGTCCATCTCGAAAGGTCTCAACGGTAGTACCAGCAGTACATTATGGACCGGTTCCTCCTTTTTATTAACGGCGACTGTTTTCAGTCCGCCGATCGCACGTTTAGCCGAAGAGTTTGGCCACCGGACGATGCTCTTGATATCCATATGCCTGTTCTGCATCGGGGTTTTGATATGCTGTTTATCTGATACAATGACGGTTTTGATTGTTGGCAGGTCTATCCAGGGGATAGGTGCTGGTGGGATTCGCGTGGTGGCCAGTATGGTCCCCTCCGCTATGGTATCGGTTCGGCAGTTACCGGTCGCTATCCTACCTGTTCAGGTGGGATACGTGGCTGGTAGTATCATCGGTCCCGTTGTCGGGGGCTACATAGGCGAGTATACGACCTGGAGATGGATCTTCTACCTGAATTTCCCCGCGTGCGGATTCGTGCTGTTGGTTGTGCTATTTATGATGGAGGATAAGAGTGAGAACCAGCGCTCGTTGGTGGACAGGCTTCGTCGATTGGACTATGCCGGGGCCTTCCTCTTCCTGGCTAGCATATCCTCGCTATTGATTGGAATTATGTGGGGTGGAGAGCAGTTTCCCTGGGGCAGCTGGCATACCATCGTTCCAATTGTCTGTGGCGTCTTTGGCTTAGGCCTTGCCCTAATCTGGGAAGGATTCGGAACATCGTCTCCATTTATCGATCTCTCTACGTTCCGACTATTGGCTGCGAGGTCCATTTATGCCGGCGCCTTTCTTTCGGGCTTTATAGTAGGTGATCTTCCGTCTGATCTGACTCCATAGTCCGTATCACTGACTGGTCTAGTTCTACTGCCAACTATATTACCTCCCGATATACTTCGAAGGAGTTAGGGGATGGTCACCCGGCCGTACTGGCTTAGCCTATCTCCCCATGACGTTCGGAATGTTGATTGGAAGTGTGGGATCATTGCCATTACTCCGAAAGACCCCCCGACTACGCTGGATTATCATCTCTGGCTGGATCCTGATTACGGTCCCATCCGCGCTCTTCTTCCTATTTGATGAGCACTTTGCAACTTTCAAATGGGTCCTGATATTTCTCGTTCTTGGCGCAGGCCATGAGCTGTTATTAACGACCTTGTTCTACGCCATCCAGGTTATCGCCACCGGACCCCAGGCGGGCCAAGCGGTGTCGATGTACATCTTCCTCCGGTCTCTGGGGCCGTGTATCGGGGTCGCGATTACGAGCACATTGCTCCAGAACTCAATGCAATCTCATGGTTCACAGTCTGGAGCTGGGAGTACTTTAATGGAACTGACGGATTTGGCGGCGCATCCGGATCTCCCGCCAGCGTTACTGGATAGCTTTCACTACATGGCTGCCCTTGTTACGGGGGCATCGGCGCTGGGGCTGGTATTTTCCCTTTTCTCTACCAGTACGGGGGCGAAAGCCACGGGAAACGAGATTGACGGCTGAGCATAGCTTTGGGTTTAGGATGCTTCAAAGAGTGGAGGCTCTTAATCGGGATAAAGGTTGATCCGAGTCCTAGATAATTTTATTTTACCACCGGCATATGTATGTTGTGATCTTGCAGGTCTCTTCTCTGCGTCTCCCATCGAGCAAAGGCAACTACGGGACCAAGTCAGTTAAGTGGATGTACTACAGTTACTCTAGCCATACCCCATGTAGTCAAACCTAAATCTTTCTAATGGGGTTACCCGCTCCAGTCCCCGGATGTTGAGATCGCATATGCTCCCCTGGCAGTGAAGACACACGACCATCCAAAGATTCCCAAAGATTCCACAAAGTGACCGAGAAATATTCTCAGCACCTGAATACGACCATTTGCTTCTAGTAGAGGGATTGACGGTGGCTCAGGCCAAATCGCCCAGATCGAACACCCGGCAAAAACCTTCCAGTTTACGTGGGATTCTAACTAACGGATACTAGTTCGTCTACATGCCACCACAAACAAGCGTTTCCCATTGTCTTGCACGATTTCCCCTTGATTCTTTCGATCCAACCAGTACCCCTGGCATCCCCAGCTACGTTAGCTTGAGGATGCAGGATGGCGGCGCTTTTGATTGTTGATTGGTGCCCTCGGCGGAATTGCAATCTTCATCACCCCAGACTCCCGGAGTTTCTTGCGGTTTGGAATAGGAAATGCGGGGGAAAGACCCCACCGGGAGTAGGCCGGGCTGAAGAAAGTCAACATGTATTATAACAAGAAGAAGATGAGGAGGGAATCCGGATGGGTGCTTTGGTCCAAATGAGTAATTAGTAATTCCGACAGACCTTTTTAGTTTCCAGCCAAAGAATACCCAATATATATATCCACCAGCGTATTGCTGGAGAAATAAATCACGATCCCCACCGGACGCCACCGGAAAATCGGTACGATAACCTCCAGCCACGCCCGGGGATAAAATGTTTCCCATATGGGATGCGGACCGCAGAGGGGTAGTCTTTGCTTTCACCCCGCGCGGAAATTAACTGAGAGGAGTTTCTTCACACAAGATGAGTTCAAGATGTGAGGAATTGAATGGGAGGACCATCGGTGCCCTAGAGTATAAAGAGCTGATCACAGGTCCCAGCCTCGACCTTCAAATCTCCACTTTTTTTCATTCCCTAGGACAATACCAAGATGAGATCAACGGCACTTCATATCTTGGCTCTCGCGGGGGCTGCCTTGGCCAACCCCGTTGAAAAGAGAGATTCGGTGACTGCCCAGGTCAATTTCTCCAACAACACGGGCACTCCCCAGCATCTTGCATCTGGACTGTTGTATGGAGTCCCGGATACTGCCGGCCAAATTCCGGTACCATTAGCCTTCATACCCCTAGCATATTATAGTAACTAATTGACTGGCTAGGCTTCATTCTACCAAAATATCGGGTACAACTACGAGAGAGCCGGTGGCGCCCAAGTAGCCGCTCCCGGCCGTGGCTGGATCTGGGGACTTACCGAGTACAAAGTAGGCACCATTCCCATCAGAAACCAGCCACATAACCGTAATAACGAATTTTAGAACCGCTTCGCCTCCGCTCTATCCAACTACAAAACCGCCCGCTCCTACAACGCAAACTTCATCTTCCTGATCCACGATCTCTGGGGCGCAGATGGAACCCAGAACTCCACCGCCGCCTATCCCGGCGATAACAGCGACTGGAGCAGCTGGGACAACTATCTCACTCAACTCATAAGTGATATGAAAAGCAACAGCATGACCAGCGGCATGATCATCGATATCTGGAACGAGCCCGATCTATCCTTCTTCTGGAATCGTGACCAAGCACAGTATCTCCAGATGTGGGGACGGACATTCCACAGACTTAGGTAAGACCCCCCTCCCACTAACACATCTTACACCTTCCGTTGCCATGAAATATAACTGACATGGGATTGAATGGTTTAGGAATGAGTTCGGAACGACTGTCCAACTCTCCGGCCCCGCCTCCGCCGGTGAGCCCTTGGCCAGCAATACCTGGTGGCAAGCCTGGGCGTCCTTCGTCTCCACCAACGCCAGCATCCCCGACCAATACGCCTGGCACATGGAAGGCGGCGGAGGCGATCTCCTCTCCGCACAAGACGGCCTCGTCCATTGGCAAAAGACCTACAACCTGCCCGGAAAACCTATAAACATCAATGAATACGCCGTATTCGACGAACAAGTCCCCGCAGGCTCCGCGTGGTGGATCGCCCAACTCGAGAGGATAAACGCCCACGGGCTCCGGGGGAATTGGCTCAGCGGGGCGAATCTGCGTGATTATATGGCTTCTCTCCTGGGGAAGTCCGGCTCGACCTACTTTCCGAACGGGGATTATCAGGTGTATAAGTACTATGCGCAGAGTATGACGGGGTATAGGGTTGGTACGGTGCCAAGTACGGACCTAAAGTTGGAGGCGTATGCGACGGTTGGTACGGATGGGTATGCGAGGGTTCTGGTGGGGGTTAGGGTTGCGACGGGGACGTGGCAGTTGAAGTTGAATGGGTTGAGTGCGCTGGGGTTGCCGACGAGTGGGACGTTGAATATTCATACGTGGGGGTTCCCGGTTGCGAGTGATGTGCATAATGGGGAGGTGGATGCGCCGAATGATTTGGGGTGGTATGGGCATGCGTATAGTGGGGATACGGTCACTTTTCCGGTTTACCAGGTGGATAAGGTCACGGCTTATGCGTTTGAGTTTGCTATCTAGCCCATTTCAGAGGGATTTGGCGAGCATCTTGAATGTTGAGACAACGGACGCTGTTGAATAGTCATGAGGATGTTGGTCACAAAAGTGGTAGGAATCGCACGATATTAAAATTGAACAATATTAGTAGATGATACATTGAGGTCACACATTATGGAGCCGATGGCCCCTCACGAAGCATGTCCGTAGGCAAATTCCCTAGAATCACGATCCAACCACCGCCAGAATAAACACAAAATCCCCCTAGCTCGACCCGGAACCCGAACTCAACTGCATCTTCGGCTCATAACTGTTAGGGGTCGTACTATTCACCGTCCCATTCCAGCAATACTCCTTAAAACAGCTCGTACAAACATCCGGCAACTTCGTATCCGTCTTCTCAGCACTCCTTTGCAAAATGGCACAGCCCACGCACGACGGCCAGTTGGCATCTACACTCGCATTCCCGCGCGTAACAACATTATACCCATTCGTAATAATGTCGTCGCGCTGGGTATTATTATACGAAAGCTGGAAGGTCGATGTATTCGATGCCGCTGTATAGGGCGAATTGGGTAGATAGACAATCAGCGGCGTTGGATTTGTTGTATTGGACGAGTTACACCCGAAGAAAGTTGGGCGGTAGCTCAATCCCAAATTAATAAACGTGTTGTTATCTGGAATAGCGGGGAAGGAGGTCCCGTTTGCGATACCGGTGGTGTTGAGGCTTCGTTCGTAGGTTGCAATTAAAGACAGACCTGCGGGCCAGTCGTAGGTTGTGTCTGCGGAGGAGTCGACGGCGAAAATCACATCTACGTCGCGAGCGGGTTGGATTAGTGGGTGGAGAGGAAGGTTTTGGCCGTCTTCGCCACCGTCGACTAGGTCCAGGGTCGGGGTGGTGGCGAAGGATGTGATCGCGTTCTTGTATTGGTAGAATGGGTTGGGATCATAAATTGCAATATCGTTGTTGTCTTCTCCGATGTCGGTGAGGATATCTCTGATTCCGTTCTTGAGTATGCTTGGGATATCTGTGGTGTTTAGTTGCAGGATGAACTGGTTAAAGAGTGATGAGGAAGTCCCCATGGCGAACCCGGCGTTGTCGAAGCCACGGACGCAGGCATCGGTGCTGTTGACACTCCCGTCGCTAAAATTTGACCCCAAATACTGCATCGGAGCGAAGCCATAGATTGACGGGTCGAACGTGCCGAATTCCCACGGGTTGAACTCGTAAACGGTCGAGTTGGTTCCGATGATTACTTCTCCCGGGGACCGTCCATCGGCAACTAGGATGGGGAGAGGCATGCTCCCATTCTTGAAATTATCAGTCAGGGCGATGGAAGACCATGTGTAGCTGACGCCACCATCGTCGGTGGTGGAATTGATGAGCTGATACGACAGCGCCCGTCCCCAGTAGTCGGTGATGGAGGTGTTGAATCCCGCATCACTCTTTCCCCCGACATCCTCTGCTAGGTTTGTCCAATAGCTCGCCGTGCTGAAGATCTGGAGCCAGCCGGGCGGTCCCTCCAGGATGGAGTTGTCAAATTCCCACACCTTATCAGATTCCTGAAGGTCGGTGATCGTGGTGAAATTATTGACAAACACGGATCCCACGAGCCAGGCTCCACCACTTAGACCGGAGACGTAGGTGGATGCCTGTAACAGCCCCCCGAGCTGTCCGGAGGCGGTAGAATTCGAGGTACGATTGTCAAAGGCCTTGAGGGCGCCTGCACCATTCGTGAGAGCGCGGTATCCTCCCCCAGAAACCGCAATGGCGATGTTTGGAATGTTTGAAGCGTTGCTAACATGACGATCGATGTAAGACGAAGCATCGAAGGATGGCAGATTAAGACGCCCCAGCAAGTCCTTCATCGGCTGCAGTGTCTCGTTCCGACGCTTCTGCAGCCATTCCGTCTCATTAGGTGACAGAGCACTCGCCGATCGGATCGTGGGCTTGTCACTAGGACAGGTGCCGTTTTCCGGGGTATATCCATCCGGAGCATTGGGCAGTGCGCGAACAATGGGCGAAACATCAACTGCTGGCGGCTGTGGGTGTGAGTAAATCACATTGCCAGCGGTGCCAATAGCTAGGCCAGCTACAGCCGCAGTCAATGGCTGGACCTTCATGGTTTTTGGACTTTTGCTGCGACATGAAAGTTGAAGGGGTGTTCCTCAATTTAGGTACCGCGCCGGTGGAATTAGGTTTGAATGTACTGACGACACCATCGATTCCGGGCCAGCCGGATGACACCCGCGACCCATGGAACGGCCAACCAATGCAGACACCACCTAAATACAACCATAATATGATCATCATAGCCACATCCTGATTGGATGGAATGGATATACAACATCCTATCCGTGAATGGGTCCATGGGGTTGCGTAACGGAGAAAGAAGCCCAACCTTGACCACATCCCCACCACGCAAGGCCCGAAGCGAAGCGAATTCTGACCACTGGCAATACCAAAATTTCCTTTAACTCACGAATTGGATACCCGGCTGGCTATTGGATGATTGAAAATTCGTGGCGCGATGGCTTTGGCCTTTCAAGAGATTGTCGAAATTCGCAGGGTCTTCCATGCCACCTATTTTTGGTACACGTCTGATTTCCTATATTAGCATCATCATCGAGGTGTTTAAGCCCCACAGTTCAAGGACTTACTGGCCCAAATTTCAAGTACCAAACTCCTAGCCTCGAGTGCAGCCTGTGCTGCCGTGCCTGGGACGTTACATTTCCAACACGCTTTCAGGGACTCAAGCCGTGTTTTAAGACCACGAGCCGCTCCTAAGTCGCCCTTTGATCATTCGACCCACTGTCAGCTACAGGCCTTATAGCACAGCCTTGGGAACTCGACTCATCATCTACAGCTGATTCAAGCCTCCTCTCTCGTCCGTACTTGATATTTTCAAGAAATATTGCAAACTTCATTCGGGTTAGGAACGGAATATGTGAGAAAACTGGCTTGGGCTCCTTTCGAAATATTTCTGCAGTGTGCTATACTAGTACTACGTCTCGTTCTTCGCATTGTATTCTCATCTACGGTCGCTGGGCTCCAATACAAGCAACCGAACTGGAAGGTGGCACAATTGAATTACAGTTGCTCTTAAGTTGGTATTTTTAGACTATCGGGATACAGAATCGCGGCGAGCTTGGTAAAAACAACGATGGTCGGGTTATCGGGTGAAATATGTCAACTTCGGGGGGTTTTCAGTGTGCGGATGGCGGGACACAGGGAGCACATAGTTTTGCTGCTTCCATATTTATATATATGTTTCACATGTGCTTTTGATGAGTTCATGACGGCTGTTGAGGGACTCATGATTTTCGAGACTCCTCGGCGTGTGTCCGGGATTGCTACGAGGCATTTAGAGTAATGCCTTATATGTTGGGCACCTGCTGGATGGAGGTGTACCTTCTCCTTTTACGAGACATACACCCAGGGAAGAGCGCCTAAACAGTCGGCATCCCGACCCGATGTTCCTTATTTTGCCAATCACCCTAAGATTGTAAGCAAACTACTATTAGCGATCTCTCTTCACCTTTTGTCAGTGAAGATGAGTCACCTTCTTCCTCATCCATTCGCATATCCAGTCGTAGCCACATTTGAGAAGCCAACTGAAGGTTAGAAGGGAACAAATTGTCGCAATATGTATCTAACCTTTGGGAACCAAAAGTTCAAGGCAGACCAGAGGATGCGGTGTTTCCTGCCTCATCCATCCCATCTGAATTGACCTGGCGAATAGCTCAACGGGGAGGGCAGCTTCATATCATATAAAAGGGGCAGTCCCCTCTCATTGCAGGCTTGTAACCAAAAAGTTCCGTTGAGTCTACCTCTGTGTATTTTGGTGTCCCTGGATAGTTCTCCCACGTTGATATCAACGGCCAGCCACATCAATGTGATTCAGTTTGGCGTGGCTTTGCTTGATCAAGGGCCAATCAATACAACTAATTGCAGCGCCACACAGGTCCAGTATGCAAGCCTGTATTGGGTAGAACACGTTTATCAAAGCCGCAGGAAGGTCTCCGACGATGATCATGTTCACAGATTCCTTTTGGAGCATTTACTACACTGGCTTGAAACCCTCAGTTGGATGGGGCAAGCCGACAGGGCAGTCATGTCAGTCAACCGGCTGATTTCAATTGCTCAGGTATACAGGTCGATCTTTCAACCGAACCTAGGCTAACCGAATAAGGCCAATGACTGTACAGCATTTTCAGAGCTCGTTAACGACTCGAAGCACTTTGTCCAGCATGCGAGATCGATTATGGAGGAGGCACCTCTCCAGCTATATTACGGTGCCTTGGTCTTTGCGCCAACACAAAGTACTATCCGCAAGACCTTTATTCGGGCAGCCATGGATGTAGTGAGAGAACTGCCTGATATCCAAGCGCACTGGAGTGGCTGCTTGCACACGTTCGTGGGCCATGTGGGAGATATCAGAGCCTTGGCCTTTTCTCCCGACGGGTCAACCCTGGCCTCTTATGGAGCAGACTCCAAGTTACGGCTCTGGGATACTACTACTGGCGTTTGCTTGCAGGTGTTAGACCCCCTGTATTTAGTTTCCACACTGGTATTCTCCCCGGATGGAATGTGGCTAAAAGCCCCGGGCTCATCCCCTGATTCCATGGCCTTCTCCCTGGATGGTCAGATTATGGCACTTTCCCGGTTTTCCTTTGTTGAGGTCTGGGATATTCTGGGCGAGAAATGCAAACTGCCATTGGATACCAGACCAGCAAGAGTTACTGAAACAGCTTTAACACCGAACGGGAGCTTGCTGGCATTAGGGCTGGATGTAGGAGTACTGAACATGGAACTACAACTTTGGAATGTTAGTTCCAGGCGCTGCCAACAAACCTGGGAGTTCTGGGGCTGGATTAAAGGTTTGGTATTCTCCCGGGACGGAAGCAAACTCATCTTCGGGCAAAGCGGTTTCCTCCGTGTGTTGAATATCTCCTCTAAAGAGAGAGATGATAGTGCGGTAAATTCCAATGACGTTGCCGGGTGGAGAGGACTAGATAAAGATGTAAAGGTGGTGGCTAAATCCCTTCAAAGGTCTAACCTCTTGGAAGACGGTGTTAGCTCCTCCCAGGCATTGAAACTTGATTAAGGGTGCCTTATCTTTATTGACCCTATTATCTTTTCTCTAGATGGAAAGACTGCAGCCTCGGGGTGGGGTGAGGTTGTTCAGCTTTGGGACCCAAGCGCACTTAATCAATACATCCGACAGGGTGGTGTGAAGGGTGGCTATGAGGTAGAATTATCTCTGGATAAGCATACCCTCTTCTGTGTTACGTCCGACCGTGCTCTGTAGATCCACATTATGGCCCCAGCCTACCGATATGAACGGACCATCCAGTGCGAGGTGGTGTCGAAAATGCGTCTTTCAGCTGATGGAAAGTTTGTGGCAACCATGTCCGAGTTTTTTGGTCGCACGTCATTCGGGGTATGGTCCATATGCCGATATAAATGCCAGGCAACATTTGCGTGGAAAGCGTTCGTAGACGGCGCAGGAGGCGAATGTCCTGAATATTTCGAGTGCCGTGATTTCCACGTCAATGGTGATGCTCTACCATTGTGTTCAAAACTGACTGTCTGGGTATGGAAAGTCAAAGAAGCAAAACCCCTCCGGTTATTCAAAAATTCCCCATACGGTTTCAATGGAGCATTTGATATGTCTCCGAATGGAATAATAGCCGCAGCCACATTTGATAGGGATATCTGGGTCAGAAACATACATTCTAGCCAAAAGCGTTGCGTCCTCAACCTTCCTCTGGAACATTATCCGACAGCGTTGGCTTTATCTTTCGATGGAAGGATACTTGCGGTGTCCCTAGGCCTTCGTGCCACAGGGGAAATATCTATTTGGAACCTCACGGCTATGTCGTGCCAATAGGTAATTCTAACAGGTACATTTATTCCACCAAGAATGATCTTTTCAGTCGATTGCCGGCGCCTGGTGGCCGATAGTAAGAATATGTCTATACCAGTTAACTCTACACCCTCCCTGTTATCCATATCACAGTCTAGTATACTATGGATAGATGGCAAATGGATCACTCGTGGTGTGAAAAAGCTGGTTTGGCTTCCATTCCAGTATCGGGAACGCTCTGTGGCGATCATCGCCAACACTGTGGGTATTGGCAGCCCATCGGGAGAATTTAGCTTCCTTTCTTTCAAATAGCCCATTCGTAAGTTAAATTCAAAGTGTGATGACTAATCTTAAATCCTTCGAATATTATACGTTGTGGTAATATTAATTTCTCCATCTACCAGACATGCATTACCGGTTCCCCTTTTCTCTTTCTCGTCGGAACTACAGGTCTGACATGGTGTTTTATAACCAGGCGTATGAAACTAGTCAGGCGTATTATCATTGGGGGTCGGATCAAATAGGCTAGGTCGTATAGGGTCCCTGGAGCGAAGGATGATGGTCTCAAAAGGGCTATCAAAACAGTGCATCGGGTGACATATCCTGCGCAGGTCCTCTCTGCACTATCCTGAACATGAAAGTAATACCCTTGCATTTAGCGAAATATAAACCCCTACTCCAAGCGTAGCTTCGACGTATCGACCGCCACAACCTTCGCCCCCTCCGTCCTATTTCCTCCCACCGGGGCCCCCTGCCCCCCCGCCGTAACCACATACAACGTCTCTTTATCGCTATGTCCTCGACCAAACGCAGCAGCCGTGTCCCCCGCGACCGTCATCTCCAAGTCTCCACCGACAACAACCGTGCCCTTCCCCGAAGATACTTCCACATACACAAGCTTATTATCAACATTTGTCGTCACGTAGATGTTTCCATGCTTATCAAAAGCAAAATCATCTACTCCAGCAACCCCGATATTCCTCAGATCAGCGACTAGCTCAGTTTCAGCGCATGGAGCAGGGTATCCGTCGTCAGTAATAGCGATACGAGAGAGAGATGCGAAGTTAAAGTTCGAGAAATACAGGTACCCGTCGTGGATCTTGATGCCGTTGACTCCAATCTCCAGGTCAGCGGTATCATCGGGCTTTAGGGCTGGGTAATCGAACACTGTGGCGTTATAGCTGGCTGTTGAGATGTCGAGGTAGCCGATGTAACCGGCGGAGTCAGCGACCAGAACGGCGTTGTCGACGCCCGGGATGCTGGTTACGCCGTTGACGAATGTTGTTTCTGGGGGGAAGTCGATTACTTTGGAGATGCTGGGGGAGCCGCGGTGGTCGAAGGTGAGGGTGTATGCGCTACAGGATTTCTTTCCGTCGTCGCCGAGGACGACGTATGTTTCTTTGCCTGGCTTGCTGGTGGCCACCTCAGTAATTCCGAGTAATCTCGACACGGAGGGGATGGTGGTGAGGAATTCGTGGGCAGGGTGGTGAGAGGATGGGTGTCGGACGATGATAATGTCCGGGTTGGGTTGGATGAGGGTCGTGAGGAGGTCGCCATTCGGTCGGACGGCGATGTTCTCGATCCAGGTGCCGAGTTTGAGCTGCGTTACGATCATCGAGGGGAGAATGTCGCCGGCCAACGCGAGGGCTGGGAGGGCTACCCCAAGGATAGGCTTGAGTAACATGGCGGAATGTTGATCAGTTTGGTTTGGCTTGTTGCGCTTGTCTCAGGAGGCTCTGGGGCTTGAAGCTGGAGTTTTGGTTGGCTTGTCTTGAAATAAGACAGCAGCCATGGCATTCTTTATGCATTTCGAGGTCTGGTGAAGATGGCCTCATCACGTCGCACACATGGAGTCGTGTATTACCTGACACCCGGATGTCAGCGGCTTACATTATCGGTTCTTGCGGATTCGCCCTGGTTCTGAAGCTGAAAGGGTTGACAAATGTACCAAAAGATGTAAGCTGACAAATAGCAGAATTGGTTCAAGGCCCAGTACTAAACGGCTATCCTGACAAATGCGGGAGTCTTTTTCGTGGGGGCCATTCGCTAGTGACTTCCAGAATGGCCATGTTATTCGACATTAACCTGAAGAAGTGCCCGCCTTTGACAAGGATCCTCCCGGGGTCACGGCTGGCTGCTTACAGCCGCACTGTCATCGTCGTGGGGCGGGGGTCTCGTCATCCAGGACGAATAGGGCTTTGGTTTGAAGTGACAGAGCGTGGCCCAGTAGGAACGCTGAGGAAAACACTGCCTGCCCAATGGCCCAGAGTAACGACACAGCACTGGGTCCGGCAAGCCGATGAAGAGGTGAATCGGAATACCTGGAATGTATCTCCGAGCCCAGGGTTAGCTCATTTTTTGGAAACTTTGGATTGGCTCTGAACTCTTCCTCCTGCGTCCTTGTGCATTCAACTCAATTCAATTCAAGAAATGACACGACCCAGTTGTCGATCTTGCCCATTGCGGGAAGTTCTGACTTTGGAGAAGTTGTGATTGGTCTTCGGGGCTGAGGCTGGAGCAGCCAAGCGTATTTGAGCGTACGTGCGCCTCATTGTGGAGGAGCGTATTGAGCGTACCTGACGTCATTCGTCGAGCGTATTCGGGACAGCACCGCCTCAGCGTATCCAACGGCCGGCTTGGCGGTGATCAGCCCCTGTTTTGAGTCGTTGTTTGACAGCTGGGTCGGGATATTCTTTTAAATAGTGTCATTTTAGAGCTTAATATTGCTTGGCTTAAGGCTCAATACGCTCAATGGGGAGCTCAGCGTATCACCTATCCTTAATTCCAAATCATGTCCCAATCCAAATCCAGGGATCAAGGTTACTTATATACCTCTCCAGAGCCCTCGCCAAAGTAGCTTTTATTATCAGTATAGTTCACTACACATTCTTGACATAGCGTTCCTTTTTCTTATTTTTCTTTAACGAGACATCATGAAGGCTTCTACTCTCACTCTACTTGCATTCGCAACCTCAGGCCTAGCATTCAGAGAATTCCTAGAGCCTCGAGGTCACGAATTCCGCCCCCCAGGCCCATTTGACAGTAATTCTCCCACACCAACCCCTCCGCCAAAACTATATTAACATTCTCTCCCCTGCAGGCCGCTCCCCATGCCCCGGCCTAAACGCCCTAGCAAACCACGGCTACCTCCCCCGCGACGGCAAAAACCTCGACTATGATATGATCAACGCAGCCTCCCAAGCCGCCTACAACTTCGAAGACGGCTTCTACACCGAGGCCGTAAAAATGGTCTTCGACTTCAACATCTCCACCACCAACCGCCCCAATGAAACCTTCCACCTTCTCGACCTTGCTCGGCACGACAAAATCGAAGCAGACGGCTCACTCACCCGAAATGATATTTACTTTGGCGACGATGTCCACTTCGATGCTACCGTTTGGACTCCAGTCGCCAAGGATCTGGGGTTAGATCATTATCATTTCTTTGATCGGTTTGTGACGGTGGAGACTGCGGCGGAGGCGACGAAGAATCGATATGCTCTTGCGAAGAGGGTGAATCCGGAGTTTAATGCGAGTGCGATTCAGCAGAAGTTTGAGTATGGGACAACGGCGCTGTATCTTTTCACAGTGTGGGATGATGAGAAGAATGGGGCGCCGAAGCCGTGGGTGAAAGCTTTGATGGGTAAGTCTCCCTTGACGGAAAAAGGGTTTAGAGAGGAGTTGCTAATGTGTAGTAGCGGAGGACCGGATTCCATATAGAGAAGGATATACCAAGGCTAAGCTGGAGAAGACTGGCATGCAGCTTAAGGCCATGACGGGAGCAGTACGGGCTGCAGCTGGGTTGGACTCTTGAAGAGAACATGGGCTCTCTGTCCATCTAATCTGAAGGTTAGGGTTGATACTGCAGAGCAGATTCGGTTCATATGGTTTATCAGTGTTCAGAATACTTTAACGAGCGGATTATGAATTTAAAATTATTCGAGAGGTCATATATGATGTATCACTGGTAAAAATCAATGCGACTGTGTCGTCTACCACTGGCAACAGTGCTCCCCTGTCCCGCCCACACATATGTACCCCAAAATTAAGGTCGGATCAAACGGTATTGGCTGTAAATCACCCTGACCCCATTTGTGGCATGAGAGTCAACAAAAAAGTACAAAACAACAACCGGAATTCACCTGTAGCCTTGAGGCTTGTCCCACCTGCCAGTTGTACGGTGTGTGCTCGCAGGTGGCTTCAAGCCAACCGGAAGTCAAGCGGAACATCACCAATGATGAATCGGCTATATAACCTGAAAATGAGTCCAGAGCCCCTAAAACCTAATAGTCGCCCTACTAGGCTGTCGGCCAGGACGAACCCTGGGAGTTCGCGAGGAAGCCCTATCAGCGGCCATTCCCGAGGTGGATCACCAACTGCCATCCAAGCCGGATCCAACCGCCCATATCTTGGCTTAATAACAAGAAATTGCCGCAATATCGCCAGCAACAATAACTGGAGTAATTGAAATTTGAGAGCGTGTTGATAGCCAAGCTGCCCTAAGCAACTGATAGGTGGGTCCGGAAATTGCATTTCAAGCCTCATCCCCATGCTTCCCGGAAGCGAGGTCAACACTCAACACTGCTATCCGGAATGGCGCATATAGCGAGCGATCCCCCATATTTGTAGGATCCTTTCCTCTCGACTCGCAATCGATAATCCATCTCCACAGCGTATTTTGATCATCCGCACGACCCGCATCATAGGCATCATACACGGTTTCAACACCTCCATCGAGGCAGGCTGGTATACCTTCACCAACCTAGGCCCCCTCACCACAACCTTCACCGCACCCCCAAGGTGCGCCCCAACCGACCGAGTCGGCGTCGGCTATATGCATCCCACCGGTGACATTCTGCGCGTCGAATTCTCCACCCAGTGCACATCCAGTTTCACCAGCTATTACCCCGACTGTATCCCCTCGACTACCTCGCCAGTCACCACCCCCGAACCCACCTTCACCGAAACCAGGCCTCTACTGTCCGGACGGATACACGACGATCGGCATGGCCGCGCGCGATGGGAGCGGCACTCTCACTTCCTCAGGAATCTTAACCAAAACAGTCACGACTAACTCCTACCCCACAGCAAACTTCTACTACTACATGTGCCTCTACGAGCCCCGGCCCACCGTGATGAAAAGTCTCCTCGAGCCCAAACAGACAATAGTCCTCTGCTGTCCTAGGTATGTCCCCTCCCTTCCCTTCCCCAGCCTTTATCCCATCCGGTCACCTAACTTAACCACTGGGACAGTGGCATGACCGCCAACGCCGACGACGCCTGCTACTCCGTCGTGCAAACCTACACCCCCACCTTCGGCTGCCAGGTCTGGGAGGGCATTAACTACGAGACCTCCGAGTCGACATCCGTCTACACCACAGGCGGCACCACTCGCACCGCCCACATCCAGGTGACCACCGCTACCATCACGCACACGTCAACGTATACCATGAGTCTGGATGCCGTGGACCGGGAACTCTATAGTGCGCTCGTTTATGCCCCGGTTATCACGCTCTTGCATCATGAGTCGGATCT
Source organism: Aspergillus biplanus (assembly GCA_027569045.1). Lineage (NCBI taxonomy): Eukaryota > Fungi > Ascomycota > Eurotiomycetes > Eurotiales > Aspergillaceae > Aspergillus > Aspergillus biplanus. The sequence continues at coordinate 28,819 of JAPDEJ010000056.1, forward strand.
GGTGGGTGCGACTGCTTTGCCTGAGACTACCGGCGGCCGTGGCGGTGAAAGTGGAAGTGGAAGTGGCTCTACTCCGACTAATGCGGCTGGGAGACTGTCTGCGCAAGGAACCTGGAATGGGATTGGTGCTGTTGGTTGGGATCTCGGTTGCTGCTATGGTGCTTGGGGCGACGATGGTTTTGCCGTGGTAGATTTATCTTATTTTTGATCACTTTATAGAATGCTACATGTAGGGCTAGAGGCTTAATGATTCATAATGCACATATTTTACCTTCAAACAACCTTACTCTGGAATGGGGAGAATAGGTTTCTTGGGGGGTCTCGGAAGTATCGAGATAGAGGTATTATGGGCGACCGGGCCATCGAGCGGGATAGCTCAAAGGTATGCCAAATGTAGAACCGCGCGCCACCTGGGCGGGTATGACCGTAATGGTGGTGGTAGCCCGAGTATCGCATTGGTAGAATTATTGTCTGGGCATTAGCGAGGATGGCATATGGAGGAAAGAGGGAGATATGTCCTGTTTTGCGCATTATGAAAATCATTGGAATTCCTTCTGGCCAATCTGTTTTCGCACCTCCTTATTAGCCCTTCGATAAATTGGCCCTGTCAATGAACCCATCAGGGACTTCCGAAATACGAGACGCTCAATTCCTCCTATTGCCGGGGAATCTCTGCAAGTTTAGGCATAATACCGCCAGCTAAGGACCAACAGCTCAGGAACCCCATGCTCAATAACCCGCCGATCTTGCCTTGTCCGCGCCGGGCTAATTCGCGCGGAGGGGAAATGGCCCGGTCGTCGCCAAGAAGCAGCAAACCCAGCTTGTCCCCGCATTTTCGCTAATCAGGGCTTCGGGGTAGCTGCTAACGACGTCGGCGGCGGGTAAGCTAGATAAAGCTGCGGTGGGTATCTTATATCTTCTTTTCCCCGGACTCCCCACCTCATTCTTCCCACTCTCAACTATACCAGCGCTATCCACGCTTGTCCACTGCCTACTGGCTATAGCCACCGGCAAAATGGTAGAGAAAGATGAGGGAACCGTCACCAGCCCGGGTGTTGAAACCGCGAACAATATGACTGATGTGGGCGATATTGAAAATGAAAAGGGGGCTCCGTTGGCGAGTTCTTCGGCTCGGCCGAAACCGCGCTCGCTGTGGGTAGCCTGGCTGTATCTTTTTGATTGGTATCCTAGCCACTACTCCAAGGAGGAGAAGCGGCTTTTGCTGAAGTTGGATTGTTTTCTGCTTCCGCTTTGCTGTCTTGCTTGTAAGCCCCATCAAAACAAGGGTATATCCCCGACACATTGGGTTAGTTGCTAACTGTGATGCAGTTTTCATCAAATGGCTCGACCAATCCAACGTTAACAACGCTTACGCATCGGGTATGAAAGAGGATCTGCAGCTCAACGGTAACCAGTGCGTCACCCCCCCACCATAATTTAATCCCCTCTCTCACAAAACACCCCCCCAGATATTCGCTATTTGGCACCTTCTACAACATCGGCTACCTAATCTTCGAAATCCCCAGTATGATGATAATCTCCCGCCCCAAGCTCGCGCGCTACTACCTCCCCATCATGGAAATCTCCTGGTCAATCCTCACCTTCGCGCAATGCCGCCTGCGCAACGAACACGACATCTTCGGCCTCCGCTTCCTGCTCGGGGTGCTGGAAACCCCCGTCTCCTCTGGTACAATGTTCGTCCTCTCCTCCTGGTACCGGGGCGACGAGATGTTCAAGCGCGCCGGCGTCTGGTTCGTCTCCTCCAACATCGGCTCCTTCATGGGCGGATACCTGCAGGCTGCGGCATACGAGAACCTGAACGGCGTACATGGAATGGCGGGCTGGCGGTGGCTGTTTATTATCGATGGGTGTATTAGTCTCCCGATTGCGATTGCGAGTCTGTTTTTGTTTCCCGGGATTCCGAGTAGTCCGAAGGTGTTTTGGTTGACTGAGGAGGAGCATGCGTTGTGTAAGAGGAGGATGAGGGAGGAAGGGGTGAGGGATAGTAGGAAGATTGGGAAGAGGATGTTGAAGAGGGTTTTTACCCATTGGCATTTTTATATTGCGGTTTTCACCTACATCTTGTAAGTTCCTCACTTCTTGGGTTGGATGATGGCTGGCTAACGGGTGACAGCTTCCAATGCACGACCTATGTGGCCGGACAGATGATTCTCTGGCTCAAGGATAGCGCCGACAAGTACGGTACCTGGACCGTCTCGGAGATTAATATGATCCCGACCGGTGTACAGGGTGTGTCAGTCGTCACGGGTATCCTGGCAACATCTCTAGTGATGGTATATCCATTCTGGGCGGTGATGTCGGTCGTAGCGGCGATTTTGTTCTTTGCCAACGCTTGTCTTTTGGCTTGGGATATTCCGCAGGGCCTTCACTGTTTGTTCCTCCATTCCTCTACTGTGGTGGCGATACTAACAGAGTTAGTTACTGCGTATTATCTGCTCGGATTCACGTCCTGCGTCACGCCGATTCTCTTCCCATGGGTGAATATGGTAATGAAGGATGATTCGGAGGCGAGGGCGTTTACCTCTGGTGCTATGGTATTACACTCTTCTTTTGCTTTTATACTATCACTAACATGGTTGTGTAGATGACCTTCGGCTGGGTATTTTTTAGCTTCTACCCAATTACCGCGTTCCCAGTCCTTGAAGGTATGTCGCACTCTACAAGAATATCTTTGACCTTGACTAATATTGGCCTTCTAGCACCCAAATGGCGAAAGGGTTATATTGTCAACACGGTCTTTGTCGTCGTATGGTGGTCGCTTTTCATGCTCGGGCAGTATCTTTGGAGACGCGACCAGAAGACGAAAAAGTTCGATATTACGGCTGAATTGGCGGAGGATGCGGAGCTAAAACCAGCCAACTTTGAACATGTGGAGGGGACCACTGGGACGGATGAGAAGAAGTAATGCTCGATGCGTGCAGGGTTGCTGAGTGGGGGATTGTGGTGTACTCAGGTTTAGTTTATTTTCAGGGAAATTGCAGTTACTAAATAATGGATCTGGCCTTTTGTCCAATTTAATTGCATTGTAAAGCTTAATCTTGAATGTGGTCTATTGTTATCGAAGATGCCTATGCAATGGACCTTATCCAGCTCAGCGCCATGTCCAGGTATTTTTCGGTTTCGATATATTGGGGGGGTCCTGGGGTATATGACATCTAACGCCGTTATGCGAAATAATTGACTATATACAATCTAACTAGAAAGGCCTATATTACATCGATTGTAATATCGTCATCAACAGTAGAAACACGCACCCTGGGCTGCCTCGCCCACATATCGTGTATAGCCCCATGATCTAACCCGGCAGAAGCTCCAACTGCAAATACCCCAGATACCAACCAGAGCTCCTCTCCATTAGCTGAATCCTCCTTCTTATGATTCCCCGATGATCCGATAGATATAGTATGCTCTAAAGAGGGGATAAACGTCCTCGAAGCCACAAGGTTAGTATTCGGGTCCGGTCTCAACGCAAAGGTCCTGCTCTGGACTCCCCCACTGCTCCCCGGCTCAAACACAGTTTTTGCGGTCAAATCAACGATTCCGCATACTCCAGCCGCAGACTTCAATAAACAGCTATCGACCTCCTGACATGATCCCTCCTGGAACACATGGCCGGGTTGGACTTCCGGAATAAAACACCCAGAAGAGGACTGCGCATCAAGGGCAAACCCGCTATCAACCAATTGGACATCATTCATCCATCCTGTCCCACCTTCACTCTGACACGACTTGAGCTTATGCACCCTAAGATGCCAGCCCGGGAAGAGTTCCATAAGCGGAATCAACGTGGTGGTAATAGTGAAGCCAGCGTACTTCCACGGCCGCCAGATACTCGTCAGCGCGGGCCCAACTTTCCCCTCCTCTTCCGCGCTCTTACACAGAACACGCATGGTTTTAGTTTCCTCGCCATATGGATCAGATCGCAATTTCCATGATTCTCCCCCGTCATGGCTCACGCACAGTGTGCTATCCGGCGCCAACTGCTCGAGTAGAGGGCCAGCTGGTACACTAAATCCAAACGCCGACGAATAAGCTAATTTCCCGTATTTCGATTCCCGCGCTCTATGGTGTTTACGTGTCATTTGGCCCGATGAGAGCAGGAAATGGTGTTCGGGGGTATTGCATAGAATTTGTCGGGGTGGCCAGACAACTTGTGTTCGGGGAGGTTGCGAGGCAGCCGGGTGTTCTGCGGAAGAAGAAGGCGGTTGGACCATGGGGTGAGGGAGTTCAGGGGCTGTCCAAAATTCGTGGGTCTCGGGCAGCATGAGGACGATGAATGTCTTTAGGCACCAGTACACGGACTGTGGGGAGTTGTAGGCCTCGCTCATGAACATGTTTGGGTACGTGAATCCGATATTCAGAGTGCCGTCTATGTTGAATATGTCGGGGTGTTTCGACCACCAGCGCAGGTGACGCAAAAGCATTCCCTTGACGGTGCCGATCTTATCTAGTGGTGCTGGTAGCCGAACGCCTGCGCAGGCGATGGCCGGCCAAAAGGCCGCGAAGGCGAAACGATACGTCATGCTTCGGCCAAAGGGGATCGCACCGCCTATCGATTCATCAGCAACCTCAAATTCCGACACTCTCTAGACGAAGACGTGAACATACCGTTCGGCCCAAAATACCGCCAAAATGAAGCCCCAAAATCCCTCGCACGCTGACGGTACTCCTCCGCTCGTTCCGGATCATCCTCACCAGCAAACCGCACATACAACAGCTGCGCAAACTGGATCGCAAAGCTGCCGGAGTAATAATCCGCCTGTTTGCGCTCATCTCCCCAAAGACCGTCACTAGACCATCCCTCCCCTATCACAAAGGAATCGAGAGTCTTGAAATCCTTATCCATCTGCCCCTGCACTTCCTCCCTGAATACACCAAGACGTTTCACCAGCGCGAGATTCACAAAAATGCGAAACCACAACCAGTTATTCTGCGGCATTTTATGGTCGTTAATTTGTCGCAGCCACCTCGCCAAATTCCCCTTCGCGCTCTCGTCCATCGCCCCCAGAAATCGATCCGGCCCACACAGTAATGCAAACGCAATAGATTCCATCTCTACCATCCGCTGGTCAACATCACCTAGATCCCCCCAGTATTCGGAAGAGTCAGGGTCCGTCCCTTCCGTTAGGCCCTGGATCCAGGACCCGAGATGGCTGTCATCAATTGTAGTGTCATTGAGAAGTAACGGCACAACCCAGAGCGGGCGAGCGAATCCTTCTAATTGTGCTGAGTTCTCATCGAAACCTGCCGCCGTGGCGGTCGGGATCTTGATCCTTGCGCATCCCGGACTCTTATACGGGTGAAGCGGGGAGAGGAGGGCGAGAGCGGCACGGACCAGATCCGCCCGGGACTGGAAGGGGTTGTCGCTGAAGCCTGAGAGAGGTGGCATCTTCCGAGACGATAATTTTGTAGCCGCCAGTTACTTGGGGCTCGCAATGGAGAGTTGTTAAGTAGGAAATGGAACAACAGTGAGTGATGTGTAGCTTGGCATCCTGGTGGCGGGCGAAATCTCACCGACCACGATGGCACTAGCTTTATTTTGAGTGTGGATGGTTGGTCGGTGGGTGAGGCCCGGAGGATCTCCGCTTTTCGTAGCTGCGGGGGAGTGAGCACGGCTGTCGGGGGAGTCGCAGCGGGGAGGTGAATAACACCATTTCAATATCGTCCACCAGTTACATATGCTAATGAAGCAATTAGCCTGTTATTGATTATGGAGGTTATCCAAATGTGATCTTGAAAATAGTATGGGAAAATCTGCGGTTTGAGGGTTCACGCGCAGGCCGTAATATATATCTCGTCATAGAGCGTGGGAGTGTGAGGGGTTTTGCTTTTAAGCAGAAGGAACGACTCGTATGGATCTTTCAGAGGATCAAAGTGCCCCTTTGTAAGGGATATATATATGGATTTATTTTATTAGATGTAATTAGGGAATTAACTTACATTTACTCCCGTATTATGGACTTTTTGAAATTCTCATGTTTATACAAAGTTGATCGATGTGAGGACGGAGCATTACTTTATGCAGATGAGTCAACGTATTTATGCAGCCAAATAGGGTAAGCGCGAATATTTATTCACCTTACGGTATAGGGCTCAGGGAGATAGTCAGGCTGGATAGGACACGTATATTGGAATACAACGCAGACAATATTCTACCGATATACATTCTCCCCATGGTTTCTTCCAACGCCCACAAAGCAAGACATACATATTCAAAACGCCCAAAACCATACACCAGTCCCGTTACTTTCGTTCATGGAAACATAAATTCAATGGCGCCAGCGCCATAGTGAAATGGTCCGTCGACTCCGACAACAGCGCCGTTCCGTCCTCCCCAGGCGCAAACGAGACGTCAAACTTGGTGATCAGGTACGCTGTCAACAGGCGGATCTCCATATACGCTAGGTTCTTGCCTATACAACTGTAGGGGCCAGTGATGAACGGTGCAAAGGCGTCTTTATGTTTGATCAACTCGGGGCGTGAGAAGAAGCGCTCTGGGATGAAGTCGTCTGCCTGGGCGAAGTGATCCTCGTCTGTACATGTTAGTCAGTCTGAAGGGACATCGAGAGAGGGGATGACTTGGCGAGGGACTTACTATGAGCAATGGCATAAAGATTGACCTGCATGGTGGTATTCCCCGGAATCCACTCCTCGCCCACATAAACCCCCTGCGGCGGCGTCTTGCGATACACGCCACTCGGCACAGGCGGATGCAGCCTCAGCGTCTCATTAATGCAGCCATCCAGAAACTCCGAATTCATCAACTTCCGATGCTCAATCACCCCTCCATCTTCCCCTGCCACTCCCTCCCCAATCAACCCCTCCACCTCCCTCCTCAACCTCTCACACAACCCCTTATCCCGCGCAAGATGGTAGAATAAGTATGTCAAAGTAGCTGCAGTGGTATCACTCCCCGCCACAATAATCAACCGACTATCCGAATTCAACCCCGGCCACATCGACTTCTTCCCCGCCGCATCCCTAGCATTATAATCCTCAATCAAATAATGGCTGATATCCGGATTGACCTGCTTCCCCTGCACCTCGATCCTCTCCGCCATCTGCTGCCCACAATACTTAATAAACCGGTTATAGCTATCCAACGCCCCCGGGATCGTAATCACAATCCGTATAAACCAGGGTGGAAGTGCCCAACCAAGCACATCCTGCCCTTCATTAAGGAGTTTAATCGCCCAGTGTTCCTCCGCAGACTCGAGCATACCCCACGGTCGACCGAATGCAAGGTCCCCCATGACGTCGAAGCTCCAGAGGTTAAACCACTTGCTCATATCCACTGCCGCACCTTTGAATGCTGCTAACCGGTCAAGTAAAGCAGTGTTATACACCGCAATTCTCTTCTCGTACCCCCGCAGCGCTTTATCGGAAAACGCCGGGGCCCAGATCCTCCGTCTCCGATCATGCTCGCTTCTCGAGCGTGTATTATGCATCGAATAAACCGGATGCTCGCCGCTATACCAGGGCGCCTTGGAACAGATACTATTCGGCGCAAAGGCAACCTTGACAACATCGGCGTCTGCAACAGAGAGATCATTCGGACCGAGACGCACGAATTTTCCCCATCTTTGATGTGCAGCGTAGGACTTCTTATACATGTCGCCGTTTTTGGCGATGCGGAAGACGCGGTCGAAGGCTGTTAGGCGGGCGAGGTACGGGCCGGGGTATTTGTTGAGTGGGTTGAGGAGGAGGCGGTAGGTTATTACGCTGGTGTAGAGGCCGGCTAGGTAGGTGAGGGTTAGTTTTGTGGAGGCGTAGAGGGCGGCGGAGGTGCTGAGGGAGAGGCCATGGCGGAGGGCGAATGCGACCGTGATGAAGAGGAGGAGGATGGCTTGGATGTAGCGTTGGGGGAAGAGGTGGTGTTCACCCCGGTTGAAGTAGAGGATGTGTGTTGCGGCGCCGGTCAGGGCTGCGGCGAGGAGGTGCACTGGTTCCATCTCTTTTCTTTCCTCCTCTGTTCCACTTAGAGGGGAGATGTGAGTGTAGAGAAGGAAAAGAGGAAAAGGAGAGGATCATCAGCCGGGGGAAAACGGTCGCAAGGGGGCTTATATTGCTTTTTGCCGTGTCACATAGCTAGTGACTTTATCCTTGCTGATGTGATGCATTAGATCTCACTCGGCGCGGACCAACTATGATCCGAAGCTCACGTGATAACCGATAAGGGGGAAACCGGCCAAGCTGGCCTCGATAAGTCAACTAATCAATCACTGCACAACAAGAAGCCCACGTCAGCCCATAGCTACATCAGCGTTTCCTGATGAGACACGTCCACGTCCACGTCCCACCCTCCGATTCGACCTTCTTATTGCGTATCTGTTTGTACTTTCTCATCTTGCAGAAAAATATGATGAATATGATTTTTCCATCCTGCAGAGTAAACCTACAGAGACCTGATGGTGGTGGCCTCGGGCTGACGCATCCTCGGCTGCGGCACGGAACCCCGCACCCGCAGCTCGCGCTTGAAACCGTAAACGAGCAGGGATCTGTCTTACTGGCTCCCCTGGCTCACTAAAGTCTGATAAACTCTCGTTAACCCCGCACAGTTGTCGGATACCCCGCAAAAGAAGCTTCCCCAGACATTCCAAACCCTCACAAAGCGGGGGCAAACCACCGATCAGCGAGGCTAATAGCACCATCCCAATAATGTGATAAAACGTGGTCTGGGGACGCAGGTACAGCAGAAACCTAAAACCTAACGAAAGGTGTCTGAGTTTGAACAAAAAAAAAGAATCCCTGCAGTTTGATGTTAAGATGGCAATCCGAACAGTCGACGACCTCTCGTCAGAATTCCTGACTCAGGCACTCAAGGCCCCCGTCACCTCCTTCACCGCCGAACGCATCGGCACCGGCCAAGTCGGCGAATGTCACCGCATCCATGTCGAATACGCCCCGGACCAAGGGGAACCAGGCCCTTCAACCGTCGTGCTCAAACTCGCAGCATCTGGCACCCAGAGCCGCGGAACGGGCTGGCGATTGGGTATCTACGAGCGCGAATCACGTTTCTACTCCGAAATTGCGCCCGTACTCAATTCGCCCTTCCTAGCACCTTGTTACTCCACCGCGACCAGTGAAAAGGATGATACATTCCATGTCTTGCTGGAGGATATGCGCTCGGCCACGGTGGGGAATGAGATCGCCGGCGCGACTCTAGAGCAAGCGCGTCTTGCGGTCCAGGCTCTAGGCGAATTACAGGGCGCCGCGCTGAGAGGTACGATGCCGGATTGGCTGGACAATGGGCTTAGTGCCACTCAGTCTTATCTCCAGGGTCTATGGGATGGGTTCCTGGTTCGGTATGAGGGACGGGTGAAGCCGGAACATGTGGCTGTGGTGGATAAATTCGTTGCGTGCTTTGATCGGTATATTGCGCGGGTTCGACGGCCTGAGGCTCTCCGGACGCTTGTGCATGGCGACTATCGGCTTGACAATATGCTTTTTCGCCAGGAAGAGGGTCAGCCACTTGGATTGACTGTTGTGGACTGGCAAACGCTTGGGTTGGGGCCGGTGTGTCAGGATTTGGCGTATCTTATTAGTGTTACGATTCCGCAGGAGCTCAGGAAGGAGCACGCCCGCGACTTGATCCAGATTTACTATGATGCTCTTGGGCCGAACCCCCCGTTTACTGTGGAGGAGTGTATCGAACATGTCCGCGAACAAGCCTTCCTCGGTCTCCCTATGGCTTTTGCGTCACCTATGATCCTCGAACGGACGGATAGAGGAGACGAGATGTTCCTAACTATGCTCGAGCGCATGGCTAGTTATATTCTCGATGTTAACGCTCTCGAGCTTCTTCCGGAACCTGGTCCCGCGCCTCCACTAGCTGTTAAAGCAGAAGATGAAGGAGCGCATCCGCATACCCCCGACCCCTTGCATAACGAAAGCTGGTACTTTGATGTTGCGGACCCGGAACAAGGTATCGGTCTCTGGATTCGGCTAGGCGTTACTCCCAATCAAAAGGGGTCGTGGTATAATGCGTTGATATGCGGACCGGGCCGTCCGACGATTGCCGTGGTGGACTTTGAGGCGCCTACCCCGGGAGAGGATCTGGTGATTAACAGTGAGAGGATTAAGGCTACTCATGGCCCGGAAAAGGATCTGGAGAGGTATCGTGTTACGCTCATTGGACGGGGAGAGAGCTTTGATGACCCGGCTGCACTTCTTAGAGGGGAGAAAGGTGAAGAGGTGAGTGTGCTTATTGATTTAGTCTGGGAGACGAGCGGGACGCCGTATCAGTGGCGCATGGCGACGAGGTATGAGATTCCTTGTACGGTGAGCGGGCGGATTGTGGTGGATGATAGCGTGACGAGGTTTACGAAGGCGCCCGGGCAGAGGGATCATAGCTGGGGAGTGAGGGATTGGTGGTCGTTTGACTGGGTGTGGACGGCGTTTCATCTTGAGGATGGTACGCATCTGCATGGTGTGCAGGTGCGGTTGCCGTCGGGGAATATCGCGGTGGGGTATAGCCAAGCTCCGACTGTGGCGATTATGGAGCTTACGGGCGTGGAGGTTATGGAGCAGGTTAGCAAGGATGGGTTGATTAAGGTGGCGTTGATTAATTATAAGACGGTTGATAGCGAGGTGATGTTGCATGTGAAGCCGATGGGGCAGGCGCCAGTGAGGCTGGAGAGTCCGGATAACAGGTTGACCTTCTTTCCACGCCTGTGGGCGGAGGTGGAAACGCAGGATGGACGGAGGGGGGTTGGTTGGGTCGAGTGGAATTTCTGTCAGGGTCAGATGAAGTGAGGTTCCTCAATCTGGTTCTGATGTTCAATATTTATATATGATTACCTCCCCCTCCTGGCCCAGGTGCTGCTGCATAGTCCTCTTAGTATCATTAGGTAGCTCCCATTCCACGCCCGGCGCAAGCACAACGACCCATCGATCCCGTTCCAACTGCGCCGCCGTCTGCTCAAAATATGGCATTACCTGCGCTCGAGTCCCCGCTTGCACATACTCAAAGTAGATCTCACACTCTGCCATGCCAATTGCCGACACGCATGCCTTCAGATGCTCCAGGTTCGGCATCCTCAGCGCTGCCATCGCCATCGCGTGAACCAGCGGGTCAAACATAGCCGGGTCTGGCTTTACCCTCCACTGACGCATTGGTAAACTACCATTCAGAAATTCCTCATGAACCTCATCAATCTCATCCCACGTCGTTACGTTGAACGACGAGTCTGAGGCAGAATCGGCCTCAGACTCGCGAGGAGATCCAGGATCAACGGGTTCATCTTGAGCTGCTTCGACTGAGTTCGGATCCCCCGTGTACAACCAGCGACCGTCATATGTGATCGCGGGAAAGTGGACGGTTATCTTTCGTAGGTGTGGGAAGGGTTTCTCCTCCTCGTCCCCGATGGTGCCCCATAAAGCGGGGGAGACGGGCCATGATTCATCTAGGCAGAGTTCTCGTAGGCTTCTCTGGGCTAGTTTACATATAGCTCGATTTAACAAGTCGCCCTTGGGATAGCATGGATCGTAGCCAAGTGCCGTCTGGAAGTTGTGGTTAGAAGGTGTATACTCCCCATGCCAGATTGTGAGGGACTCCAGCTTTTCCAGGGTAGGCGATTCGAGGGCCCTGGCGAGCACAACTCGGTGTTCGGCCATGATTTCTCGATTCTTTGGCTGGATGGGCCAGATTTTGATATCCAGATGGCGTAAGTTAGGTAGCGTGGGGAGGATAACTTCCATAGCGCTGGGGTGGATACGACGCCCTGTCTGTGCTATGTGTAACGAGGTGATGCAGCCTACATTGGGTAGAAGTTGATCCCCGCTGCTGAGGTCAGCGTCGGGCAGGGTGAGACTGTGCTCAGGATACTCCCAGCGCGTTTCGCCCGTCCCACCGCGCGCTTCTGCGGAGAGTGCCAGGCGTATCCCTGTGTCAGGAAAATTGGAAAGCTCGGTCCATAAAGCTTTGAGGCCATCTTGGAAGGCGATAATGTTTGCTTTGTGGTCCTTAATTCTTTCAAGGTGATATTGTTGCCACTGCTCGATGGGCGGCAGCTCGATCTCGAAAGAGAGTGCTCTGAGGAGGCTTTTCCGCCGGGGGCACGCTACCACTATTTCCTTCAGACGTGGCAGCTCGCGGCCCGTGGCTTTTATCGCGGAAAGTGTGCATCGCTCAATGGAACTTTGCCACCCTTTGGAGATGGTCGCGTAGCGCGATAAGCCCTGGGTTGGTGGTGGGCGGTAAAGTGGGTCTGGCAGTCGGGGTGGTGGGACATAGCCCAGGTAGAAGACGATCAAGTCAATAATTTCCGAGCTGAAAGAGTTGAGCATTCTGCGCCGGTTAATGGGTTGAGGTGAGTATCCTGGAGGTGAGGTGAGGTTGAAAAGGAAAGTCCAAGACCTGGGCAGCGGCAGGTCGGGAACGAGCCGCCAAGACAATTAGATTACCTGCATCTAGAATAAAGACGGACTGGACCAATCAAAAGATATTTGTAACTATTTCAAGCGTGCTGGAGCCCCAGAATTTAGAATAGATCTTGTTGCCATCTTCATGCCCAGCGACATAGGGAAGTCACGATGCTGGGAATTAATAATGATGACTCTCCCTCCTGTTCTCTCGACTGCCACAAGACTGAAGTCCCCAGTGACCGTTTCTAGGTCCCATGCATTGTTGCTACAAGAGCAGTTTCGAAGATCTAAATCTAGCTAGTGCCGTCATTATTTGATTTGTCGCAATCACCCTTCTATTATGTCCAGGGCCACATTTCACCACACAAGGCCAGGTAAACCGGGCTCTATCCTTACCGGAAGGCTCTTTCGTTGTGCACACCCTTTTCAATGTGTAGCAGGGCCAATCCTGAGAATCAGCGGACTCTGCGTCGGCTAAAGTAAAAGAAGCCATGGGTGCCTATTCTCATTCTCATGTCACTTCCTACACTCAAAGCTCCCTTCAATCTGTCTATACCCTCACTCTATCCATGTTTACCCCTTGCACAAAATATCAGTATCTCATCGCTATCCCCGATTTAATGCCGAGAGAAACAGCACAAAAGGCCAGTCTTGCCCAGGAACCACAAGGCGCCCAAGAACCGAAAAATAGAAAGGCCTGACGTGGCTAACAGAATCAACTTGAAATACCAGGCCGTACGACCCGTAGACGTATTCTGTCGCTCTGTCAGCAAAGTTGATTCCAATTTTAATAATTCCGGGGATAGGGCTCAAGCATACCGTTAGGCATAAATTGCTCACAGATGCATTATTAATCAGCAGCACCAACAATGCATTACTCAATGTCCAGAAAAGCACCAAATTCGTGCGGAAGGTCTTGTACGAATCGTTCAAGCTCGTTTCTTCCTTCTCCTCGGCGGGTTGGAATGGCGTGAGAGCGCGCCGGACGTTGAGCTCAAACTCCGTGTCGATATCCGCCTGTGGTTTGTCAACTTCTTCTACGAAATTCGTGGTTGTGGTTGGGGATTGCGATTGTTTGGTTTGCGCGGATGGTAATGTGGATGTTGAGTCCGAGCCCTTGGTGCCCCATGAGACGTCGTGCCAGTTGCAGAAGGCATACACGTTGAGGATGTTGATCGTGGACGGCATTCCTAAGAAGTAAGCGTAGGAAGATGTGAACATGTGCCATGGATCTGCGTAGAGGAAGCTGGCGATGAAGTAAATGCCGTAGGTGGATACTAGGGCGATTAAGACCAGGCCGCTGGTCGAGGTGAAGAATGAGGAGAGAAAGGCTCCGACACCCGCGTCGGTCTTGATGTCCAGGCTCCCGCCTGTGAAGGCCTGTCCCACGAGATAAAAGGAAAGGGTGAGGATGTATAGCTGGACGATTGAAAAATACACGATGGCTGTGATATACGACATTTTGGACCTAGAGCTGGTCGCTTAGTACTCGAGCTACTTCCATCCTTGGCAACAAAAGGGGTTAGAGGAACATACCCTTTCGGGCGATTCCCCAGAGCCAGGAAGTACTGCTGTATGAGGAACATCACATAGGTCGTCTTGACTACGTTATTTAGGACTGGTGTTACTTCATTCCCGAACGGCCAGCCCTTGTTCTTGTTGGTCGCGCTTGGGACTCCGACGATATCCATGATGACGGACGTCGTCAGCCAATACGATGCTGATTCGTCAGTACCCCATAAGTTTCAATGGGAATTGTGAACATACCAAGGGAGAACCATGTCATGATCAACTGGGAAACGTTATACAAAAGTTGTACATGAAGCCATGCTAATCGAACGATACTATGCCCGCTCCGATAGATACGGCTAAAATGCATGATTGCGTATAGGCTTGCTGCAAAGGATCCATTGAGCCACCGTCTCCTTTGGCCCAGAAACTCAGCAGGGCCTAAGAATGGGTTAGACTATGTACCAATTATTTCAGGCTGCTTTGGGATCGTAAGGACTCACCCTCCGGTACATCGGTCTCACCCTTCGACGCTTTCACGTAGCTCAGTTTCCATTTGAAACCTGCTTTGGCCACAAGCTCAAAACACAAAATCCGGTCCTCGGCCAAAAACATGTTCTTTTTAAAGATATTCATGCCTTCAATGCCTTTCTTACCCAGCTTATGAGAGAGGGTGTGATCACCGTGGAAATATTGTTCCAATGGCCGCCCCATTATGGCCCGATAGCGATATGCAGAGAATGCACCTGGTAGGACACTCACATATCCAAATACACTTTCAAGAGGTTTATCAAGAATATTCGAAATTTTATACTCAAAGTTCTGTGCGGCAACCAGAGGGTTAAGAACCTTTTCCCATCGTTCTCCAAGCAGGGCATGGATTTCACCACACGCTCCACCGAGATTCTTGTCGTTATAAAATGCCTCCCATAATGCGAGGAGGGATTTCGGACCTGGTTTGGTCCCAGCGTCAATTAGAATGCAGATTTCGGGGTTCAGGATTCTGCCAAACGCGTTGAATAGCCATCGGTGGGAATTAATTTTCTTGGTGTTTTGCTGCTTGAGGCAGAAAATCATTTGAACGGGTGGTAGGTTGTTTTGCGGATCATCGGTTTGGGGACGGATCAACTCCTGAGATGGTGTGACGGAGAGTTGGGTTGTATATTCAAACTGTTCATCGTTAGAAAATGGTCCTCTGAGAGAATGTGCGAACGAACGATATGAGCAACGGTCTCCCTGCCATCGACATCCCGTTTCATTACCCCATCCTGGTAGATGCCAACGACGGCCAGAACATCGAGCGTATCCTTATCACACGGGTCGATGCCATCGAAAACAAGACAAACGACGATCTTTTGCCACGCAGGTCCTCCCTTATTCCAAAATTCGGTCTTTTTCAAGTTCACAATATCCCGAATATTCTGCATCACGCCATGTAGCGTTCGGGCCGTCAGCACTTTATCCTCATTGTAGTATGTGATGGCGATCAACAACTCGGTATATCGATTATACATTGCGGCACGAAGATTATAGCCATTGCGAAGGGTGAATTCATCGGGATCGCACGTCGCAGCGGTATCTAGTTTATTAGCTTAGCTCCCTGCAATCTTAAATATCACTTTTGCTTACATCTCAAATGGGTGAATTCCTCCGGAGATATCGCGGCATCCTCACGATAGGTTGGCTGGATAGCATTTCGAATAGCGCTGGGGACCGGGTAGTCGACGCTTAAAATCGTCCCTTTGACCAGGTTGATCTTTCTAGTCGGGTACCGCCGGAGGACACCAGCTGCGACGCTTTGGCGCTTTTGCCAGGCCGACGGAGGTGAATGGGCTCTCCGAGGGGCGGGGGTGGGGGTATATTGTCCCTCAACATCGTCGTTGGTGTATGATTCGATCGGGTTATAAGTTTGGAATTGGGAAACTATTGACTCTGTTGCCGCAATATAAGGCAGTGAAGGTGACGGCTGCCGTGGCGGCTCTGCGTGTTCGATTGGCTCCGACTGTCCCGGGAAACCGTATTGCTGCGTCTATTTACTCCGGGGCATCTTGTTATCAAAGGCAGTCTCAGGGAAGGATATGGTGTTTAGGGAGGACTCACGATGAAAGGGTCCGAGCCATTCCGCGAGTGGTTACTTGAACCACTACTTCTATCTGTATCCGGGTAAGAAGCGAGAGGGTAGCTCTGCTCGCGTTGGTCCATAGTTTCCTGTGGCTCATACCAAGTCCCAAGGTATCGGGCGGAGGAGGGCTTAACGTAGTCTTCTCATGTTGGGAAATAATATGGTGGACAGTTGAGGCAGTTCAGCGGTGAGCTCTGCCCAAAAGCACTCAACCCCTGACTCTGAACTGCTTCCTCTTGCAGGTATCGGTGCATTAATTTTAGAAGCCTGGAATCTCATACATCTACTCGAGCCATCGATAATTGGGTAATATAAGGCCCACAATTGTGCCGACCCAATGACAAGTCCAACCTATGGTAGTCGGACCCGCCTTTATCCCGAAGCAAACACTGCCTTGATCATCCTGCATCAAATCCTGTTCTAGAGCCATGAACAGTATGTCCTTGTTCCAGAACATGCGTACTTCTGTAATAGGCCGGATGAAAATAGTCGCATCGCCCCTTCAATAAACATGAAGGAATCTTCCAAGACCTGTTCAGGAAGATTGGGAACCTGTCGAGTCCAAGTGTGAAGTTCGGCTTTTTTTTCTTGGCGGTTTCACCCTCCTCAGTTTCTTCGAATGCTGCATGAAATGAAATATAGGGCTGGTGTCTTTTCGCACATATCCTCATGGTAAGAGGAAATAACCAACAATCCAGCCGGCCCGAGCTGCAAACTGAGTCGTCGTGCAGCTGTTGCCTTTCCTTGATGTTATCCTCAATGGACTTTCAAATCGGACAGGATAATCGTGAGCCGGCGTATACAAATCGAAATAACATGTCCGATCACATCGCCCTCCACGGCGAATCCTCGATCAATGGGTTGAAACCCTAATAAAAATATATTTGTGAACGGCTAGTCGAGTTATGCGGTAAGAGAGGGCGGAACATGAGGCTATAATAAAACTTAAACTACGCTGATCACTTGCTCCTCGTGTGCTCAAAAATGCAGCAGGATAGAGGCCCTCAACGGTCTAAATTGGCGATTATTTCTGTTGTTGTGGATTTTTGCTTTGGTTTTCGGTGTGGTGACAACGCGGGATGCAGTTCATAAATGACTCAGCCACATATACAATAATCCAAATGGGCAAATGCACAAAGACAAATGCGGCGTTACGTCAGCCGAGATAACCATCTTTCCAAGGCTCTTGATTGGCGCGCTAAGGGCGAGTCAACGAAGATGATCCGCGGCCCTGAATCGAGTCATTAACCCCAATCAGTATAGGCTGAGCAACGGATCGGAAACAAACACAACGAGGTCCAATAGACGTCGCGGTTGCGATAGCGGGGTAGGTCATGCGTCATTCTCGAATCCCTTCATCTTTTCTTCCCCTCCTTCCCTTTTCCTCTCTTCCTTCTCTTCTCTTCTCAACTCAACGCATCTTTCAGTGATTGTGCATCCCAACTGAATCTCACGGTATGTACGCCAGATCCCCTCTTCTGCGGTCGTTCTGACACCGTTTACCTAGCTAGATCATCGAAACGCACTTCCCAACCGAGATCCCAAATCGATCCCATCCCAACTTTGCTCATCATGGGTCACGCTCAATGCCCTAGTTGCTCCGCCCCTATTCCAGGCGAGAACAAGACCTGCGGCTCTTGTGGGAAGGTAGGACTTGGTCTCTAGGCTCCTCATCTTGTGTTGGACTAACCGATTTAGACCTGCCCTGTTTAAACGAGTCTCGAGGCGACCAGAGGAAGATAGCGTGGAGGGTTTTGCCTTTGCTTTTGATTTTTGATTTTTGGTTGTCACGGGGAACGATAGGCGCAATGTATGAAGATGGTGATATGATGAAGTAAATAGATGAGTGAATGAGTGAATGAGTTTTTGAGAATACAATCTTGATGAATTTCGGCGGACTATTGATGGCGCTCCGACAGGCTGCTGCTTTCCCTAAGTATCCCTCTAAGCACCTCTTTTAGGGCTTCTCTAAGGGCCTCCCTAGGCATCTTTATAGGCGCCTCCCTAAGCACCTTCAAGGTTGGAGAGGTGCTTGGACGGTCCGGAGAGGCATCCTTAGAAAGATGATAGATGATTGGCTGAGTAGACATGTGGTAGTATGGAGCCAATCCTAATTAGGATTTGTGCCTGCAATGAAACAACATTTTGTCGGAGTAGATGAATGTAGCGACGAACGATGCATGATTCCGGATACTAAGGAAATTGGAAATCAAGCTAACCTCCTACCGGAAACAAGAATTCAATCGTTATTAGGACTTCCAACTTGGGAGCGGCCTCCCAAATGCCGTCATGAACACATCTGGCAGGGCTGCCCTCATGCGCGGTCTGTCGCCAACTTCTTGGTGAACTAGGTGTTGTTGTACAAACAGCGGAGGTGCGCGGAACAAACCCAGCAGAATAAAGGCCAATCGGCTGCTTTTTCCAGTTCGCAGGGAGCAGGAGTCTTGGAATTCGGGCTGCACAACCGCCGGCCATAAACCTGGAAGTAGGACACGGGATATGACGTTTCGTGTGACAATGTAAACAGGAACCGATGCGAGGAGACTGACTTGGGCAATTCGGGCAAAGCTGCGAGCAACACCGCAAAGGGGCAGAAATCGAGCCTCTCGTGCTATATAAGGAGTGCAAGAGTACGTGGATGGCGAGGACCAGCAGTACATTCCTCATACAACTCAATATCCTTCATTGAACCCAATCATCAACTTCTTCATCATGTCTACTGCTGCGAACCATCACCCCCTTGCCTCCCAGTTGGGGGGCCTGGCTGCTGTGGTTGTCGAGCAGACAAAGGCTCTGACGGCGTACCTGGAGACAAAGGAACAAGGCACCTCAAAGTATCTGCATCTGCAGGGCAGATTGGCCGCCGCCCAGAACCTACCTAGCTGGGCTGATGGACCGCACTGCGGACCTTACTGCCCTCAAGGTCGCTCTGGAGTTTGACCTCTTCAGTATAATCCCCCCTCAGGAACCAATCGAACTTAGTGACCTGGCCCAGCCGGCGGGGATGGATGCCATTCGTGCTGGACAATGCCTGCGCCTTCTGACAACGCTTCATATCTTCCGGGAGTCCCAGCCAAGATGGTTCACCCACACTCACCTCTCACTGACCGTCCGTGATGAGGAGGGCGTGCGAAATCTGATGATTAGCGGGTGGGAAAAAACGAAATTCCGATATTCTTTCTTCGTGCTACCGCGATGTTTTCCTCTAACATGTTCCCCTTTAGACTTGGAGAGATTTGGGAAGCAGCCTGTGCTACCCCCGCGTGTATCAAGGATTCACCCGACGCGGCATCTGACAGCACCCGTAATCCATTCCACACTCGGTTCGGAATCCCAATCTTTGAGTACTGCGCGCAAAACCCTCAGCGTGGGGCCCAGTTTGCGCGGTCGATGACCGGCCTACGCGAGGGTATATACATCCCCCCTCCCCCTCCCCGGCCCCCAAAGCCCATGGAGCACATGGCTAATCAAACTGCCCCACAGTTGAAAGCCGCGGGGACGAGTTGGGCGACGGCTTCCCATGGCACAAGGTGCAGGGAACCGTCGTGGACGTCGGGGGAGGAAGTGGCCATGTCTCAATCATGCTGGCGCAGGTAAGCCCTCCCTCCTCTTCCATCATCACCCTTAGAGAGCATACTTGTCTAGTGACCGGCCAACTAACTCCAAGAGTAGCAATTTCCACACCTTTCATTCAACGTCCAAGATAGCTCCAATGCCATGCTCGCGCAGGGCCCCTCCTCGTGCGGAACCAAAACCAGAAGAACCCCGACCTAGCCGGCCGGATGTCATTCACGCAGGCCGACTTCTTTAGCCCGCAGCCCTATCGAAACGCGGCCGCCTTTCTTCTTCGTCACATCACGCACAACTGGTGTGACCGCGACGTGGTGCGTATTTTCCGCGCGTTGGTTCCTGGCTTGGAAGGCTCTGCGCCTGGCACGCCGCTCCTTATCAATGATCCAATCTTGCCGGATACCGAGACACAGACCCTTCGACAGGAGCGGTTTGTGCGACAGCTGGATATGTTCGTGTTGATTATGTATGGTGGTCGACAGCGGACGGTGCGGGAATTCGACGCTCTTCTCCGGGAAGCGGATTCTCGATACGAAATCCGGGCTGTCCACGGCGAAGGAGGATTTGGAGTGGTAGAGGTGTGTCTTAATCATGAGGAATAGGCTTGTTCAAGGTGATATCTTCCGTTTCAGCATTCGTGACAATCAAAGCGGTGGGCTGTTTCTTGAGCCCGCAGCACATGAACATTGCGTGCGGGAATATGGGAATGCTGCGTAGAGGGTTGAAAAATACATTTACATACCAGCTGGGAATGGAATGAATGTTTGATCTCTTTCGCAAGCCGTTCTCGGTGCGTTCGTAGTCGATAAAGGCGAAATAAAACTATGCCGCATACCTCGACCGCACCCGGATCGAGGAGCCGTAGCGAGACAACAAAAACGGAGCCGGTAGGAACAGAAGGGACAGGAACCCAGGAACCGACGCTCCCCAGTGGATTCCCACTCGTCCGTATAGAATCGGGGCTAGAATCGGTAACACCGCGCCAAAGAGGGATCTCAGAACAGAGTTCGCAGCCAGCGCCGATGCGGCGTGTTGGTGATAGGCATCGACCAGGTAATTCATGACTCCTAGCCAGATGACGAGGACCCCAAATCCAAATGGGATCGTGGCAAGGGTGCAGATAATCCAATGAGTGAAGGGATCATTTCCCCAGGCGAACCAGAATTGACTGATCGGAATCGCAATCGCCGCGGGCATACACAGGACAAGCCTTCTTTCCGGGGTAAGATCGTCGTGTGGAGGTTTAGACTTCATGTAGCGGCGGTTAGTAACGATATTCGCGATGCCCCCTGTTAGCATGCCGACCATGATCCCGAGGAATGGCAGTGCGCTGGTCCCCTGCTTCCAGCCCCGAGACCCTTCGAACACGATCGGAAATGCGGTAAAGAACATGTACAGAGTACCATATATCAGGGCAATGTACAGTGCAAACAGCAAGACGATGAGCTCACGGGAGAGCAAGAGCAACGGGCGAGAAAGTGAATCTCGAACGGAATCAAATAGCGACACGCCGTTTCTGCAGCCGTCCATTTGGTTGCGATAAAGCAGCCCGGTCAAACACGATAGACGCTCTGCACGGCGGCGCAGTAATACCGGTGCGTACGTCTCCGGGACCACTAGTGCCATCATGATCCAGGCGAGTCCATTCATACAAGCAACGATCCCTTGAGTGTAGCGCCATCCAGTGCTTAGGCTCAAGAACCCGCCTATGATGGGACCTACGCAGGGACCGAGGAGGGGGGCGGCGCCGTAGAAACTCATGGCCAGCCCACGCTCTCGGGCGCAGTAGATATCAGAGATGACGCCTCCGGCGTTGGATACGGGCGATGAGCCGAATGCGCCGGCAAAGAAACGTAAGATGCACAAAGACCACATATTCGGAGCCCCAGCACATCCAGCTGAGAATGCGGCCATAGCAAATAAACTGCAGAAGAATGGAATCTGGCGTCCATACATCTCGCTAATTGGTGCCCAAAGCAGGGGTCCTAGTCCAAACCCTAGGACAAATGTCGATAACCCGAGCGTGGCAACCGGAGTGCTAACCTGAAAACTCTCCTTGATTTGGTTGAGACTGCCCGTATAGATCGACGATGTGGCCGTCGCGATCATAGTCGAGAGAGCCAGCACAATCGTGATGCCGATTTTCCTAGCCTGAGAAAATACCACTGGGTTGCGGCTGTCGTTTTCAATCCAGGAGATTAAGTACGGGTCGTCTCCTGTGCCTGTGCCGGGGTAGTCTTGGTCGAGGACATCTCGCGTGAAAGCCGCCTGGTGGATCAGTAGGCCATAATGTGGGATATGTCGCTCGAACACGCCCATCATAGGGTCGAGAGTATTGCTAGACCTCTCTTTCACATCGCACCTTGTCATGGCGGTGACCGGCAAGGCTCAGTGCTAGAAATCCGGCTTG
Organism: Aspergillus biplanus; assembly: GCA_027569045.1. NCBI lineage: Eukaryota > Fungi > Ascomycota > Eurotiomycetes > Eurotiales > Aspergillaceae > Aspergillus > Aspergillus biplanus. Next base: position 50,817 of record JAPDEJ010000056.1, read on the forward strand.
CTCTCTCGTTTGAGGATCATCTCCTCGGTACTAATTCCTTGAAAACCTCTTACCCGGGTTGGAAATATGGAAGAGTGAATTTACAAAACCATGGAGCAAAGGGAAGCTTTATCTTGAGGCAGGGAAAAAAAAGAAAATTGTGTGCGCTCTTATACGTGCCGTGTGAAGAGTCCTGGGTGTACACCGAAGAGACCAACCCATTGAGGATCACCATGATCAGGTTTTGTTCACAAATCCCAACGATCTTCAATCCTCCAACCCATATCTCGGTAATGATATGCCGTATTTCGGTGATTAACACCCATAAACCCCCATCGAGTTGTCGAAAAATGATGATGATCGACGGGCGACTTCGGAGGAGCCCCAGTTATTGCCCTTGGCAGGACCACCGTAAAGCCCAACGAGGAAGGGATTATCCTCAAAAACTATCTGATAAGATGATCCTTTCTCACCCTCACTCGACTGACGATGCGGATGTGTCGTTCATGGCGGCTAATGAAAACGCCATCATCCGATTTCTGGCGGTAGGTTCGGGGCCTGATGTGACTTGTGTGCCGCCCACTGTTCCGCGAAACAAGCACCATCCTCATGAAGCCCATTGCACTCACTGGGTATCCAATTCCAAATCATTCATGACATATTCACTGCAGCCTTTGCGGACGGTGCTCGGACAGCTTTCCAGTCTAGTGTTTTGGGTATGGCTAACCTTCAACGGTGAAAGGTGTAGCTCGGCCCCTATGAGAAGTCGCGTAGGAAATAATGGGATAATTAGCCTTAGAAAGGGAACCAAAAAATACCAGTTCTCCAGTCTTCTTTCCTTTTATTTTATACTTTTGGTTTGTTGGGGGTAATGGCCACCGAAGTGTTGAAGGTCCAGGACTTATTCCATTGCACGACAGGCAGTGAATTGGTTATGCCTCAACCTTAATAGTAACCAAGGCCTATCGGTCGGTGGAAGTCGTCGGTTGGTACGTCGTCAAGAAGGATGTGGAGGTCGGGCGTTGATATCTTATATTATCTGCCTCGTGCCTAAAATGACGACAATCAACCTGGCGAAGGTCTCGTATGCAGGGGCACTGTATCGGAGTGTCTAACGTCAGCAAATCGGTTAGCTCACATTTCATGAACAAAAATGGAGAGGAATGCACAGTGACCTTCAAGGACGTTTGGGAACTTCAGAGATTGTGTTTAACGCACCAATCGGCGCGACCAGCTGCCCCTATTTTCATCTGGTTATTATCCTTCTCCCAAGCAAAAAGCCAAGGTTATCCGTCTCATGCAAGATCGAAGGAACAAGACGTCGATATATTTCCTGTTAATGGGAAGGTGTATATAACAAGAGAGAATCGTCCCGTGAGGTGATTCCTTAATCTCCATGGTTCGAAGAAGAGCTCAATATCGCATTGTGTTGGTGGTTGGCCATCGGTCTCGCAAACGGTGGGTTTTCGCTCATCCTATTGAACGCCTACATCTCCACCACTATGGTGTGTTAGATATTTTCAATGCTCGACGAGCCTGAGAGCTGGACTTATCTACTTCTCTTTGCATTGGTGTACGGGGTTTGTGCTTGTCTTTCTATTTTCAACCTTGGACAACAGCCGGAGGGTACGCACGCGACGTGTTTTCTTTCTTGAAGGGAGAGTTCCGCGACCACAAGGTCGAAAGGAGCGTTCAACGGCTGAGGGATAGAAAGGAACGTTTAGCGACCACGGAGTTGAAGGGAGTGTTGAGCAACCATGAGGATGGCGGGAGCTTTCAGCGACCACGAGGCTGAAAAGAGTGCTCAGCGGCCACAGAATTGAAGGGAATGTTCAGCGACCATGTGGTGATGTGTTGATTGAGAGGGACAGTTTGATTCTTGGCAGTGATATGGCGGAGGGGCGATAGGCGGGTTCTCATAAGACTATAAGGATCGCCGGCTAGCCCTACAAATATTGTCTGGCCTGGTGGGTGTATTGGCTGCGAGGGTTGGCGTTACGGTGACGATATTGCTGTTGTGTTCGAGGAATAAGACCAAATGTGGCCGTGTAGATTTGTTGTGTTTGGTGGATCGGGTCGTGATTTCCACGCGTGGCAGTGATATTGGGGACCCAGGTACACTCCCTCCCCCGCAAAAAGGGAAAAAAAAAAAAAATTAAGGTATGTCTTTAGAATTTCTAATTAAGCTTCAAGGCTCCAGCCTAACTTCGGCCTACTCGGCCAATGATCGCCCCGGGTTGAAAAAGCCCTTCCAATCGAAGTTTGGGCTACCTATCAGCCGGGTATAACATCCATAATGCTCTATGTAAGACCTCTCTCATAACTACGTGGTTGTGTCTGGGGCTCTGAGTCACTCAGTCCCTTTACACATCTATGTTCCGTATCCATTCGCCTCATCCTCCCTCATCTGTACTACTACTATTACCATTACTACTACTACGACTATTACTACGACTACTACTACTTCCTCTCAATTTCCAATCTCCATCAGCTACTGTGAACTTCCACACGTTAAAAGGAAAATGAGTCTCTTTCAGACGGCCGTTTCGGGCCCTGAAACGTCAAAATCCCTCGCCGACCAGGAGATATGGAATGAGCTGGTGAAAAGGCTGGGCGTGAAGTATTCGCCGTTGGTAGAGGGTCCACCACGAAAGCGATCAGCTGCTGGACCACGCATCAGTAAGCACCAGCATCAATATTTGTTATAGAAACTGCCATGCTAATTAGTAATGTCCAGGGTTTGACCTCCAGGTCATTGATGAAGATTACAATAAGAAACAACAAGAATTCCCGCATTTCATGAATGGGTCTTCCGCCATCGAGCACGTTACAAGGCGCGTGCTTGCTATACTACGGCCCTTTATGGAATCCACCACATTTGGGTGTCAACTGAATACGGAGAAAAAGCGTGACGGGGGATATCAGTTCATCAATTACTCCCTTACTATGCCAGCGGCCATTGCTATCACCAAGGCCAACAGCCAGGGGAAAGCAAGAGATTACTTTATCATTCAACATAACTATCGATTCCCATTAGTTCGAGACCAAAGCCACTTCTATAGGCTGTTAAGCTATATGGGTAAGCTACTATTCCCACCTACTACCTACCGGCAAACTAGATGAACTAATCTCTCTTGCATAGCGCTGGTCCACCAGGAGCTCAAGGAGGCAGGCGAAGAAGACACTGAAGTCTATGGCATGGCCACAAATTCGTACCAATTTACATTTGTGAGAATTGATAATCAATCTCAGGTAGTACATCCCTTCCACTTTTGGCTCGCTTTGCCTCCCCCCTGAAACATGTGCTAACTGCCGCTTTTTAGTTCTATATATTTGCCCCAGAGACCATCTATCCTGAGATAGGTCCGTGGTCTTTCCAGACCACACTCGGGGAGAGAGAATACCGACTCGAAGGTGGCACGCTTAGCCGCTGGAGTGAACCTAGCCCTTGGGATGCCGTTGTCACCTATATAGACAACGTTTTCAACCCCACCGATAAATGGCAGCGGGGTGTCGTGGCTGAAACATCGACAGAAAGAATGTGTGCCGATGGGTTTGATATGTGGACGTTCAGTAGATTGTTTGAATTTACCCCACTCCAGGGCGGTCATTGGAGTATTCCAAGGGAAGAAATCTCTCAGCCTTTACCTTGGCACATTGGTGAGTTCCTTCCGTCATGACTGCAGATGAAATATTAACCTAGTATATCCAGCGACAGAAATCGGGTCCTTTAATGCGCCCTCTCCCTTCTTTCCTGAGATACAAGACGCGGTTCTATCCACCCCTAGGGGGGAGTTGAGGGATCGTATTGAGATGTTCATTCAGACTGCTCTGGTGGAAAACATGGAGAAAGAGGGAGGAGCAAGCCTCCCGGTCGACCTGCAGCGAGATAAAGATATCTCTTCGGTGCTGACATACCACGGCCAAACTGTTATGGTAGGGGGTCGAGCGGATTTGGTTTTGGGATATGGAGATATAGAGGACGCTTCCCGCATCCGGGCTGCCCTTATCATTAGACCCAAACCCTGGGTGGACATAGGGCATGACGCGGCAGTTGAGATGCTGGGACAGCTCGGTGAGTGGCAGACCCCCATGTCCTACTGTCTCGGGTGATGTTGTACCTCTTGACTAACGACAAAGAAGTGACGATCCAGAATGCCCGAGAAATGGCGGGAAACGAAGCGTGCGCGGTCTTCGGCATCATTACAGACGGCGTATCATTTTGGTTTATGCAGCTTGACGCAAGCCGGAAGGTGAGTACTAGTCATTGTTGGCCTTCTAGTATTTTACCCGCTAATAGTTGTGGGAATATTCAGTGGTCAAGAAGTGACCAGTTTGAAAATTGGTTTGAGCAAGGAGCGATAATGGCATACGCCTCCCGTATTGTTGGAGAGGTAATTCACACGGGGCCATAAACATTTCTAGCTATTTTGCTACTGCGAGGAGAATAGGAAATGCAACAACCATCACTCGCTTGAGTACCAGGTACAAAAAAGGAATAATTGTTTCGTAGAGAAATGAGAAAGGAGCAGGGTATGGAAGACACTCCTAACCACCTCAGGCACATTGCCAGATACCTTATTAGCCAGATTCCTGGGCCTCCTTCGAACCGCCTTTTTAGGACCTTTGTAGTAAAAGCACGTAGAGAAAAAAAACAGCCAGTCTATCAAAGCCACAGCCTCAGCAGCCTACATCTGAATTTTGGGGGCTCAGGCTTATTAGGAACCGTTCTTACGCCTTTTTTCTTTTGCTCCAGTAGCCATAGTTCATCGGTCACTATGGTCTAGGCCCGACGTCACTCCTTCCTACCTTGGGTATACTAATATGGAAACCACGACCCGGGTCACCAGAACACGGTGAATCTCCGCTGCCACCATACTCTCCCTCAATTGAAAATCTACGCAATGGCACCCAAAACGTCCCGACTCCAACGCTCGGAGTAAATACGCCCACTAGGCTACAAGATATCAATAGGACCACCCAGCGACCCAAAGGCCTATAAAGAGACGGCCACCCCCGTCCCAGATCCCAACCAAGAACCAACCCCAAATTCCTCTTCTCTGACACACAACCAGCCGGGTGCAAAGCCCCCGGATTAGAACATGAACGGTGTCCTTGCAAGGCCCCTGACAGTGGAAAAGCGTGCATAGACCTGGGCCCTGTCCAAGTCCTGGGACCTGCCCTTGTGGGAAACAAATACGGGGAAGAGTGAGTATCCCGCTTGGTTATCGGACAATCCTTGACGTTTCGTGGGTGATACTAACTTCCTAAGTCTTCGCAGTACTCCTCGGAGGCCCCACGGACACCAGGACAACCCAAGACCGGTCCAGATGACCCTCTGAAATCAAGGACAAGTCAATTCATTGTTGTCCGGGAACTTGTCAGCCCCTCCAAAAAGTGCTGGAGGCGGTCATGCACCTCGTAGTACCGGGACCGGACCCCGGCGATGACACGATACTCAAGCTCCAGCCCGAGAAGCCGCTATCACACCAGACATGCTGCAATGGTGAGAGGAGGTCGGTGTCTGGCCGTGCCGATTGGTGTTTCGGGTACAACGGATACGGCAAATTTGAGGAGGCAAAGGCTCAGGTTTTGGGCTACATGGGTATGGGGAAATGCACGTGTGTATTGTGCTGACTGAGACCCAGGGATTATCCACCTAGTCTACCAGGAAGCTGGACCGCCATACAATCCCATCTATAGCCTAATGTCCGATGGGAAGGTCAAATTCCTGAAGCTCCGGGCGGACAGGACGGTAAGCCATAAGATACATACCCTAATACACGTTATGCGATGATATCTAATCGGGCTTTACCAGAGTGGATCGAGAGCGCGGTATGTCTGAGCTACATGTCTTAATGGGTCCATCCTGAAAGTACACGCGGAGAAGACCCTGACGTGCGATGCATTCAATACCGGCAAAAGCATAAAGGGTGACAGGTCGGGTAGATTGGTGCCTAGGCCACCATGGGTATTATGACCTCCTTCGACCCTTGCGGCCTTTGAGGCCAAAGCTGTGGGCAACTTTGATCAAGCCAAACCGCAAGTTCTGGGGTACATGGGTAAGTGGAAGTATGTGGAGTATAGGGTGGTGAGATAACCATGCTGGTGATCCAAAAGTCCTACCACGACGCCAACACCCGTGCCAGGCAGAATCAAGAGAATTACGATGCCCTACTGAAGAAGCACACCAGCCCACGTCAAGAATATAAAGACCTTAAACAGATTAACGATCGCCTTAGCATGCCGGAAGCGACCTTGCTGGAACTACGTGCTAAGGTCAAGCACCTCGAAGCCGCCAATGTTATGGAGCAAACGAAGTACAATGACTTGGAGAAGGAGTCTACCGCCAAATATGCAGAATGGGCCGAAAGGTTTAACGTTCTTCAGGACGACTTTGATGAGAAATGCGCAGAAATCGAAGAGCTTAAGGAGAAGATCAAAGCAGATGGCAATTACCTTACCTTGTTTCACTGTGGTTTCTCACACAAACCATGGACAATTCCTTTTGTTCTGTTGACCCCCCTCTATGTATTACCATTTCGCTATAAGACTTTAGCCGAGCACTTTCTATCTCTGGCCAAAGTCTTTTCCCCCAGTGGAAGCGGACTAGATAGGACCAGACGGCCTTGCTTAGATTTGAAAATAGTATCATCTACTCCTTCTCTACCAAAGTGCTTACACCTACCAACAAGGTGGATCAAAAGGATTGCTTAGGAGGATTCGTAAACCGCCCTCGGAATTAGAGGTATAGGTATGGCTACTGTCACCAACCTCCTTCGGATAGGTAAGGATTGTTTTCAACCACCATGGGGCAATAATTGGGCAACGGCCCCCCCAAAGCCTCCCCCGAAAGCTTAGGTAGGTCAAGTATCCAGCTTAGGCAACCATTTAAACACATTTTACATCCACCATTCTGACGAAAGCCAAAGCCTTTGATGGGATGAGTGAAAACCCACCAGTTTGAGAGCCCCGGTTCCAGTGGAACTAGGACGGACTAGGTCAATAATATCTCCAATTTTAGTAAACAAAGTATTGGATAGCTGGGGTCTGCCCTCAAACTCTGTTTCTGGGGAAAGAATAGTGCAAAATTTATATTTACTTTCATAGTGCTATCTCCCCAATAACATGGTGCTCTGTTTGTGGTTAATGTTCTCCTTGGAGGATGTCCCGTGGAGGAATGGAAATATGCGATGCTCAACAATGGCACAACCGTGAACCACGAACCAGCGCCAATAGGCTCTATGGTGGCGAACTTTTGGGGAGGCGGGATGGGACAAGATAAAATAAAGATGGTGGTACCTCTGTGAGTGTTCCATCTCTGGATCCTGTGGGATGAGCGGGCCTGCTGGGGCCAAAAGCCAGAAGGCTTATCTGGACCACCCCGCTCTAGCTACAACCGGTAGTGACTTGACAGGGGCCTGGATCTTGCGTAGACGCTCAGTGGGCCGCCGTGAGTCTCACAGCCAATGATATGGAATCCTTTGCTCGTGTCTTTGAGTGAGACCGTGGCAACTGACGGTTTCCGTCAGGATATGACGGCATATGCGTCTAGGAGCAACGAAGTAGGGTACCGGCAACAGCAATGTGCTCTATCAGGATGAATCGGGGCCAATTAGTCTTTGGCGGACGGAGCACCGGTCAGGCCCCTGTTTTATATTGGTCTAGTGTGGTCTATCTACTCTTTCAGAGATCTTGCAACTTCAACAATTCCAGTGTCCTCTCCCACAATGCCTTCTCTCCCTCGGGATTATACGCCCACGTCGCATGGCCCGGTCCCTGTGCCCCCGACTTGGCTGGATTATGCCGCCCTGCGATTTGACAGTCATCTAGGTATTTACCTCCCTTGCCTTCTAATTCTGTCGCCAGAGCACCCCAGACCGTGGTCGCGGCTCCTTGGGCTGGGCTCTTCCAGTATCCCGCCAGGTACTCATCGTCCTCCCAGCTCGCCATCTGCTCCGGCGTGACATGCTTGAGCAGGTCGGTCGCGATGGCGCCCGGATGTAGACTGAATGCGTGCAGTCCCTTCGCCCCAAACCGACGGTCAATCTCGTTCGCCGTCCACACGTTCGCGGTCTTGCTCTGCCCGTAGGCTTTCCATGGGTCGTATTCGCCCTGGAGAGTTATGTTGCCGAAATGGATGTCGGTGATCATATGGGCGCTGGAAGCCAGAACCACAACGCGGGAGTTGAACGATGGAGTCGAGGAAGCCAGCAGCACCGGCTGGAGGAGATAGAATAACAGGAAATGCGCGAGGTGGTTTGTTCCAAATTGAGTCTCAAACCCATCCGCGGTGACTCCTTCGGGGCAGGCCATGACCCCTGCGTTTTCAACCAGGATGTTGAGCGTGCAGCTCTTTCTCCTGAATTCTGCCGCACACTTCCGGACCGATTCAAGGGAATCGAGGTTCAGTTCCAGTAGATGCACCCGTGGGGATTCCGCTAGTGTACCCAACGCTGTCTTGGCTTTCTGGATATTGCGTGCGGTGAGGTAGAGGGTGGCGCCCGTTTCGAAGAGGGCTTTGGCGGTTTCAACACCGAGACCAGCCGAGGCACCGGTGACCAGGATGACTTTATCACGAAGTTCACCCTTGAGGCCTTGGTCTTCGACAATCTGGATGGCGGTTGGCCTGGCATCCCCTGGACCTTTGGGGGATTCGTGAACGGCTGCGTACCTCGAGGTCATTTTGCTTGTACTCTGGATAACTAAATTTTAACCGAGATCGTGGGACGATTGAGGAAGCGTGAACACTAGGGTGCTGCCCGTCTTTTAAATATTCCAGGTATCCTCCATACACTAGCCTTTTGCCTGTTTTCCAAAGGAACAGTATCCACACCCGTATCAGAGACAAGCTGCTAAATCCGGGTTGTTCCACGCCGTGTATAGTAGACACTGCGCTGTAATTCGCCTCCTCGGTAACTCAAAGCGTCCGAAACCTTCTGCAAATCAGAGGCGTCGGAGCTAACGGGTCAGCCAGGTGTATTTGTAAACAACCACCCAGGGAGTATGGGGACCGAGTTGGAAAATTATCACGTTTCTTCTCCACCCCGAAAAGTGTCGGAGTGTGAGGTCATCCCGATTTGATACAGCCAACGCGATCCCCGCCTGGTAATCCGGCGTAGATCACCACTCCCGACAAAGGCTCTACCTAGTAATATCTGCTAGACCTCTCACCAGGTCGTTTTATCGCTTTTTGCTCGGCATTTTGCTCGGCGCCATGATCATTCGCCGCCTTTACGACCCCTGTTAGTCCTGATTCCTCATCAATATTTCTATACAAGTCAGCGGTCACTTATCCGGGAATAGCTACGTGATATATTCCATAAATAGTTAGTTATTTTATCGTGGGCTTGGTATTCTTTTTTGGGGGGGGGATGAAAAGATCTAGAACTTCATATCCGTATGGTTGATACGTACGAGTTGAAACGTTCGGCGAAGGGGTCGTTGGATTATTGCATCACCACTGCCGCGCCACCATGGGTTTAAGCGGGTTTAAACCAGTCAGCGTCCAGGACACCCCAGGATCCGTTGGCCGGTGTTGAAGTGCCATCCGTCAGCACCCCGGTATAATCAGAAGCATCGAGCTTGCATTCGGAGATCGGATTTTACTACTTTATGAGCAGCCTTAACATGGTCTCCATCATCTACATATAAAGCGAGACCGTACTCCCAAGCCAGTCCATACCGTTCCCACAACCTTTCACGACCGCAATTACCTACCCGTCTGAACTCCCAACCGACCGTTCAATATGTCCACCATCTTTGGTCCAGCGCCCGAACCAGCCACCGAGCTGGGTCGCTATCGGATTCTTTCGTCGACGGCGGGCGTCCGCGTCTCCCCGCTCCAGCTCGGGGCCATGTCCATTGGCGATGCATGGTCCAGTTTCATGGGATCGATGGACAAAGAATCATCCTTCAAGCTACTCGATGCCTTCGCCGCCGCGGGTGGGAATTTCATTGACACTTCCAATAATTATCAAGACGAGCAATCCGAAACCTGGCTGGGTGAATGGATGGCCGCCCGCCACAATCGCGATCAAATGGTCATTGCCACTAAATTCACTACCGATTACCGATCCCACGCCCTGGGGAAAGGAAACGCGCCGAATGCCTGCGGAAACCACCGTCGCAATCTGAATATCTCCGTTCGAGACTCACTAAAGAAGCTGCAGACCGACTACATTGATATCTTGTACCTGCACTGGTGGGACCACACCACTTCCATTAAGGAGATCATGGATAGTTTGCACATGTTAGTAGAACAAGGCAAGGTCATGTACCTGGGTATCTCCGACTCCCCGGCATGGGTTGTCAGTGCTGCAAATACGTATGCCGTGGACAATGGAAAGACCCCATTTAGCATCTACCAAGGGCGCTGGAACGTGCTACTGCGTGATTTTGAACGGGATATTATCCCCATGGCCCGTCACTTTGGCATGGCCCTGGCCCCATGGGACGCCATCGGCAGCGGCAAATTTCAGACCAAGAAATCACTCGAGAAGCGGGAACGGGAGGGAGAAAAGCTACGCAGCATGATGGGCGACGGGAAGCAAACAACCGACGAGATCCGGATGAGTGAGGCCCTGGCCAAGGTCGCTGAAGAACATGGGATTGAGTCTGTGACGGCCATCGCGCTGGCCTACGTGATGTCCAAGGCCCCCAACGTGTTCCCCCTCGTCGGGGGCCGCAAGGTCGAATACCTCCACGACAACATTCAGGCGCTCAGTATAAAGCTCACCCCGGAGCAAATTGAATACTTGGAGAGCATCAAGCCGCTGGATATCGGATTCCCGAACAACTTCATTGGGCCGGATCCGAGGGAAACAGGCCGCGCGACGGGCTTGCTGGCCGCCAACGCTCCGCTCGCTTTTGTACCAGCTCAAAAGCCAATTTCCCCCCCCTCGTGATTTGGCCCCCCTCCATTTCTTTATCAGTATAGAAACGGGATAGGACCTAATAAATTGCCTTTTTTTTCCATCAATATACTTTCTTCCTCGGGACGTGGCGCTTTCGTAGCCTCTATGCATCCGGTCTATAATACAGGCATTGGAGCAGGATGTTAACCCCGCCTGATATAGCTTACTAATGCGCATGCATTTGACAGCTAACTATTCCTAAGTTAATTAAAATAAGAATTAATAATCTATTAATAATAAAAATACTAACTAACTACTATATTATAAAATAACCAGCCTGCTAAGGTAATAAGTAGCTGGCTATTTATCTACTTAAGCTATCTAATAATTATATAAAGAATGTAAGAATATTTATTCTTATATATATATTTGATTGATCTTTTAGTTTAGTATATTTAATCGAGTTTCTTGGAACGGACATCGCCCAACCTTATTGTTGGAGCGGTTGATGGCCTCGTCCCAATCGTTTGATTCTCGAACAACAAACCCAAGGTATGCCACGATCCCCCACACATCAAACCGGTGGCGATATTCATGGCTTTCGCTCCACAACACAGACTCGTAAGAAATACCCGTGATAAACGCGGAGATAGTCATCGGCCATAACTCACCACCTCGTCGGTTCCAGGCAGGAGGAACCGGACCATTGGGTGCATCGGCGAAGCAATTAAAATCGTGCAATAGGTTCGGGAGGACCTCTTCCCTGCCTTTGGCGCGTTCTGTATACTGAGTCAGCTACAGCTAGTAACTATGGATTTATGACATCCACGGTCGGGACAGTCGTGTGCATCTAGTTCCCACATTTTGACCACGAGCATAGCCCGGAATGCAAGAGAGATCTCACCCCATAGCTCGAACGCCACCATATTGATTCGAGAAAAAAGGGAGGCATTAAATCTACACGTTGGATTTGATCCTTTACACTGGGTTCAACACTCTATCTTCGTTTCAGCTTTAAGCAACGGTATTGAGACTTGACATTCAGTAGCTAGATGGTCAATCCTCTGCTCCTAACAATTGCTTGGGGTTCTGTTTTCGCTTCATTCCAAGCATGTTACACAGGGCCTCAAAATCTATCCCCTGGTCGTACATTTGTTTTGTTGGCTTTCCCTCCGCGGGGGCATCGCACCGGGCATCGGCCGGGGTGAAGATGTTATGCATATAGGCGATTACGTCTTCCCAAGGGTTAGATCTCCCAGACATAAAGACATGAACCTATCATGGTGCAGATGCAGTTAGCACATCGTTCATAACAGTGGAAAGGGAGCAGGAATAGAGTAGATGCCAGCATGTTATTACCTTAGATTGGTTGTCGATTTTGATAAACACGAAATCATAGCTGTTCGTGTAAAGACCGTAAACGATGGTGTCCTTTTCCCCTCTTTGATTCAACTCCTTGTGGACAAGTGCTATAGAGTGAGGTTAGCCTTGCTAGGTTGACTCGCACGGACTAGATGTGAATAGCAGCTTACCCATATAGCAAAGGAGTCTAGGATCCTCCTCTTGCTCCTTGTAAAACATTGAAAGTTCGTCCGTTGGTTGGACGATCAGGTAATCCCTTCTTCTGCCTTGTGCATTCAATTTCGTGACAACGAAGGGTGCACAGCTGAAGAGATAGTATTTTCCGGATCGAGATTGGCCTTCAAGCCCCTTCATAACGTTAAGCCGAGTGTCGTATACCGGACCCTTGAAAACCACAAAAGTATTGATGATAGAAAATATGCGAGCCCAGATATAGTGGTTTGCCGAGTATGAGCCCGGGTTCTTCAACTTGGGGTCTTGCCGGCGGTATTCGCGATCAAGGACTTGCAGTCCATGTTCTGTGTCTCTGTGATTAGCTCATATTCCTGACTACTGGTGAGGATACGCACTAATTAGGTATGCCACGGGTGATCGATTTTTCGGTGGACTTTCGATGAGTGGTGGAAGTTGCAGGTCTTTGATCCCTGCTAGCTGCTTCCATCCCCAGATATCGGTGAGGAGATGAGTGTGGCGCACAGCCTCGAAACTGGGTGCCGGTGTTGTAATATCGTTCTTTAGTAGCTTTGGAATCGCCGTTAGGGCGAAGTAGAGAGCATCGTCATCAAAGAGGCAGCAGAGTCGCAGCTGGATCAACCTCCAACGGGCTGTGTTGGATACCCGACGTGTAGTACGTTTCACGCGGCTCATCGTCCGAATCATCTTGTTGAAATATCGCAGTTGAAATATCGCAGTTGAAATATCGCAGTTGAAATATTGAATTCAGAATATTGAAGTTCAGAGTAGAAAGTAGAGATTGGAATGTTGGAACAGTGGTGACAAGCAGACGATGGGGATTTGATAGTTGGAGGAGTGATGAAACGCAGATGGTAGGATTTGAGAATGGGAAAACATATGAAGGGGACGAAGGCTGAGGAGGCGACAAGAGTGAGTCAGAGATGACAATTATGAGAGAGCTCTTACGTAGAGATTCGCAATATATCCATCATCTTTTTGTCGACCTCTGGCCGGACGCCAACTCCGGCGACATCTCGATATCGTAGATGAACGTCATGGCGTCTGACGAGAAAGTGGCATTGGCTAGATACCAAAGGAAGCTATTTCATAACCACAGAGCCTACAATAACTCACTACCCCCCCCTCAGATTGAAGGTATGTACTCTTATTTTTTGCAGAGCAAAGCATAGCAATTTCAAAGTCAGGTCTGCTCGTTTCGCCCTCCCGGATCTGGCTTCTCATTGGCTGGAACATTGACTTCTGATTGGCTCGGTTTCCTGTTCTCTGATTGATTCCCAAGCGGGCAATTTGCGCGTTTACATCAGGTGATTCATGTTCACGTGATCACTATGCGAGGTCTGCGGTAGGCGGGTGGGAGAAGGAGGGCGGCGTGGGGAACGCCCCCAGTAAGCTTTGAAATGACTTTGTATTAGGGGTTAGTGGGCCCAGTTCAATTAGCCTGGGATGCTGCGGTCACTCTCTAGCATTTTGCCTACTATAGAGATAGGACTGGTATTTGGACGTGCACGGAGTGTAGTCTCCCAATGGAAGCGGAATCTGCGGACGGGCATTGGACGGATGGTAGGTTATTTGACCCAGCCGGATAAATATTTCATGGGCAAGATAATACTTTTACCGATTCAGACTGTGAGTTTCAGGGTCCAAGCCTCGGAGCGTAGTCAATGGGATTTGGGGTTTCCATCAAGGTTTCCCTCGGGGTCTTGCCGGGGATGTTGGGACCATGAGATCTTGAGCAGGTGTCACAGAGACAGCCAAGCAACTATGCCACCTGCTGAAAGTGGTCGATACCAATAGGACAGACGCTAAGCGATGATGGCATTGATGCAAATGTCGCTTTTTCTCAAAGGCATACCGGATTTCTGGCTATCAGGAACGACACCTTAATTTCAGCGAATGAACACTTTATTAGAGAGGTTTTTATTTCAGTAGACTTTTAACTATGGGACTGCTATTAATTTATAGCACGCTGGCTTTTACAAAGTAGCAAGAGATCATATGATCAATCTTCAGCGACTTCCTCATTGTGAAATAATAGTTCAAAGCAGCTCCTGTACCATGGGTGAAGTGAAGCGTTATATGGAAAATCAGAATAAATATCAATGTCACTCAAATTTGTCGAAACCTGAGAAGATAATTGGATCGGCACTGTCTTTATATTCTGGGCTGCGTGTCCGAATTTTGCTTGCTGCCTGGATTGAGACATGGAGTCGAGGGCATTTGGTACATTATTCGTTATGTTTGAACTGCCTTGGAGCGGTAGCTGGCTTGTTGGGCAGCTACTGCCGTCTAGTGGAAAAGAGAGTCCCAGAGGGGCATGCAGGTCTTTCCATAGTCCATAATCGAATTGCGGTATACTGTAAAATATCTGGCTAGAAATACCGAATTTTCGAGCCAAGTAACAAAGAAATGACGAAACAAACCCCGCATACCTATGAATACTCACCAGCTGAGTCATGAAACTCAGACTATCCAAAAATCGGTGGACACTTTGTTCATCCTGGCTCTCGACCACATTTTGACTCACAGCCACAGTCTGGTATTCTTGTAGATGGCCAACGGCTGCACGAAGCAGCATAGATACTGCTGGTAGTGGTAAAAAGTGCAAGGTCCCGTAGCCCTGCATATCCTCGGCTACCCGAGTGATGGCCACTGAAGAGAATCGTACCCAGCGAAGGGTGGTGCTCAGGGTATGTTTTGAGGCTAGTCGTGGCTGAGAAATCGCTAGGTGTATAGTGTGGTAAAGCATGTACAGGAATGCTTTATGGAAATAGGTAATCTTGTCAAGATTACTTAGAATAGGTGATGAGGATGAATGGTACTGGCACTCCCTTGGCAGGCGGGCTCTCCAGTCCTGTAGTTGAGAAACATGGGTATCATCGCGCTCAAGTAGAGCTGATGCTGACTCGCTTGTTGGAAATGATTGCGGTGTCTGTTTTAAATACTGGTGGCTAAACACCCTATCCAGAATGATACAGAGCTGTATCTTTTCCATATACAATCGGGCCAGTGTTACTTGGCTAGCGTTATTAATAAGAAGCGTTGACTGTCCAAAAGCTTGAAGAACCTCTGGTGGAAAGGGCCGTATGTCAAAGTCTTCTATCTCCAGTGGCCGCAAATAAAACTGATCTAACATTAATAAAGGAGCTTGTCTCTCTCCTAATGAGAGTACGCGGTCTTGGACAAAACACGTCCAACCAAGTCGTCGTCGTAGACGAGCAGCATTTAGAGGCATCTGTTGCCCTGGCTCTTGATTCAGAGAAATACTGCGGCCAATATTATTAGCTAGTGCAACCCAGTACCAGTGATTCTGGAGGATATCCTGCTTATTATACCAGGATGACATCAGAAGTAAAGCTTGCACCGTGTGAAGTCGATCTGAGTCATATGCAAAGTCATGTAATAACTAAAATATCCCTATTAGAGAGTACCATCAATTCAAGGCTTACACATACCTTAGCACGAGTGAAAAATATGTCACGGGCAGCATGCCGTGTGGTGTATCCTGCGCGGCAAATATACTTAAAGGGTACAAAGGCCGCGCCGGCGAACATAACAGCTTGAAGGACAAGCATACTAACTTTCCCAGATGAACCATCTTGCTGCAAAACCCGTGGCAGGAACTCCTGGAGATCAAGAACAGGGCAAAATCCATGTACCCAGGTTATATAGCTATCAATTAAGGCATTGCGGACCTCAACGCTGGGGCATGATAATGCCCCCTTCAGTCTTAAGAAATCTCTATTTTCGGCCGGCCACTCAGGGGGCGGTGGTTGTATATAACCGGGCAACAGTCCCTCCCCTGCGTTTGTATTGTCCTCGGGTGAGAGTGGTAGAGAAGCACGAGTGGACCCTATTTCAGCGGGTTACAAGGCGATTTCATTGAAAAAATAATGTAATCCCAATACCCACCCAAAGTTATCGATGGATCCAATAGATCTCTTCCAGTCTCCTGTGCTTCTTCGACGGAGCTGGTGGCAAAACCTTCCTGAATTTGCCGAGGCGGTGGCGTCCCTGTTAATGATCTGAAATAATTCGCATGCCTGAGGTCCTAATTAGCTATATACCAACAGGCTTCAAAGGTCGACAAATTTATCACCTTCCACGTCTACTCTCCACTAGCAAGCACTCATCGTTGCTCCTATGACATGGCCCGCAAGATGCAGGCACGCGAGAGACAACATCACAGCGGATTTTTTTCTTTCGACAACTTAAGCAAGCTCTGGATGCCCGTCGATTGCGGTCGAACGGAATGTGGGCCATGTTCAGACTGGGGCTTCAACTTGCTCCTGCTTTTGATCACTATATAAGAGTGGTAAGGAAGGCCATGAGGTAACCGCTCGCGCCGACTTGAAGAAATCAGTGAAGGTGCCTTGCCATAGGTGGATGGGGACCCTTGTTCTTGGTGGATGCCCCTGCATACAACCCCGCACACACTTGACATGCTAAGCAGTACAGAAAGAGTACTCCGATAGCGCGAGTATGGCCTATTTCCCGGCTTTCTTGATAAGGTAACGAAATACTGTTTCTGACCAGCTTGATCTTATGTCTGATTCATGTTTCAGCTGCCTTATTAAGTCTAGTTGCAGGCTAACAATAGTTAAGAACTTTTCCATCTCACCATCAATCTTTGCTCTTGGAAATGATCTTCATGTCAAATTCGGTGCCGTCTGCGAAGCTGACGCTCGAGCCAGACCCCCGCTGTTTCCCTGATAACCCTTGTTGTCAGGCCGAGTGATATTATTGCGGTCACCGGTGGGAGTTAAATGCAAGAGAAAGGGTCCTCTCGTAATATACTTGCAACAAAATAATTATAGATCGTCTTAAAGAGGTCTGAGAGATATCAACCCTGACTTCTAATGCTGCTAAACCCTTGTAACTAGCTGTTACAATGAATTCATTGTTTCTGCTTAGTCACAACCCATTCAGTGCCAGTATTTCCTAACTAATCGTAGCTGAATCCTTGGAATAAAAACATACCCGCAAGATGCCCCTAACCTTTGCCCCCTTCAGCACTATTTCTTGGCAAACAGTAAACAAGCTAACTACGTTTGTCATGCCGCTGAGTAATCGGGACAACCAAACTTGGTAACAGCCGAAAACCAATTAAAAGTGACCCAGGTCCTTGAACCAAGAGTTGTGGGAAGATCGAGGTGATTAAGTTTGCTGTACTCTGTAATAAATGCTGCCATTCGCATCAGGCTAACTGTATTTTGCATCGTTATAGGAGTAAGATATCAACTTTAAGTAAATTAAATATTTTTTCTCTGTGCCTAATAACCCCGACTACCGAAACTTTTAAAATATTTGATTAACTTCTTTTAAGCTATAATCTCATGGCACATCTAAATAATTTCTTAAATACAAGAGAACTCTTAGGGGAATCTTTTTAATAACTACTTAAAAGAAGTTCCATAAATTGCTTAAAAATGATCAGAACTGTCAAACAGAGGGCCGAGAAAACCAAGACACTTCAACCAGATTGTTATAACACACCAGTTGTGTTTTAGTTTGTCATCTCTCTGTAAGCCATCCAGCCTCATGGACTCTTTCTGACGTGGTTCTGACTTAAATCCTTGATTTATCGTAAATTTAATATAGGAGATCGATTGATCAAGAGCCACCTTTACCATGTATGATAGAGCTGTTAAGTAAGATAACTAAGGATGTTTGGGTTACTAAGTACAGTACTTAGGAGTCAAGCAGATAACTTAGATTGAACGCGAAGAACCAAAAGGTAAACTAGATACATGTGCGAGGATGGGTGTCCTTACATCCTTCACGTAGCTACCTAAAAATGTTGACTTGGGATTGTGTGATAACACGTGGAAGCGGTTTGTCAGATTGCACCTCCTTATAAAATCTCCAGCAATCATCCAGAAAAATA
Source organism: Aspergillus biplanus (assembly GCA_027569045.1). Taxonomy (NCBI): domain Eukaryota; kingdom Fungi; phylum Ascomycota; class Eurotiomycetes; order Eurotiales; family Aspergillaceae; genus Aspergillus; species Aspergillus biplanus. The sequence goes on from JAPDEJ010000056.1 coordinate 69,093, forward strand.
AAAACTCTTCAATTTTCACTTTTTGGCTGAAATTTCGAAAATTGAAAAATTTCTACATCTCAAATACTAATAAAAGGCACATATCAAGGTGCTCCCGTGGCTCACCTTGTGATAATTTCTTTTCCCGTTGAAACTGTGGTCAATCTATAGGAATTGCGAAAAGGATCTAAATCCCTGGGAACAGAAAACCGTGCTTCAAATTCTCTGAAACTTAATAGACCCGATAGCTAGTCTTTACGGAATGAGTCCTGATCCCCTGCGTCACCCCGCAAAGCTACATCCAAGAAACAGGAGTCAGGGGTAACACATGTGGGCGGTTGAGTGAGCAAGAGGGAAAGAAAGAAGCAGAATAAAATGTCATGAAACCTTCCGTCGGGCTTGCACCATCGCTCAAGTTCTATCTAAAATATACCACCCCTAATCTCGAGAAGATACACGAAGAAGGAAACTATGCTTTGCCCGCGAAGAGTTCTCCTATTCCCTCTCCTGCTCTGCATCAGCCAAATCAATGCACAATCCACAGACGTGTCGAAATGCGCAACGGGGATACATGCTATCTTTGCACGGGGTCAGGGCGAAGGGGATGATATAGACTGGTGCCAGTCACTTGCGGACCTAATTGTTGAGAACATCCCCGGGTCAACGTACGTTGGACTGCCATATGCTCATGCGAGTTATGACCTGATTGGGGCTGTTCAGAGTGGTGCAAATTTAGTACAGGAATATATTGAGGATTATGTTGCCAGTTGTCCAGATTCAAAGATATTCTTACTTGGTTGGTCGACGGGCGCGATAGCTGTGATGAATGGGATATGTGGGACAAGCTCTTTCTTTCTGAAGGTTTCCAAACCTGTTGATCCGCGATATATCCAAAATGGTTAGTTTGGTTTCGATTGAAGACCTGGTCAAGATTGTCGAAAGGCTGACTTGTATCCTTGGTGGAAGTGATTGGTGTGGTTGGATATGGGGACTTAACCCATTCCCCTGGAGTGCCTTGGAATACAGGAACCTGTCCCAAGGGAGTCGGAGTACGTTTGGCGATTTCCAGTCTGTGGACTTCAAGCTAATGATGATCAGATTCTTCCCCGGCTTAGACCATCACTATGTGATCCGTACGCCGCCCTTATCCGAAATTACTGCGACCAAGGAGACAAATTTTGCTGCAATTTCTTGGCCCAAGGCAATAACACACCCCACGGCGAGTACTTTGAAAGGTACAACGTTGAGGTTCTCAATTGGCTTCAGGAGAAACTAGCGGTTGCTGTAGTGCCTAGTCAATCATAGCAAACAACTGCAAGGCCCCAGTTTGTCCTAGTGTGTTCATGCTATGAAGATGTCAATCGTTCAATGGCGTGGTACGCCATGAATAATTTTATACTAGCACATATCTGACCTGAAGACATTTGTCTTATTGAAATACCTTTATCCTGCCCTGTATTCCTTACTTATTATATCTTATACCTGGGTATGGAACTTAAAACTACTGAGTTGATTGTGAATATAGCTACTTCAATGGTTGTTGAGTATTACATGCGCTTTAAAGGCCCCCATAAAACGATATTGAATATATAAACAGAGTGAGAATACCGTACTAATTCACGCAAGCTAAGAGCCTACCGTACAGACACAACCGGACACCAAGAATGTAGAGTAAAGCAAACGTGGCAGTGCAAAAGAATGGTTGGCCAATATTGCCAATCCTGAAATTCCATCTTTCATAGCCTCGTGAGTATCACCCACCCACCCATATTTGACTTCGTTGTGATTTAACAACGGTATTTGACATAGTAGAAATACCATTTCCAATCATATTTATATAGTTAAGTTTGAGAATTTTAATGGTTGATGATTATGATCAATCGGTCTGTTTGTGCAAGGGTCTGCTACTATTTATTTACCTCCCAATTGAATTTTTCTCCAATAGGTTCTTCACTAAAGGTCCTAGGAGTAGCCTGTCTATATATGAGGAAGACATATAATAACTGCTCGCACCTCCTAGGGTCTTCTGTTACCTATGACTCCGTCCTCATATCTAATAATCGATGCTGCGGAAAATCACCCACCTCCAGGGCCGCTGTGGGTCCAACTGTGCCTCCTCGCACCATAATATCATGCCAATAGATAGCATCTTTGTGGGACACCCCTCTGAAGCGCAGGTATTGGATTGGGTAAACTTTGCGGGGTCACATGGACATTTAGAAAGCGCATGATTTGGAGGAACTAGCTTGTCTGACTCCGCGCGATCCCGGAGCAATATATAAGCGAAGGGTCTGTCATTAAGGTATCACGTTCTTCCCAAGGCCCGGTTTTGGGAGTGGGAAATGCAGCAAAGTTCTGCAAGTCAGTCGCGGAGGAAAAGAACCCCTTTACTCCGTCCCATTATTTCAGGAGATGATTTCTTAATTAGGGTAGCTTTGTGGCGGTGTTGTCATCATACTCTCGAGGCTTTATTTACTTTTTTAAGTACTAAACGCCACCCCTGAAAATTGATCTGTTGGTTTTAACCTTCAGATGTAGATATGACCCCATTTGGTGGCCGCGAGTGTAGAAGCGCTACCCCAGCACGCTAAGTATTCTCGAGGCCCGGCTTATTCTGAAGACAATTACCCCTATTTCGATCCATTGGATGTTCGCCTCATATCATGATCCGTGCACTCTGATCTCTCGGAGATGAGCAACAGGCGAGGATATTTTCCACGACCTTTTCATGGCCGAGGCCTTCCAGGGTTTATGCGTCGTGATGGCCCCTCTAATTTCCCCAGGACTAACACAGGCCCTTTCTGGAATGCTGGACTGCATGAAACCATGCTTCTACCCACGCAGGCACGGACAACGTCGAAATAACGTGCCCGTGAACGGGGCCTCATAGAAAAGGAAGGGCAAATTCACAGTTTCTAGCTTGATTAGCGGCGATACATGGGCACAATTCGGCACCTTGGTCTTGTCGAGTTCCCAAACTGAGCATCTGTTGGTGGCTGGCAGCTGCAAGGCGGCTTATATAGGGAGGGGGGACGTCGTACCCTCCTTGTCTGCACTCACTCACTGCTTTTTCAAAAATGGCCCCAATATCCCAATTCTCGTTCCCTCTCTTTCTGGTGCTGACTAGCTCCCAAGCCATCTCTCACTAGACCCGATCAACGCAGGGTGATCTCTCTGGCATCACTACTATATCTAACCAACTTTCTACACTCAGCTCCTCTCTCCAGAAGTTTACATGGTGGCTTCAGCGGCACAATCGACGCTCTCCTAATCCAGGGCGAGACTGGCGATCTTATCAACGACATCAAAGATGCAGCGGCTATAATGAATAAAACCGTTGATTACGTCGGACATTGATTTTCATTTTGCGCAGGCCATCGCGGCGTACTCCTAAGCGGAGGTTGACTTGGCTGGAGTACTCATGCAAACATTTTGAGTAGCTCTTAATTTACAGATGTATTACTAGATTTAATGTTAAGCTATATCATGCTAAGTCTGTTAAGAACCAGTCACAGCACTTATATACTAGTAATTAATTCTTCTTGGTTGGTCCCCCCCTTCTGCTCCACGTTCTGTTAAGCTCTGTGACCCAAAAGTGCTCAAGAGTCCAGCTGCGGTACGACCTCGCCTTCCTCTTTCTCTCTGATGGACGCCCAAATTGAGAGCAACACGATCCTGGACTTGCCACGCTCACCATTAGAGGGGAGAATCCTAGAGCTTGAGACAGTGCTTCGAACGCCGACGGGGGATCGGTGCGTATAGAGTCAATGATGTCTGCGTTCAGCTCCTCCACTCCGCAAGACTCGTCGTTCACAGTCACAGAGTAGAGAGCGTCTATGCTATTATTTAAGGCGTTGTAATCCTGGCGAGGAACATTTCAAGTCCACCGCCCGAAGGGTTTAGAACTTAGCTCCATCTGAAATTCAGTAAAAATCAATAATCAATACCTCTGAAAAAAAGCTTCTCTCTACCTATCCTATCTTGTTCCGTGTTGAAACCTCGGGGAATTCCCAAGGGGAATTGAGATCAGCCTAGAGTATGACTCGAGAAAATGGGAACGAAGCAACGACACCATCTTCTTAAAAGCGATATATATGCGATTAATGATACTGGGGATTGCCCGCTGGATAAAAGTGATAAATCTCATATCATCTTCGTGTCGTGTTGGAATTCTTATGTAATTGCTCAGGCAGCTCAACCGGTGGCATTCTGTGTGTGTCTCATCCCGACCCCTGAGTGGTCGGGATGACAAGTGAGGCTACATGAAAGACCGGCGCGGATCATCTATTGTCCGAGAGATATCCCGAGATGTAAACAAAGGTAATAAGACTACAGTATGTATGCAATAAGACCAAATAAACGGGTTTTCACGTGCCGGCGACGGCAGGTATCGAGATATCCAAATTTAGTGTCCATGGGAGGTAAATTGAAGATACAATGAGAGCAAACAGTACTTGCGGGAAAGTTCGCCTGAGGATTGGGTTAAGCTAAGGTTTCCATGAAATCATGATGTCACTGCTCGAACAATTTCTTGAATGCACCTTCCTCATCATGCCCCAAGGTCAATCTCTACGGCTCAGCACTAACAATGCCATACAGCCCAACGGGAACTATAGTTGCTAGTTTAAGTTTCTTGATTGTCGTCTGGATCTCCATGTCAGTCCGACTCTATGTTCGAATTCGCCTGCTGGGCAGACAATACATCGACGACTGCTTCGCAATGCTTGCCACAGTACGTAAGGGTCAGCTGATGTATATAACGGAATACTTACTTCTTAGATGGTGTATACGAGCCTATCAGTGCTCTACATTATTGCGCAATGGAGTCACTACTTCACAGCACCGAGTGAAACCCTAACACCCCAGGTCAGGAAAAACGCAACAAAGGTCCGTGTATGGAACAGGGAAGATATGGCATGTCAAGTCCAGCCTAGCGTAACTAATTCTGTCTCGAAAGTTAGGCCGTCTTCATCTGTGATCTTCTCTACCTGGTAGGCTCGTACCTCGTGAAGATTGCCTTCATCTGGACACTTGCCCGGTTGGTCAACACCAGACCACAACTCATTCTTCTACATGTGACAGCAGTGACGGGAGGCATTATTACACTGGCGGCAATAATTCACGGCTGCTTATTTTGTCGTCCGATAGAGTATTTTTGGCAGCATTATATAAATCCAGAAATCCGGGGCTCGTGCCAGGGCCCCTGGACTCGGATAGTAGTCCTATTGGTTCACGCGGTATGGGTCCTAGTGGCAGACTTGGTCTTGGGAATTGTCGTGCCTTGTATGCTTCTCTGGGCTGTTCAGATGCGCAGAAGAGACAAATACTCGGTCCGCTTCCTGCTCGGACTTGGCTCGTTGTACGTTATGAAGTCTTACGCCATTCTCCTGACCTACTAACAATAGGCTACAGAGCGGCTGTGGCAACTATTGTGCGCATTGTATATCTTGCCCTGCTTCTTGTACCGGATAATTCACCTCTCAGTGCCGCAGGTCTATTCTGGGCAGTAGTAGAGCTTGCAATAAGCATCCTTGGTACTGCAATGGCAACATGGAGGCCGCTTGTTGCCAAGCTCTTTGCTCGGACAGATCGACTCCCAGAAGTTCATCGTGATAATTATTCGCAGCATCCAGTAATTTGTGGGGCACCTGGTCCGGGAATCTCAGTCGAAAGAACTTCCAATTCCACTGTATCCCGGTAGAGGCTCCGCATTCAAGTCCGGCCTGTCATTGAGTGAGAAGGCTCGAATGGCGAGTATAGTGGCTTGTGGAACGGCGGTTCTGGCCAGACAGCGGAAGTCTGTTGAGCTAAAGGAGACCGCCAAGCAGGAATATGGGAAAGCCTTGGGCCTCCTAACGAGAGCGCTCTCGATTGAGTAGGAATCTAGAGCCAATGCAACCCTTTCTGCGGTGCTTTTGATGGCGCTCTTTGAGGTGGCAATCCAATACCCAAAATGGGGACATCTGGAATCTAACATAGGTATAGGTCATTACCAGTCGATCATTTGACGCGATGGAAAAATGGACGAGCCATGTATACGGAGCTTCTGCATTGTTAGAATTGCGAGGTCAGCGGGAATTGCAGAATCCGGAAGGGTTGAAACTTTTCATTCAGCTGAGGTTCCAAATAGTAAGTTTGGCTGTCTTCTGCCACGAATGCTTACTAACTACAGGGGAAAAAGATTATATCCTGGGTCCAACGAGGGCTGCATGTCCCCAATTCCGTACTTGAGTGTAATAAAATCGCCATGTACTTGAAACCACAACTGGAGGCGGGACTGTGGCAACCCGTACCAAAAATATAGACCCGGTAAGGCTGTAGAGTAATGGCGATCAAGGGGGATCTTGTAACCAGGCTCTGTGGTAGGTGGTGGAATCGGGGTTGTGTTTTCCTTATTTTTTTTTCCTCGCTGCGTTGGTCAATTCCGGTGACTTTGCATCGCAATTTTGCTCCATCAGAGGGCATCAAACTACACTACTACTAGGATAGAACGCAAGATCCATCGATTGTCGTAGGGGGCGTGTTGGTATCCATGCTGTCCCCCATACAGTTCACCATCGGAGGCCAGGTGCGTTCCCACGCAAGGGTCCTGAACGCCCGAAGGAAAGCCACCCTCACTTGCTATAGTGAACTGGTATTCTAATTGGTGGATTCGATGCATGGCCCCTGCTAGGAGAACCATACTATCCCAAAAGCCTGCCCAGGGCCACACTCAATTTCGTTTTGCAAGAGAACCGATTGTGTCTTTCCCCGGCTGATTGATAGGGAAAATGCCCTAAATACTATGCAGGAAGCCTAAACTCTATTATGCCTAAACTTACACTCTACTTCTACCGATGAGGCCGGGTATACGCGGCCATAATCCTTAAAGTCGGCAGCGGAACCGCGGGTCCTTGAACAGTGGAGGCACGTTTGGGATAAGTGTGTTGTTCTATTCGGTAGGATGTCTACGCAAGGGCTCTGCACCTTTCTTTCCCCGTCAAAGAAGGCTTTCTTCCTTGCATCCTTTCCATACCCCAGGAACTCCTTTTCGGTTTACGAGAGCATACCACGCATGCGTATCCAAAGGCAGATAACGGGAATAAGATCGCTACAGGCTTACTACCGCCAACTCCCCATAGATAGCGCCTATAAGATGGCAGAAATCGGGATTGATGACATATGTCCTCTCATTTCCGGTCCCGTTCACCTTCGAAAGAATTGTCAACGTACCACTTCTTTGAATTGTCCGAATATTAATATTATCTGCCTGTCCTAAAAAATTGCGACCGCGTTTGGCGGGCTTGCAACCCCTCCAGGGATCTAGAACCGTCAGTGAAGAGTTATCTCGCCAGGTGTCAGTCCACATACCTTTAATGGAATACTAGTAAGGAAGAACGAATACCGATTCAACCGGTGTGCAGTCTCCGCCAACTCCTCAAGATCAAACATTTCTCCCAGTGGTAAACCCCAGCCCGCCAGCGCCCACTGATGAATAGTCACATCCGGGTCATTGTAAGGGCCAACAGTAGGTCCCCGCTCAAAACTCGGGGAGTCACTAGCGACAGCTGCGAACCGGGATTCCCACAACCAGCGCAAGGATTCTCGGGTCGCTTCTAGACCTAAGAGACCCGGTGGTTGCCGATCGGGGTATTGCTCTTGTTGTGCGGTGGTTAATGCGTTGTATGCCGCTGTGAAGCCCACCCGGATGAACAGAATATCGCCGGGCCGAATGTCGATGTTTCTTTCTTTGATGATGGCTTGCAGGTCTTGTAATCGGACTGCGCCCGTTTGGAGAGGTTTGGCTTCGATGCTGTTTCGGGAGGCCCATTCGGCCCAGTCGAGGAGGATGCCCCGACCGATGATGCCACCGCGTTGTGCCCACTCTGCGTAGGCGTTAGTTATTGACGGATACAAGACCGTACAAACGAGGGATTCGGGAGAACGAACTGTCTATTCCAAGGCTGCCCCCTCCCTTGAAGTCTGCTTGTTTATGGCCGTTGAAGAACTGTTTCGTCGATCGGTACCCTAGAAATAATAGTTCACCAGGTCAGTAATACTTTCTTTCATACCGAATCCCTAGAGGTCATAGGGGTCATACCAAAGTGCCGGAACCCATCCCACTGCGTGCTGCTCTGCGTGTTGATGTACACCTCATCGTCGTTCATCGGTACATCGGGGCTATGGATAATGCGCTGCTCGAATCGCTTCCGTGTAAACGTCGGGAATGACGGTTTGTCTAACGGCCAGTCCAATGAGACTCTCTGCCCCAGCTTAATTTCCTGAGCTGCTGCGGCGATCACTTCGGGGGTGAGGAGATTCAGCATTCCCAGCTGGTCGTCCGGTCCGAACAAACCCCAGGCATTGCCCGGTGGGCCCTTGGGATCCAGGGGAAGGGAGTCAAAATCCGGCCATTGTTCGGGAACAGCCATTGTCACACTTAATTTCCTTGATGTCAATACTTCTTTAATTCTTTTTTTTTTTCTTGCATCGCGGGGGCTCATCTCTTTTTGTGTCTGGTCCGAGTTAGCGCGGCGGCAAACCGTTCATCCCCCCGTGTTCGTCCTCGCTTCTCGTTTCTCGTTCGCTCGTTTCCCCGCGCCAAAGGCCGAAGTTCCGAATCTCCACAATTTGGGGTAACTCACCATCAACTGGGGAAAGTCGAGGCAATTCAGGGATTTTAGGGCTGGGGGATAAGCGTTTCCCCACCTCTGCAGGGTTTTCTTGTCTGAGGGATCTGGAGATGAATCCTGCAGAGATAAACGTTTATCCCCGGGTTTCCCCCCCTGTCACAAATAAAAAGACGATTCTTTCCCCTCGCATCCACTTCTTTTCTTTCCCCCACCTGTCATTCTGTCACATATCCTCCACAGTTCACGATGATCAAGGGTATGGGGTTTGGTTTTCGTCATGCCCCCACAGATGGGGAGCCTGCTGAGATCTACGGCTATCGGCCGTACTTGCTCTCTTTCTCCGCTGCCTGGGTGAGTTACTCCACCCCTCCCGCCTATCTCAAGTCTAAGTCACTAATGGTGTAACAGGCCTCAGCGATGTACGGCTACGACTCCGCCTTCATCGGGGGCACCCTCACCCTCCCCTCCTTCATGCGCGCCTACGGCCTCGACACCGCCGACCCCAGCGCCCTCGCCACCCTCTCCTCCAACATCGTATCCACCTTCCAAGGCGGCGCGTTCTTCGGCTGTCTCTTCGCCTTCTTCCTTGCCGAGCGCTTCGGGCGCAAACCCACCCTCCTCATTGCCGCGGGAGTCTTCATGCTCGGCGCCATCCTGCAGATGATCGGCAAAATCGGTCTTCTGTATGGTGGCCGTGTGCTCACCGGTCTCGGTGTGGGTGGTTCAGCTATGATTCTGCCCATTTATATTGCTGAGTGTTCTCCGGCTGCAATTCGTGGGCGGCTGGTGGGTATCTTCGAGGTCATGTTGCAGGTTGCGCTCGTGTTTGGGTTCTGGGTTAACTATGGGGTGAATAAGAATGTTTCGCCGGAGGGTGATAAGCAGTGGCATATTCCTGTCGCGGTGCAGATGGTTCCGGCGGGGATGTTGCTGATCTGTTTTGGTTTCATGCCGGAGTCTCCGCGTTGGTTGGCGAGTAAGTCGCGGAGGACGAGGGCGTTGAAGGCCCTCGCGTGGATTCGCCATTTGCCTGAGGAGCATGAGTATGTTCAGCGGGAACTACTTGTTATGGAAGCCGGTGCTCAGCAGGAGCTTGAGTCTGGCGAAGGATGGAGGCACTGGAAGTCCTTGCTGCAGGAGCTGGGACAGAAGGGTGTCCGGAACCGTCTGGGGATTAGCATGGCCATGATGACGTTGCAGAACTTCACCGGGTACACACCTCTATCCCCTTCTCTTTTAATTAGCTGCTAACATTCGGGGTGGACAGTATCAACGCAATCAACTACTACTCACCCACCATCTTCAAAGCCATCGGCTTCAGCGGCACGAGCGTCGCCCTCCTCGCAACAGGAGTCTACGGCCTCGTAAAAATGGCCGCCACCTTCGCCTTCGTCGCCTTCATCGTCGACCGCATCGGCCGCCGCCCCGCCCTCCTCGTCGGCTCCATCGGCGCCGGTTTCGCCATGTTCTACCTCGCCATTTACTGCAAAGTCAGCGACAGCCTACACCATACTCCCCCCCGAGACGCGGGCGCAAACGCCGCAGTGGCCATGGTCTACATCTACGCCATCTTCTACGGGTTCTCCTGGAACGGGATCCCCTGGCTCTTCACGGCGGAGGTGCTCCCAACCCGGGTCCGGACATTGGGTATGGCGTTGAGTGTTTGTGTGCAGTGGCTGGGCCAGTTTATTGTGGTTTATTCGCTGCCGCATATGATTGAGGGCATTGGGTATGGGACGTTCCTCTTCTTTGGGTGTTGTATTGTGGTGGCGTTTGGGTTTGCGTATTTGTTTATTCCGGAGACGAAGGGGGTGGGGATGGAGGATATGCATTTGATTTTTGGGGGGGAGGTTAGTGTTTTTGCGGTGAAGGCGAGAGCGAATTATGAGATGAACAAGGAGGAGGGAATGGAGGCGGTTATTAGGAGGCAGAAGGGGGATGTTGAGCATGCGGAGGAGGTTTAATTCAGAAACAGAGGTGGCTTTCGAGTAGCACATTAAGTAGAGGCAAAAGCTGAAGGATGATAATGTACGTGCGGTCTAATCAAGACCGGACAAGCCTTACTTGGCATTCATGGCATTCATGGCATCAACTCTTGAATATCGCACAGCCTTGGCCCCATCCATTGCATTCCATTTTAACCAAAACACTGAAAGGGCCGTCTAGAAAGTGCCCCCAAGTCAAACAAAATGCCATCTTCACTACGGCCTCCCCGTCCGCATAAAGATATTCGACGGCCGATCCCTGCCCCGGAACTCCTCATCCACCTCCTCATACTGAAACTCCCCACCCTCCTGCTGAAACCCAAGCTTCTGATAAACGTGCCTCCCCATAGCCGACGCCTCCAAAATAGCCTCCATCCCACCCCGTCTCTTCGCCTCGGCAAGTCCCCACTCCACCAACTTCGTCGCAATCCCCAGCCGCTGAAACCCCGGATCAACAACGCAACAATCCAGCACCATAACCGCCGGCGAACCACTCGACGCAATCTCCTTCACTACCTCAATCCTCCGCCCGTGCAATGCCGCATCCAACTGACAAAGATACTTCTGTTCCGTTAAATTCCCGGGATAAACCGCATCCAAATCCATAACCTTGCTTAGATCCGTCGCAGGGACATCACCATATCCCTCAACCATGGATGCTTGGACCCAAATCGCCACTCCAGCAACATCGTCCCCAGTCCCGTCCGGACGCGGGATAGTAGCCTTGAGGAAAACCGTATTCGGGTTCCCGTTTCGGTCTTTAGTGGTAGCGGACCACCGGTCCACAAGGCGGGATATACCACTCTCTCGACCTGAGGGCGTCTCCCAGCCTGGATGGAAAGCGATCCAGATTCCGTCTTTGGCTTGTCGGCCGAATGCTGCTGCGGTCGCATCGAAAAATGCAGGGAAGTCTGCTGCGGTCGTGATGGGTTCTACCCGGACAGCGACTTTATTCGCCTGTGCTAGGGAGGTCATGTTGCTCTCGCAGTGGGGTGATAGGTCAAATGGGAATAAAAGGAGGCGGATGATTTCTCTTTGTCGGCTCCCGGTAACACAAGGTGTAGCTCAAACGTCCTTCAATGATAATCAGACTTCGGCTTGTAGATGTGGCTGCGGGGAAATTTGGGTTAGGCCAACGTGGCGCTAAGCAAGGGAGGATTTAGCCGATGCTGACACATCATCCATCTTATGTACATAACCAATCTCACGCTAGCCCAACCAGGAACTAGCGCATAACCGCCGGGGGGCGGAGTCGAAACGGTTGAAGTGGGAAAAGCTTTGGACGAATTTTGCAGAGAACAACGACGCGCTGGCTGTGCAATCAACGGATGTATGCTGACTGGTCCCCTATGGTACGAGTGTGTTCCGTTCACCGCATCGAATATGCCCTTGCCAGCGCCGGAAAATATTGTTCAAGTTTGTAGAGACTTTGCTTCTTCCCGTCGTGGGTTGTTAAATATATTAACTAAGGCACCTTCTGATTGATTTAGTATGAAAGCATGCACGTAGCTCTACGGTCTAAGAATTCACAATATTACTTGAGAGCAGTAGGGAATTACGATGGACGAAGATTGGGCAAATAAATGGTCCTCTGAGCATCGGGGACAAGGCTACCATATTTCTCAGCCTTATCAAGACGGGGCTGTGCACATTGGAAGATGCATATTGTTGCCCGATTCAGCCTCGTCCTAATTCAGCCTCATGACGCGGGCAAAACCCCCCCACCCCCTTCAAATGCAGCAACTGGGAAGCAAAGCCGAGGAGGCCAGGAGAAGACGGGCAACCGATACCTGGGACGTGGAGAGTGCCTCCAGTCCTTTCACTCGCCCACATTGCATCCCATCCTTTCCTGGGACTCTCCATGCGACCCCACGTAGTCCTCGCAAAATGGTATTGGACCCATTGACGAGCATTTCTCTGATTAGCAACGTTGTTCAGTTCGTCGACTCTGGATGCAGACTCTTCTCCAAGAGCAGGGAGCTGTACAAGTCCTCGACGGGGGCATTTGTGGATGATACCGAATTGAAATCTGTTGCCCGACGACTGGAGGAACTTGCCCGGAGTGCTGAGCTTCTACCCTCGCCGTCGGAGAATCACGAGAACTCAAGCGGGGAGAAACTTCTGCTAGAGATTTCCAAGGGTTGCAAAGAGCAGACATCCAAGCTGAGCACGGTTCTTGCTCCGCTCAATATATCTGTTGCGGAACAGATCGTGCAGCTAAGTGCAGCTGCTGCCGATCCGACTAACCCCGCCCGGCGAAAATGGGACGCGTTCCGAGTGTCTCTGCGGCGGATGAGAAAGTCTGGGGAAATCGACGCGATCGCACGGAAGCTCGATAGTTATAGCCAGGAACTCAGCACTTGTTTGATGATGATCCTATGTGATCAGAATTCTGCAACGTGGAAGTCATTACAGGATTTCTTTGGCATCAACCAACAAGCAGCTAGCGCAACTCAGGGAAATATCCAGATGTTGCACGAGACAAATGAAGCCCTACAGAAGCAACTGAAGAGCCTAAGCGAGGCGGTCACAAGTATACGAGATCGTCTGACTCAGAATGAGGGTATCGCTACGTGGTTGAGCCTTCAAGCCTCGGAAGCAGAGCAATTCAATGAAACCCTGTCGAATCTATCGCGGTGGCTCAAGGCGAGCCAACGCCTCGCTGCCCGGACCCGCTTTCTCGATAGCCTATCATACCGTTCTCGGCTGGAGAGACAGTCCCAAATCAAGGATTCGCATGCAAAGACCTTCCAATGGGTATTCAAATCGGACGAGGAATCGTCCACATCAGCAAAATGCTCCCTAATGCCCTGGTTGGAGGAAGGGGATGGAATATACTGGTTGTCGGGCAAAGCGGGTTCAGGGAAGTCAACGTTAATGAAATTTGTGAGCAACCATCGCCGCACAGAAGCTGCATTACGCTCCTGGGCAGGGACCCACCAGTTGATAACGGCCCGCTTCTTCTTCTGGAACGCGGGAACCGCCATTCAAAAATCCCAAGAAGGCCTCTTACGGTCTATTCTAGTTGAGATCCTCCAGATCCACCCCAACTTGATTGAGGAGGTGTTGCCTCCGGAGTGGCATTCGGATATTAGCCACATGGCACGCCACACCTCTACCGGCATATGGTCGCGCGCAGCGCTAGTGCAAATGTGTTATCGATTGGCCAGGCAGAAGCTCGTGGCGTCAAAATTTTGTTTTTTCATTGATGGGTTAGACGAGTACCACGGAGAGCATGCAGAACTGGTGGCCCTATTGTGCGATATGGCAAAAAACAACAAAAATGTTAAACTGTGCCTCTCCAGCCGGCCGTGGAATATCTTCCGGGTAACCTTCTCTGAGCAAAACTATCCATATCTGCTCTTGGAAGAGCTGACGAGAGGTGATATTTACCTCTACGTCCAGGCCCACCTCGGCGGGAACAAAACGTACCGAAGGTACATGCAGCAGACAAACCCAAAAGAGGTTTATCTGGTCAATGAAATAGTCAACAAGGCGAATGGTGTTTTCCTCTGGGTTTATCTTGTGGTGCGTTCCTTGTTACGTGGCCTAGAAAATGAAGACCGTCTGTCGGACTTGCAGCATAGGCTACAAATGATTCCAACGGACCTGGAGGACTACTTTCGCCACATGCTGGATAACATAGACCCTGCATACCGAATCGAAAGTGCTAAACTGTTTGACATAACCCTTAGTTCAACCTTTGCCCTGACTCTACTCACGTTTTCATTTTTGGATGAAGAGGACCCGTTCAAGTTGGCTCTGCAGGCCCCTATCCAAGCCGTGACTAGGCGGGACATCGAAGCGCGATATCGAGTTACCCGTAAAAGGCTAAATGCACGGTGCCAGGACCTGCTAGAGATAAGCACCAACGCCCAGGTCGGCGTCCCAATGACTGCACGGGAGGCCTTCCTGGTGGGCTCCCGCGGCGACGGGGCGGCGATTGACCGTCGGTTCCCCACGCCCGATGATTTTCAAATCTACCGTGTCGATTTCATTCACCGCACCGTGAGAGACTTTCTCAATGCTGCTGACATGCGAGAGACGTTTGCAGCCCGCCTACCCCCCAAGTTTCATTCTGCACGCTGGCTGTGCGCATCGTTCCTGTCGCAGCTGAAATCGGTCCCACTGGAACTCGATGTCGGGACCATTCGCCCGTTGGTCATAACTTTAGTCAAGAACGCCATATATTTTGCGCGCGAGTCAGAGAATCATCCTGAGAAACCCCAACCGCAGACGGACCTTCTCGACGAAGTTGAGCGTGCCACAACTGTCCTCTGCTCAACATATGATCCCCGAATACTTGACCCTCTCCTGGAGATCAAAACATTTGGCCCATTCCGGCGAATGATCACAGTGCCACGTGGTAGTGCGTTTCTCGCAATCTGCGTGAGGATGGACATCCTCCTGTATGTCATTGAGCGATTAAATGAGGAGAGAATATTTACGACGTCGGCCTATATAGACTCGCTCTTGATTTGTGCCATATTCCCCCAAAATGCGCAGAACGAGGCTCGGGAAGGGTTAATCGAGATCCCCAATTTGAACATGATTCAGTTTCTCCTCGACAAAGGAGCCAACCCAAACTGCGACCTTGACGACAATGAGACGGTGTGGGTTCATTTCCTTCGCTATCTCGCACGCTCCTGGAAAACAGCTGAGCAAGTCGACCAAGTGACATTATTAAAGGTGGTGAAAATATTTGTTGAATACGGCGCCACTGTGTCCAGCAACCGAGTCCCGGGAACCTCCTGGGTCAAGGTCCTCTTAATGCAGAAAGAAATTTGGGAAAATCGGGGCAACAATGCGAAGTTTCCGTTTCTTGTCTCTGACGTGATAGAGCTACTGATATCTCGATGTTCTAGCGTCAATACCACCTATGGCGGTTGTACAATATGGGGACACTTTGTCAACAACCTCCCTGCTACCATGTCACGCAGGATGAGGCGGCGAGTTCTTCGGACGGTAGCTGCGTTCATGGCGTGTGGCGCTGATCCCTATTATGATTATAGTGTTGCACCTGGTGACAATGAACCCTCTCTGGGACAACCGAATCAACAAAAGGGGACGGTAGCGGACCGACTGCTCCGCCTATTCACCGAATTAGAGCTCCTTGAAAGTGGAATGCCACGTAACTCCATCGGGAGCGAGCCTGAAGAAGGCTCCGATGGAAAAGGGGCAACAGGAATAAAAGGCAAGGCATGTCCTCTTCAGCCGACAAACCAGTCTTGGCTGGGGAGTTTTAGGGCTTTGTGGATTTGGCCAAGGACTCACAAATCATGATTTGGGTAGGTCAGATGTTGGTATTAATTTGCCGTTAGTGCTTTTGGGGGAGTAGTGCTTTTCTTTTCGGGTGGTGTGTGCTCTGCCGACATACAGGCCGTGTTATGATATCATGCATGCTTTTCCTATTTAGTCCATCCTAGCTTTGCTTCCCTATGCTTGTATTTGGGTATGGATCTCGCTAAATATATTTGGTTTTTTTTTCCTTCCCATCTCTTAGTATCCTTTAGCGAGCTTGAAATATCATTGTTTAGCCACGTTTCACAGCCAGTCAAACAATAAATCCATTAGTAGAATGAGGCTGCTTTTTCATACATATCCTAGTACTGTCAAGAATGCTACATGTAGGAAGGAAAATTTAACAGATTGAAAAAAGTAATTATTGCTGGTTAGATATTAAAATTGTATAAGAAGTGTATTGGTGTTCAAGGCGCCCGGGACCTTGTCAACCAGTACTTCTGGAGAGAGTAACAAAAGGAAATTGTCTCGCTCCCCCATCTTTGCCCCTCTTCTCAAGCCCATTTAGCCAAATACCCATCCCAATATCCCATGATCTCAGGGGTTGGGTGGCTCAAGGCACAAACGGACTATCCGCGCACGGCGGCACAAACAAATCCAGATCATCCGGATACACCCTCCCCCCGGGACTCGTAATCTCAAAAACATTATTCGCGCCCCCCAACCCGTTCGAATAAATAAACGTAACGGGCAAGAACTCCCCCGCTGCCAGCGCATACTCCACTCTATTCGGCACACCGGGTATCTCCACAACACTCGCCCCCACAACCCCCCCATCAACATTATCATCACTGTACGCAAAATACGCCTTCTCGCCGCCCCACCAGAACACAGCGTTATCTTGCCAGCTGTCTCGCCGTTCCGTGCGCCTGGGAGCGTATACCGTGTAGTTTCCTGCTTCCTTGGCGTGGATGAAACCCTGGAAGACGACGGTCCATTGGAGGCAGGAGGTGCGGGCGGCTTGGCCGGGGAGTTGGCAGGTGATGGTGCCGGGTGTGGATTTGAAGTGCGTGTTGCGGGCGGTGCCGCTGGTGAGGTAGCTGTAGTTGCCGTTCCAGTCGGTGGTTTCGTAGCCGCCGGCGTGGAGGCCGTCGAGGTAGGTGATGTAGTCGTAGTCGTTGATGTATTGGTAGTAGTTTACCCCTGGACCCTGAGTAAGTATGGGTTTGTTTTAGTCATGTGCTGGGGGGTTGGGGCTACCATTGTATGCAGATGGGGTGGGTTGGATCCATGTTTCGGTGTAGGTGACGGTGGTGGTGGGGGTAGTTGTAGTTGTCGATACGGTGCTCGTTGTCACGGTTGTCTTCTCCGTCCTAGGAGCATTGTCAATGGGGTGGTGGCTGGGTAGTGAGTCTGGATAACGTACGTGATACCAAAGTCTCCTTCATAGCGTGTGCAAGGCTCGCCGGGCTTTGTAGGGGGGGCAATGGTCGTCGGTGGACAGTTGCCGGGAATCGCAGCAGCAGTGGCCTGGGGTGAAGCCGTCCGCGCTGCTAGTGTACCAAAGGGAGCGAGGTAAGGGCCAAGCGTCGTCGCAGTGCTGATGCAGGTGATATCGGTGGCTGAGTAAATAGTTGTCTTGACCTTATCGGTAGTCACCTTTACACAAGTTAGAGCCAAGTTCGGGGTAAAGGTGTTTGGGGAACGTACGACGGGCGGTGCTGTCACGGTGGTAGTGCTAGTGGCCTGGAAATGCGGTCAGTACCAATTATAGAAATCCTATCTCGTATCAGGGATCTACCGAAGTCACAGTGCTGGTTGAGGTCACCGTGTAGGTCCCCCCGAGAGTAATAGTTGTAGTAGAGGCGCAGTATGGAAAAGGCCATGGCAAACCCAAGTCCAGATCCAAATCCAAATCCAACAAATCGTCCAACAGAGGTGCACCATTGGCAGCGAGAAAAAACAAAGAAAGAAAGGCAACTCGCATCATGACTAGGGGCATTGCGAACAATGTTTCTTGGGGGAAGTGGGGATGGAGTGTTGCTGATGCGATTGAAAATGACAGGAAAATGGCGGGAAAGGCAGGTTCACTGTCCCCCTTTTATATTCATGGCTCCCGTATATTCAACAGAAGCGTCATATACTCAACTCCGTCAATACTAATCTCTTTCACTAAAGCCTGGTATACTACAACCCCATCTACTCCTCCATGGAGCTGTCATATCCGCATGGTTGATGAGTTGCAGGGGCATGGGAACCTGAGAACCAATGGGAGGTTGCCGCATACGCGAGGGACTATTGGTTGTGCAATATTCAGCCAGCCTCATGGCTTACCTGGCCGAGCTGAGGGTAAATGAAAAATGGCCCCTCACCAGACTCGACATGAACTCAAGGTAGTTCGTTGACTTCAACGAACCCCAAAGGATTTCCTTCGTAGTTTTCTTGATTTGTTACCTTGCATTAGCGTCATGTCACCAGCAGGATCTGCAAACCTACCCAACTCCTCGTCGTTCTTGATCCATGGCTTTTCGGTGCACGATTCCTTCAGACTCCGCTTTAGTTCGGAGAGCATCGTATTCCTGACTCGGATTCTTAAAATCTTATCAGTGGCGGATCTCCACAGGCTGGGAAGAGTCGAGGCTTGACGGTCCGGAACCCCCACGGCGCCACTTGATTATAGAATGTAGCCTCAAAGTATATCACGCTCATAGTGCTCAAGAAAGAATGATATCGAGTCGTCTCCAGATTTTCCACCCATGGTCTCAACAGAGAACACCACCCGCTGGAATTCAACGGAGTTCCGTATTATGATAGGGCGAAATCCACAGGCAGCATTCAAGACCCAGCTTTGCCTAAACGGGTAAGAGGCCAGCCTTGGGAGCGAAAAGCCCGTCGATCCCTTCCCAATCCCAGGAACTGTATTGGAGCCCTGACGTGAGTTGACAGCTCTCTTCAGCCAGCCATCACTTTATTTCATCGTTCTGGCTTTCATGCCGGTGGAAATATTGAATAGTTCCCAAAACACGCATTAGCGCTTCCCTTGAAATCTAAATGCGGTTTAGAGGAACAACATTCGGTGAAAACACACCGAACTCCCATCCTTTTTGGGGTGGCGATGATGCGCGTGGCAGTTAACTGTCCGTAACACTGGAAAACTGTTTTTAGCTCATATACGCCCCGCTTGAGGGGAATCACCAGAAATCTCCTGTTGTCTCTTGGAAGCCCGTTTGAATTCCGTGGGAGCAGCACAATCCCCAGGAGTTTACAAAAGATCCGGCGAGGTTGCGAGAGGAGCTAGGTTTATGATGTAGCTGGGACGACGTCGCCATCGTCGATCATATTGGGCTGACCGGTAGATTAAAGCCCAGGGTAGTTGACGGCCCGAACGGAAGCTGACAACCTTTCGAGTCTGTTTTTGCGCTTGTCGTTCTGAAGGATGATCACCCTCAGCTCTCCACATTTTGGTGCATTGACCCCGTTCGCGTGGAGAGATTGTGGAATGTCGATCATAATTAAACTGCATTAAAGTGTGTGGACCACCGGTTTCTGCAGAAAACCGCTGAAGCGTTAGTGGATAAACTCCCGAGTGACCCTGATCGTTATTCTATGGGTGACTAGCTTTTGCGTTTTATTATTTCTTTTTTCTTGACGCGGATTGACCGGATATGTCCACGTTTGTGCTTGTTATGCGGGTGATAAAATTGGTGGTTGTGCTGATATTGCAATTGTTTCCACTGGGTAATATGTTTTAAATGTTTAGCCTCCGATAATGTTTATCAGCCGTAGCTCTTGCAACTCCTGTCGACCATGCGCAAGGGCCGGAGGAAAGTTCCTGACATCACGGGAAAATGACACTTCAGTAACTGAAATTTCGTAAGCTGGGCCATCCGAGAGCGCCTGCTAAGGCTGCATTATGCACAAAGCTGTCACTCGAGTACTAGGTACAAACAACTCTCCATGCATATATGAACGGTCGGGATCCACCTGCTCCAGATGCCAGTAACAACAATGATACTCGTATTGCCCCTCACCGTCCAACAAATTCAGATCCCGCACGGTGGTGACAATGCACTTGTAAATGCCTTCGGGGCTAGCTGATATGGACTCGGGGCTTGCACCAGACTCCCCTCATCCAATCCTCTTGGTGTGATGACTCGTATGGTGGGATCGGACTGTAGCTTTCCTGTCAAACTGACGGCATCCGCTCTAGTCAGCCTATATGATTAATTGTACTGAGTGCAGATAAAGAACCAACATTAACTGGTTATGTTGGCATAATATCCGGCGAAGGTTGTCTCATCAGTATAATTTGAACACCCACTCAAACATCGGTAGCACAGAACTCGTGATTCCCCGGTTTCCCTCGTTTAAGTCCTTGGCCCAACACGGCTAAATGAGGTGGGACAGTTCAGTGATATTGTGATGATGGAAGCCTGGTCGCAAGTGGAAAAGAACTTCTTTGGCGCTGGATATTGGGGTATTTCCAAGAACACCAGGCAATTTTCTCACGCGGGACTCCTTCATCGGAGGGAGGCACCATAGCGCCTTATACCGCCACCTCATGGTAGAAAGTAGAAGAGGTCGTGGTTGCTGAGCGTAATCGCGATGGCAGGGGGCGCGGCCCGGAAGGAACAAAGCTGGTGTGCCTGATGCACCCCCCCCCCCCAACTTTTCAAAGAATATTCTAGTCACTGGCAGAATGCCCACCCTGATCTTTTAAATTCTAGAAAAATAGCCCCACAGATATTGAGGAGACAGTGAATATAAGGTTAATGCGGAGATTCCTGTGTAATTGGATTCCATGACGTAGGGGCTCGACTCTGACACGAGCGAGGGATTGTTGCTACTCAGGATAGCCGATTCAAAGCTCCTACAGCATTTTGGCTGGTGCGACCTGGAACGCAGCTTGCGCCATTACCATTTGCCAAGTCTGCTTATATTGTGCGAGGATGAGGGCATTTATTTCTCATCTTCACCTTCATCCTGACCCACACCCCACTACAATCTTGCTATCTCTCTGGCCAAAAATTCAACCTTGAGGCCAAAATCAACCGTGAAACCGCGATGGATCCAGCGAAAGTCCGAATCCCGAAGGAAGATGGCGATAGGTAAGCGCTCGGGTGATGGTGGGCTACTGTATGCTGAGCTAGAGGCAGACTTCGTGGCAGGACTGTGGACGTGCTGGTGGGACTTAAGCCTGAAGTGTATAGCGTCCACGAGAAATTAGTTCGTTCCTCTTCCCCGTTCTTTGAAAAGGCTATGGCAGGGGAATGGAAAGAGTCGCTGCAACGTACGATCGAGCTCCCAGACGACAGACCAGAAATATTTGCGCTATACGTGCACTGGCTTTATTATGGAAAACTACCGGCGATTTCCGGCCCCCCTGGTGCCTCCAACGATTCCGAGTACCTTACCTGGACCTAGTGACAGCATATGTTCTTGGTGATAAACTGCTGGACCCGAAGTTTCAAGACGCCACAATTGATGCTATAATTGAGAAAAGCCAAGAAAGAGGGGAGGACGGTCTGAACCGGTACCCTGGTCATGGTGCGGTGGAGTATGCATATCAAAATACAACCGACTCGGCGTTGATCCCTGAATTGTTCATGGACATGTATGCAAACGTGGGGACCCGTCCATGGCTGCAGGAGCAGATAAAGCCTCCAACTCTTCCACAGGCATTCCTTTTCGCGCTTGCGGCCAAGCTTCAGGATCAGCGGGTTCCCGCTCCGTGGTGCGCTCAGGCTAGTAACTACCATTGCCATAAATAAGTTTACGATGAACATCGATCAGAGGATGGCACGGGGGAAATATCACACCTTCCGCAAGGTTTTCTGGCGGCCCTTATTTCTAAACTCCAGGGCCGGCAGCCTGTCGCGAAGTGGTGTCCTGAGCCCGGCAACTATTATTGCACTGGCGCACTCGAGGGGGCCGTTCGTGAACGAAATATGACGCCTTATCGGGGGACGATGACTCTGCTTCGATAAAAAGTAATTCTTCGTCGTCAGATTAGGTCCGAGGTGGACGGGTTCAATGGGAGAGCCATGTATTTAAAGGAAAATCATATTTGTCAAATAAGGCTACCTGCAGTCATAAGACATATTAATGATCGTGAGACCACCCATTCTCCGCCGCAAGCCCACCGAGTATGAATGTTCCTAGCCAGATCCCTCCCAGTACAGACAGAAAGTAACCCACGTTCATCGTCATCACCGCCAGCATTCTATAGGATTATCAGCTTTCTCACTCTACTCGATGATCCGTACAAAATGATATACATACAGTAGGTATCCAATACCAGCAAGTAAAACTTCGTAGATTGCTCTAGACCCCGCAGGGTTGATTTTCCAATTTGACCACCGTCTGAGGAATTCTCGGGTGACGCTGCTCTCTGTTGTCCGGATTTTGAAATCTTTCCCCGTTACCGCCTCTTCTTCGCCAGAGTCGGTGGGTGTGTGCAGTGGTCGATTGTGTTGAGGGTTATCGTTCCAAAGTCTTTTTTCGAGGATAGGTTTCAGGGCGAGAAGAAAGCGGTGGATGACAGCGAGAGTAATGAGGAAAATACACGTTCCGGCATATTGACCTTGATTTGTCGGGGTCCAAGCGTTGGAGTAGAGTGTTGTTTGGAAAGATGTGAAGAATCCCATCGCCATATCGGCCATGGGCATTGAGGACATATCCATCCCGGACATGCTACTGGAAGAGGTGCTCGTGGATCCCATTCCTGTAGCAGTCGATGTTGCCATGTTCATCGTCGTTGTGCCCATATCCATGTCCATCGCCATTTTGCCGGGTGTAGAGTACTGGCGGTGATGTGGTGGGTAGCTATCCGTAGCTATACGGGAAAGTTTGAGATAGACTAAGAACCAATGGACCAAGGAATTGGAGACATTGTCCGGGTCCTTATTTAAAGAAGCATTTGCGGTTCCTCTTAGAAATCAAGTCCGCCTGTCAAGGGAGAGACTGGCCGGCTTGCACTAATTTAATTTGAGGAGGGGCTATCAACCATCTCATCTCTTGGAAGGAACGGCTAAAGGAAAACAAGAGATATGCCCCCACCCAGCATCTCTCCGTTTCCCGTAATTGTGGACCGAGTTGACCCCCGCTGCCAATCAGGTGAGCTCCGTCGCTTCCCCCTGCCAGTGCGGAGCTGAAGCTTGTCCTGAGTGGAAGGAAATCTGCTCAAACATGCGCAGCCAACTAAAATAATTTGGTGTGGCATGGCATCTGCCAAATTCTGCCACATGGTCAGCCATATCATTTTTGACGGCTTCACCCGCGAGATGACTCGATTATGCGACCAACCCCTCCTAAAAAGAGACTGGCTAGCCATGATCATGCTCGTCATTGAGTGCATTATTACAAATGAATTCCGTTGATTGTGATTGCTTGTTGGGCAAAATGGCGGAGTACTGACGAATTTCTCGGCCGCGAATTTAATTCCTTCCCGCCTGATTATATTTCTATTCTATGCGGTCATAAAAGGAAGGGCCCGGGTTCTTTTATTTTCCCTGATCCTCAGCCCTGCCTAAATCTCACTTCGCCCACAGCCGTAGGATACACAATGGAGGCCATGGGGATGGTGCCCTGGCTTGACCAGCCGGTCATGCTGCACTCAGACCGAGATCCGGGAGAATGTACAATGACCCCCGAACAATGTGCCTATAAGACGAGATATTGGGTATTTTGGTACCAGGCCGACCATCGTTACGCTCTACCAACTGTTGCATTCTTCATGGTCGCTATTGGACTTTTCGCGATCGGAAATTGGGTGTCAGCCTACGCACCCAAGTCTGCGAAGAAGACAGCCCTTTGGCGACGCTCACTGGCTGTGTTTCGTCTATTATCATATCGGAATTGGAGGATTGCTGGATGGAACACTCAATCTGTCGGTGCTTTGTTGCTCGTGGGGGCAGGCCTCACATATTTTCTCGGTATGTATTCCTCTGAAGAGTCGAAAGACCCCCCCCTCTTCTCTATTGGATTGTCTTCTCTGACCGATGAATCACTTCAGCCATGACCCTCGGTCCGCATCCGTACTATTGGCCTAATACAAAAGAGATCAGCTACGGCAATTCCCCTCCTATCGCCACCCGCACCGGGTTTCTGGCGTTAGCTTGCATGCCTTTTCTATTGTGCGTTTCCCCGAAGGCCGATACCAATAAACGCAATAACTTACGATGACAGTGTTCTCGGTGCAAAGGCAAATCCCATAACGGCTCTGACGAGTATTTCAAGCGAGAAGCTGAATGTGTGGCATAACTGGGTTGCGTGGGCCATGTATGTCCTTGCCCTGATCCACACCTTCCCCTTTATCGTATTCCACATGTGGAAAGGCGATATAGTGGAGCAGTGGAATATGGGTGGTGTCTGGGTAACGGGAGTTGTTGCTCTACTAGCTCAGACATGGTTGACGCTTTTGTCGATTCCCTGGATTAGGTGCGCAAACCCAGCCCAAAGTATTCCCCATCATTGCTCTAGCCAAACTGACTACCCCGTATAGAAACCGGTACTATGAGTTCTTCAAAGCCGGACACTACATCGCCGCCCTCGTGTTCATTATATTCTTCTTCTTCCACTGCGACTTCCGCATGTCCTCGTGGGATTATTTCATCGCGACCGCCGTCCTCTACGTGCTCTGCTGGGCCTATTCCCAATGCAGAACATACTTCGAGCACGGAATCCGGCACCGCGCCCGCCTCGTGCTCGAAACAGACCAGACACTCAAGATCTCCATCGACACAGACACGGCCTGGAGCCCGGGGCAGCACATGTATCTCCGCTTCTTGACTGGGGGCCTGCACACGCTTAGCATCCATCCCTTCACAATTTGCTCTGTGTCACGGATCGGACGCCGGAACACGCTTGTCTTCTATGTGCGGCCACGTGGGGGGATAACGGGGCGTTTGAGGAAGTTGGCGGTGGAGAGCACGGACGCCCAGGTCCCGGTGCTCATGGATGGGCCGTATGGAGGGATCCATTGCCGGTATTCTGCGGCTACGTTCGAGCAGAGTATTGTTATTGGTGGGGGCGCTGGCGCCGGATTCACCCTGTCGGTGGTGGAGGATTTTATCCTGCGAGCGGGCGACGCTGAGAAATTCGGCTCCACAATGAAAGTGATTATCGCGACGCGGGACGCGAAATTGCGGGGATGGTTCATGCAGGCGTTGAGTGACATTGCAGGACGATATCCCGAACACCAGAGGTACATTAGGATTGACGTTCATATCCATGAGACGGGTCTGGAAGGGACAAGCACAGATGCTGCCAGCCAAGCTGCGGTCAACATAACGAGTCTTTCTTCAAAAGAAGCGGTTTTGAAATCCACGACCGACGAGGGAACGGGGGATATGTTTAATATCACTTATTCAAGCGGTCGACCTGATCTGCCCGCGGAGATAAAGGCGGTGATAGACCAAGAAGGCGTTTCTTCGGTCGGGATTGTGGTATGTGGGCCATCATCCATGGATCACGATGTCGCGACCGCGGCCGCGGCAGCCCAACATGAAATCATTTCAGGTCGCAGCTCCGTCAAGGAAGTTTTCCTACATCAGGAGAGCTTTACATATTAGGTATGGACTTCCCTTTCCTCGTTGTTAGCCACAAGACCTAATGCACTTTACAGAGAGCCGAATTCAAAAGTTTTATTTCATCGCCCTATCCAAGGTAGAGACAGTAGTAGTACTTCAACCACCTGCAAGGTCTTCGAGAAATTCCAGGATACAGCCAAGTCACAAACTCTGGGATTCCTGCTTATAGAAGCGCTAGATCGGGCATCCCGCTCAGTGGTGGAAGGGATATAACCCGAGATGCCAGCCTCTCAAAGTTTCTTGGTGATGAGAACAGCGTCCTATCGGCCCCCAGATTAGCAAAAGACATGCAACACGGGTAGAACAATCGAATCAACTAACCTGCTGCCCATTAGGAAGAACGTAGGGCAACGCGCGCGACTCATATCCCCCCTTCTGCTCAACCCAACGCACATAATCCGCTGCCCGAGGACTCCCAACGTTATCCGCCACCACGAACGACCCAGGACCTAGCAGCTGACGCTCCTCCGCAAGCCTGAGATCATCCAGATACAATTCCTCCGAATGATCAAGAAAGAGGAGATCGATCTTATCCTCACCTCCCAGTCTCGCTAGGGAATCCGAGCTAGGCCCAACCATAATCGTTACAAATTCTCCCAGTCCCGCAAACTCCACCAGCGCCCGTGCAACCGCCGCATACTCGGCATTGTACTCAAGACTAAGATACCGGGAGCCGCCTGCACGACGGACCTCATCACCGAACTTGATAGCTGAGTATCCGATGTAGCCGCCCAGCTCGACCAGGGTTTTAGGTCGTGATTTACGGATCAGGTCCAGGATGGGCTGCCCTCTTTCGGGACCGATGGTCATCATGCAGTGGTTGTTGGTTGTTGCCCATTGGTCGATTTCGGCGAGGATGGCGGTGGGCTTTCCTTTGAGCTGGGAGGCGCTCGGGTGGTTGAGGATGTGGGTTTGTAGCGCTTGTTCTCGGCCATCCTGGATGGCAAAGGAAGTTAGCGAAGGTTTCTAGGGGCTTGATGCGGTGGGTTTGGGGGAACATACACCGTGCCAGATTGTCTCCGAACTTGATGCGTGTGGCTCCGCCATTTAGACCGTGTGTTGGTGAGTCGTATGGGAAAATCTTCAAATAGTGTAACAAATCTCGGAGAGTGGAATTTCATCTATAGGAATAAATCCTTATTTAAGCTCATGGGTTGCATGCTTCCTGGGATACTGGCAATCTTATCAGATGGTGGGTTGTGATCTCCGATGGCAAGTCCGATGAAGCGGTGATGATATCCGATGGCATCTCCGACGCGGTCCGGGAAGACACGAATAAGGATCACCCCATCCTTTTCAATATTGTTCTGTATCACACACGGTAGTCCACTTGCCTAGAGACCTGACGGGAAGACATACTTCCGAGTCATACGAATAAATGGCTTTTCGTGAGCGACATCGGACTTTTGCATCGTTCTTGGTCGTGTTTATTCCCTTTTCGGGGGGGGTGATGTGTTTTTGATCCAGGCGGCATTTTCCCTCCTATGTTTGATAACTGAATTTCACTCGTTCCTTTTGAGATGGGGTGATGTTATTGTATCAAGCTATGCCTCTTGATAGCCTCTACCTTGCTTTTCTTCTTTGTCTTTTTTGCTTTTTTCTCTTTTTCCTCTTTTGAACCTAGTGCATTGTAGGTCAATCATGCAGCCCGTCGAGGCGACTCAATTTCAAGGAAATTGGGCACCCGGCTCAACCTTGAAATCTTGCGTTTGTCTGGTACCGACTCCCTTTTCCCTGTATGTTCCCCAGGCGTGGAAAACCTTCAAGGTCGTTCGTTCTGTGTAAATTCCCCGCCCGGATCATTCTGCATCTTATCCGTCATTTTATTTCCGCGGTTGATCATTTTTTTCGCAATTATCTCGGAACTATTCAAGATTCTCATGTTGCGCAGTCTCATGTTGCACGACAATTATGCGATCGGTAAAAAGCTCCGTTGAGCGGAGTGTAGTGGGGGATGGGGGAACCCGAGGGGGCGAGTGCGGGGAGCAATGTTGGATCATCAGTGTGATCTAAATCTTATCACCGCATTTCACACATGCTATTGAACCTTAAGGAGATTTCCACCTTGTCACTACCCAAAGAACACAAGATCGGCATTGGTTGCAGGGCGGGAACGCCACGAGTCAGTCCATGAGAGAATAGCTTACCAAACAAGTTGGGGATCTGATTTTTGAGACTTCTCGTCACTTCCAACCAACCCACCCAAGACAGGATGGTTTGTTTGATCAGCGGAAAAAATAGCTTCTCTAAGTGCCTAATCCACGAGTTCATATCGGGAAATACAATCGACATCTGCAGTTGGGATTCTCTTGCCGAAGTGCGCGGAACACCAAATAGGTCACCCATAACATACCCTCTCCTTTCACGGGTTTTCCAACTCTCCAAAATTCCCGCAAATCGTAAATATTGAATCCCGAAACCGTGAGAATAACGTGGCCAGCCACCGCTTTAGGTCTGTGGACTATTATTACAAGCTGGTAACCCACCAATCCACTGTTCGGGAGGAACTCTCGTTCCCCATTTCCAGGAGCTCAAACTATTGAAATTATCGGAAGGTCATAGGTTTGTGGCTGGCGCGGGGAGATCAAAGCTGAAGAAAAGGTCCGAAACTCTCGTGACATAATGATCCGCTAGATAAGCCTCCTCGCTGTCTTACTGGTGCACAGACTAGGGACGAGTAGTCAATTTCCTTTTCGAGCATCGCCTCCTTGTCACCCAGGGCGGTTCCATTGGGTACGAGGAGTGCTTGTCGAGGAACTCCGAATAAGCAATATTCCCTCGAACAGGATGGGAAGAGGTTAAAAACAACGCGAGGGAACACCCGCCCGGCTTAGTCGCTGCAAAACAGAGTCGAGGACGGTGCAGACTTAAAAGAACTGAACGACCCCATCTGATAACAAAATCATGGTTTGTGTTCCACAGTGAGCTAGAAGCGCATTGCTAATGAAGCGCCATATAGAGCGTCCTCGTAGGGGGCTCCGTGATCCTTCAAGTCATATCTCTAGCCTTCTTACTACCCATCTCGTTAACCTATGAGGTACTTCCAGCTACTAACGGTAAATGATTTCAACTGACACGAAGACACAGATCACACGTCCACGACTTGCCACACCTGCGCAGGCGATTGTGTCGCTCATGAGCCTGGTGGGGCTCTGGATCCAACCGACCAACCCGTCCATTATCTCTTTCCTCCTCAAAATACTTCTGACATTGCTGTTAATGATTCGCCCGATTTCCGGAATCTGCCGGCAGCATGACTACTTCTCCCAGGGCCGGCACCTCAGGAAATTATATACCCCGTTCATCCTTCTGCTCTGCTGCCTCGGCTGGTTACAAATCACAGCCGAATCCGTGATCGCACTGGGAATTTGCGAATCAGTTCCCCAGGCATACTCACATGCCGTTCCATCGATGCTCATATTATCCCAAGCTGTGTTCTGGACCTGGAGTGCGATCCGGCCATGGAGAGCGTCTCGTATACCCGAGTTCTACGACTCCGTTGGTCTCGCGGTCATGAGCGGGATCATTGCGCTCGTCCAGTGGGTTGCATGGCACCCGGCCGATCTACGGCTCCTGTTGTCGGGTAGGCCTGGGGACCATAAGATCTTTCCTGCGATGGTTCTCTCTGCCTCGTTGCTAGGTATATGGCTCAGCACACTAGATGCACTCAGGTCGAAAAGAAATTTCATCCCCGCGCTCATCTATTTCCTCATTGGCTGGGTGTTTACGGGCCACCAACATGGGAATGGAATGATGGTGAATGCCATTCACCAGTGGTTGGGGTATGGGATCATGGCGATCGGCGGCTTTAGAATGCTCGAAATAATTATGCTTTCGAAGGGCTCAGAACGGGGGGTAAATGATCTGGAAAGTCTTCGATACATGGTTCCTTTGGTCAGTTACTATCCCCAACTTGGTTGCATTGTTCTCTAACTTTAGCGTTCTACTTTTTTTTTTTTCCCTGGTCATAATAGCTAACCAACCACAGTTCGGGGTCATAACAAGTTGTACGATGTTTGGATCGACAATAGAAATTGCAACGATAGTTGAGGAGGTGGGGGTATCGCACATGTCATATCAATGCCTTCTGACTACCTTTGGCTTTACCTATTTCCTTTGTAAGTCCTACCCATAGCACTGACACCTTGGGCAACAACTTATATCGAACAGTTATTGCTTCTCTTCTGCACGCAATAAATCGCGTAGGGAGGGAGAAGCATGAATACTCATCGTTGCCGACCTCGGAGTCAGGAATGTCTTCCCCTACGACAACGTAAGTCATCAGGAAGAGCGAACGCGCTCTTGAAAGGCATTCATGCATTGCCGCAGACGGGACCAAAACTATTGTGGACACGTCACGACATCGGGTTCATAACCAACAAGACATTCGAAATAGTTTAGAGTGAAGACGTGTTGAAACACTTCGCCAGGGGCATGCCAGGTGTCTAGGGGTGAAAAAGGTGACGGTGGAAGAAATATATATTGACGCACCGCCTCTGTACTTAGGCCGCTGGCTTGGCAATCTACACCTACCTACGTTTCTCCTCTCCCCTGCCAGAAAGGTGAATAACGGTGTACTGCGACACGAGCTATCTTGTATGGAAGTAAGTGCCCGTTTTTAAGCCTCTCAGTGTAATGCAGTTGCTAGGTGGGTTGGTGGCTTGTTATGTCCGATCGTGAGTCTGGCGTGGGCCGGCGGTTGGGGATTTCCGATACCGCGGATGACATCTCCGAGGTGGCCCTGGTAGAGAGAATAATGATCACCCATCTGTTTCGTGATTTCTGATAATGGAATAATTGCCGAGTAAGAGTTTATGTAGAGCAAGGACGATATGTCTGCTCCTATAAACTCCAAAATGTTCATTTTCTCGCTTGTTGGCCATCCAGTGGGCGACTCCGTTCACCGTCGGAGATCATCGGAGATGCCTTGTGCGTTTTTGTTGGCTTGGGATCTCGGAGACAGATCGCATTTGCAGTGGATACCCCGCCTTTGACTAGTTATTGGCCTTTGACTACTGTTGAAAACACCATATTTTCCCTTCTTTCGCGATTTCACCCACTGTGGTTTCCTTTCACGTTGTTCATACAAACCCCAACTGACGGCAATGGAACCTGAGATCTCAGCTCGCGGGGTGGCTTTCGCAGGGAAGAGACCCGGCTTCCTTGAAGTCCTAAGCAACCTGTGGGATCCAGAGTCGAATCCCGACGGAATCGTGAACCTTGGACTCGCGGAGAACGTGAGTGATATTGAGCACCCTACATGTAGTTTTCAGGCTGATCTAAGGGGTGAAACCTGTAGTCGCTATTACATTCAGAGCTCGTCGATTTTATTAATCTCCAGGTGTGCACCTAGTTCCCTGACACTGTTTCTTCCCCCTGATGTATCAGTGCTAATTCATGGGGTGAGGGGCGATCAGCAACTCGCCAGTACACACGCTCTAACCTATGGAGATGGATTCTCCGGCTCCAAGGACCTACAGCAGGCGCTGTGCAGATTTCTGAACCGACGATTTAGTCCACATGTTTCGCTCGAATCGACACATATGGTGGTTACATCTGGGGTCAGCAATGCGGTCGAATGCTGCGCCTGGTCCTTGTTTGACCCGGGTGACTATGTCCTGGTCGGACGACCATACTGGACTACCTTCCGACATTTGTTCGGGACTCGCGCCGGGTAAGCACTTCGGGGAAGTCTCCCTATTTCCACCAGCTGAGATGCTGTTTATAGAGTGAATATTCTCGAAGTTTCATTCGAGTTACTTGATCCTTTTACCGACGGCGCGGTTGATTTCTACGAGAATGCGTGCACCGACGCTATTGCGGAAGGGAAGAAGGTCAAGGCAATTTTACTGTGTTCTCCTAATAATCCCCTCGGTAAGCTTGTCCCATCCCTTCCTTCTACGTCCGGCCAAATACTAAGGCTTCGATTCGGAAGGGAGGTGCTACCCGCGCAATGTCCTCGAATTATACATGAAACTCTGCGATAAACACCATTTGCACCTAATATCCGACGAGATCTATGGACTCTCTGTCTATGATAACCCAAATATGAAGGAGGCCGTCGGGTTCACCTCAGTCTTATCGATCGACGCGGCCAGGTTCATGGATCCCCGGAGGGTACACGCGCTTTGGGGTCTCAGCAAGGTATCCGTCTCTCCACCGATCGCAGGGAAATCACTAACCAGCGCGAATTTTGAAAGGACTTTGGCGCAACGGGCCTGCGAATCGGCTGCTTGATCAACCAGCACAATCCCGCATTTATACAATCGGCGGAGGGTATTTCGTAAGAGCTCCTTTCTACCTGTGACTCCAAAATACCCTAAACTAATGCCTCGTACTTGAAGGCTATTTAATATCCCATCCAGCCTTGCAGACAAAGCAACAACGGCACTACTTATGAACGACGAGCTTGTCGATAACCTTCTATCCCTCCATCAGTCCCGACTAGCTGAATCTTACAAGCACGTCACGAGCTTCCTACGAAGCCATCGTATTCTATTCCAGGAGTCAAATAGTGCGTTATTTGTGTGGGTCAATCTTGCCACCGCAGTTGAGGATAAATCGCTCTCTGATGATGAGATTTTGGCGAAGCTCCAGGCGGGAAAGGTCTATATCACATCGGGGTCTACGTATGCCAGCGAGGAGGCGGGGTGGTTTCGGCTGGTCATTGCGCATCCGAAAGAGGTTCTGGACGAGGGGCTTAGGAGGATCACACAGTCTCTTTCATTAACTATTGATTAAACGGTTTTGGTTGACACCTCAACAATTGAATTGTTCTCTTAGTTTATATCTGTACTTAATACATATCACCATCCCCAGCTGTACGCATTCTGATTACTAACTATCCAAGGTATTGACCCATTGCCTCCAGTAATCGCCGCAGTGCTTCCCTATCCTCCTCAATACATGACGGTGGCGTTGCAGTATCAGGAAGTTCGGGAGCATTTGTCCAGTTGAAATCCAATTCCTTGTCATACCACGGGCCGTCAACAGCCATGTAGCTCATTTCGAACATTTCCGATTCCATCTCCGTTTCACATTCAAAGGGTGTAAGATCCTCGCTCCATTCCTCAGAACTCCAGTCCTCGGAATAAACATAGCAAAAGTACCGCAGATGGGGAAGGCCATCTCTGAAGGCGTCAAAACAATGATGCCATCGTTTATCGTAAGCGGCGTACTCAACCTGGTTGTCTATATCAGTGAAGTCTTTCTGTGGCAAATACGCTTCCTTCGCATGCTGCTTGAGCGACGCAGCATAAATAATCGCGCAATTGTCCAAATATAGCTCGGAAATTGTTGGGCCATGGGAGAGAATCCAATCTAGCCGGGGATCGTGCATGAAAGCGTAGTGACCCAGACAAAGTGTTTTCAGTTGCGGGAAGTGAATGCCGCTTAGATCTAGTTTGGGATAGAATCCAAAGTAATGTGAGGAGTACAGGGTTAGATGTCGCAAACCGCTCATTGTTGGTCGAAGCCAGACTGCTGGAAGCTCCGAGAGAAAGACATGCATCTCATTCCACTGTTCTAATTTGTTAGCCTCGGGTTCAGCAGAAGGAGCAACAGAGGGGCGAGGAAGCAAACCAACCTGGTAGTCCCCCAGATCCCCCATCGTATCTGACTCGTTGCAAATGTTCAGTCTGAGCGATTCCAGGCCACCCAGAAGCTTGTTCCGCGCTGCGACGGTTACAGGGAGAGTCTCATTCATGTTCTGGAGCTCGTAAATTGCTAGGTCTCGGAGCAGATTCGGAAGCGCTCCAAGTGACGACATGAAGCCTTGCATTACCGGAACACGGAACTCAGGGGGTTGGCTGATTAGCATGTCCAGCACACTATTCGGAGCACGGCACATCGGGTCAAACACCAAGGCTACACTTTGTAGGTATGGGAATTGCTTGAGCCGGTACATGATCTCCAAGAAATTAGTGGGAATCATCTATTCCTGACTTAGCCGCTGGCACGGCGGCTGCCTGTTATGAAGAAGGGGGGCGCACATGTGTCGAACTGGAGACATCCAGGTATATCTTATGCACTGATTCACGCAGGCGGTCTTACCCCAAAATGTGCTCGAACCGCTCATAGCTTTCGATCCTAGCGGTAAATGTCAATTCGCGGAATAGCCATTTCGTGCCGAGATGGCCGAACAGGCGGCAGGTCAGTCGCAAGTCGCCTAGGCTATCCCGGCCCACGAATTCGATCACGCGAGCCACGACTTCCGTGGGAAGATAAAGGGGAGGCCTGCATCTTGACATTGTATTGCTTGCCTTCGAGGATATGTCCGTTTTAGTTCCATTTCGGCAATAGGGAGAGAGACAGACCGCTCAAATTAATTAAGGGCGATATTGCAGCGACACCCCCCCCCCCATCGCCTATTCAGGCTTAGTTAGCATCGTCCTATTTCGGCCTTTTTATCTATGTTCCAACGGGGTGAAAATCCTACTCGAGTAGCTCACGATAAAGAACTTCAACCGCAAGTATCGCAGAGGTTCGAGTGCGTTCTGTTGCACGGACAACCACAAAGAAAGCCTCTATCTAGTCTCTTTCTCAGTAAGACTAGGACTCCTACACTGCCCAAAAGCGACCCACATCTTTTACCTAGAAGTCTGGGCATGGGCATAGGGCATGGGCATAGGAGGGGTTGGGGGCGCGGCTCCAGCTGCCACACCGAGTTAGCTGCTGGCCCGTGCCCGAAAACCAAGGGATCCATTATCAGTTAACCCGAAGGAGCTTCGGGATGGGTACAGCAGCAGGTCCTCCCAAGGTGTAGTTTGATGTCCCCGGTGCTAAGGATGTACCCCGCACCCCATTGTGGTAGTTGGTGCCGCTATAGGGATTGTGCAGTAACTTAAATGATGCTGTTGGAGAACGTTCTGATGGGAATCATCAAGGTGGGATAGCCCGGCGCCGAAAGCAAGTAAAAAATGCTGACGTAAAAGCCATTTTGCTCTACATCATCTCTCGGCGCCTTTGGGCAAATAGTTATATAAGCCCCCCCCCAGGGGGTTGACAAATTTGGAAAAAAAGTATCAGAAGCGCACGACTCAAAGCCATATCCTCATCAACGCCACAGCAGAAATCAGTATGGCAATTAAAAGCAGCCCTACTCAGGGTGTGGAGATAGTCCGTGACAACTACGGAGTCCCACACGTGTATTCCGACACCGTACGAGGCCTCTTCTTTGGCAACGGTTACGCTCTCGCCGAGGACAGGTTGTTCCAACTGGAATTGACCCGACTAATGTCCCTGGGCCGCCTGGCCGAGTACCTTGGGCAAGAGTTCCTTGAATTAGACCAGTACATCCGCACAGAAGGCAGCTCGGAGGGAACACTGAAGCAAACATTCCTCGCAGGCGATGATCGGGCGAAGGAAATCCTCACGGCCTTTTCAGATGGCATCTCGCATTATATCGCCCAGTACCTTGACGGAGCTCATCCGCCCCGGGAACAATTCGACCTAATCGGTCTCAAGCCCTCTGCCTGGTCCCCGATGGACGTCATAGCCGTCTACCTGGGCCAGTACGGGCAACGGTGGTTCCAGCACACCAGTCAGATCCTGAACAGCGCCATGCTGGAATCATTGATCACTGAGTTCGGGCCGGAGAAAGGGTGCAGTCTCATGGATGATATCATCCCGAATGTCGAGGATCCGAAAGGTGTCACTGCTATCCCGCGTGGCATGTGGAAGGGGCCGTCGCCGTATCCGGCTCCCACGCCGGCCAGACCTGATCGACACATCGAGGGGATCGGCGGTCTGGCGAAGGAATACCTTGACCGTAACCAGCGGATTCAAGAACTCCTTTTCCACAGTGGACTGCTTCCGAAGGAGGGGAGCCAGTACTGGGCGGCTGGTAGGGGACGCACGCCTGACGGAGGGAGTGTCATGCTCGATGGGCCTCAGATGGGCTGGTTCAGCCCCTCTCACGTGCACGAGGTTGGCCTCCACGGGGCTGGCTGGAATGTGGTTGGGATGTCGCCGGCTGGGATTCCTGGATGCATGTTTGGCTACAACGGCAAGATAGCCTGGGGCGGTACCGCAGGGGTCCCGGCCCAGGCACAAACCTATGCAGAAAGGCTCAACGACGCGGGAGATGCGTACTGGCACAAGGAGGAATGGAAGTCCCTACAGTCGCGGGAGGAAACCTACCATATCCGCGGTGGAAAGTCTGTGACCCTGCAGCACTATAGTACGGTCCATGGGAATGTTGTAGTTCATTCCCGGGAGAAACGCCTTGCACTTTCCAAATGCCTCTCCTGGAAAGGGGGCGAAATGAGAGCCATCAGCGGCCAAATCATGAACCAGGCAGCGCAAAACTGGGAGGAATTCCTCAGCAGCTCTCGGGATATGTGGTTGGGGACGAACTGGTACTATACGGACACGGAAGGAAACATGGGCTTCAGCTACACCGGCATTGTGCCCCGGTGGCCCGAGGGCGCGGATATCCGGTTTGTCCTTGACGGGACTGGGCAGTATGACTGGGACGGCGTTCAAAGCACCAGCATCAATCCGTA
The DNA here is from genome assembly GCA_027569045.1 of Aspergillus biplanus. Lineage (NCBI taxonomy): Eukaryota > Fungi > Ascomycota > Eurotiomycetes > Eurotiales > Aspergillaceae > Aspergillus > Aspergillus biplanus. Next base: position 105,005 of record JAPDEJ010000056.1, read on the forward strand.
CATGTATAATCCACCGGGAGGAGCCCTTTCAAGCTGGAACCCTAACCCAGCGGAAGGCTGGTTCCATGCTTCGAAAATGCCGGGCCCTCATTGGCAACGCCACGATCACACAAGAATCATAACAGAGTGGTTTGACAAACACCCGACGATCGGCGAGAAAGAGATCCGAGATTTCAACGTGTATATCAGTGCCGTGCATGAAACATGGTATTTCATGTGCACTGGCTTGATTGAGGCTCTAGAGGCTCAAGAGGACACTCTCAGTGGGCTTCAGAAGCAGGCGTTGGCCCATGTACGGTCGTGGGACGGTCGGCGTGCCAACCCCGCCTACAGCGACGGCAGCAAACATCCGGGATACATTATTTTCGAGGCCTGGTGTCGCCAATTGGCTCAAGACTACCTTGGCCCATCGAATGTCGGCACTGTGACCAGTGCGGTCCTTTCATACAACCCACCACTGCTCGAACCATCTGCGCAGGATGCGACCGCACAGCGGCGTTTCCGGGAGACGACCATGATCTCCTGTTTGGGTTCCTGGGCCTACGATGTCCCTGCCGGCTTGCGATTGGTAATGAACGCATTGGAGCCCGGGACGGAGATCTCCCTCCGCAATGATTTACTGAACGGACAAACACCACAACAGGCGAGGGTCAGTAGCTTCGAGCGAGCACTCGAGTACCTGAGCCAGAACCTTGGGTGCGCGATCGAGAACTGGTCCATGCCCACCGTCTGGGGGGTCTTTGGACTTCGAAATCACCGAGGCGTCCCCATGGCGTTGGAGCCGCAGTTGAAAACCGCATTGATGAATCGAGGGTGCATGAACCATGTCGTCAAGTTGTCAAAATACGAAGTTAAAGGCATCAATGTCATGTCCCCTGGGAATAGCGAGGTGCGCAAGGTCGACGGAAGGAACACGCCACATTCGCACGACCAGTTTGTCCTTTGGCGGAACTTTGACTACAAGCCAATGTTGCTGGATCGGGATGATATCGACCGCAGCGCGAGTTTGCGTGTCACTTTAGATGCAGCGCCACCTCAAACGTCATAGGTGAAATATTAGTAAATAGATGAATGATAGGTCCTTTATCCCCAGGATCACAACTGGCTTATTCTGCTGTTTCTGATGATCAATCAATCAATCATACCACTTGTCAATGTCCAAGATAATATTCTTCGCCGGATCCAAATCTCGTGTTCAATGTCATCGAGCTACATATTCTGTGCTACATGGTCCTAAATAAAACTTAGGACAAATATGTAAGATCCACTTACCTAGCAGTCTGTCGGCTATACTAGTAGCTAGCTGAGCCATTGCCCTGTTATTCTGTCCTGTCCTCCATGTCACATCCCTGAGGTGACAATGCTCACACCCCGCACCAGGGTAGCGGACAAATGGAAGACGCCTCGCGCTCCGCGGGGCCCGTACCCTAATATAACGGAATTGAAATGGATCCTAACTTGACGTATGTCGGAAAGGCTTCCTTGTTTTGGCATCGGTCGAGGGATTAATCTTGGCTGGCTCCTGGCTGCTGCCACGTTCCGATCTTTGTAAGACTTGAATCAATGCAATTTTCATTGGCTAAAATATGACATCTATATCCAGGTGGCTAATATCCCATTAACCATACGTAATAGCAAGTAAGGCGCTTTGGTTGTCCCGGAGATAGAGCCCAAACTTCCACTACTGGCACACCAGGCAGCTAGAGCCGACCTACCTCGAGGGGGAGAGATGCATCGACAATATCCAAGAACGAGGTCGCCGATCCCTCAACAGAAAGCATCCGGGCCCTCTCCTCCGTCAGCTTGTACGGCGCTGGAATGAAATCCGGCAGCGAGTTTCCAAGCGCCAGTTGTGCTACTGCCTCGCCCGCCATCCAGCAATTTGGCATTCCATAGCCGTTATAGCCAGCTGCAATGAATTCCCCGTCTCCTCCTCGGTGTGTGCACGACTTTGGTAGCCTTCCGACCATGGGGACGCCGTCGCCAGTGAAACCCATGATACCGGACCAGGCTGCAACGGTTCCTTTCTCGCGAGGATGCTTCCAACCATTCGATGGGCCGAAAGACGTCGCCAACTGGTCCTGCAGGTGTATCTTCGATGATTCACCATACTTCGTGTCATCGTCCGTTAGCATCTCCTGCACCGGCGTAAGATCGCCCCCAAAGAAAAAGTAGCCGGAATGGGCGTTTTGCGTCAGGTAGGTCAGGCCAAAATTGACGAAGCCTCGGGTACGATCGTAGTAGGGTTTGGAGATGAATCCCCACGAACGCGTTGCTCCATGGTTAGGCACTTTCGCCCCAGGCTCCTGCACTGTCATGTTCCCGCGGACGGGATATAGTTTGCCAACAAGCCCGGGGATGAGTTGGCCAGCGAATCCATTCGTACAATGAATGACGCGAGTGGTATGCAGTCTACCACGCGGTGTCTGAATCGCGTAGGAATGGCAGCCCTGCCCGGCCGGCACTTGGTGGAGGATAGATGCCACCGGGGTAAAAGCCTCGAGGAAGAAACGATCCGAGTATCGGGTCAACAAGGCTTCCCATACCTTGGTAACTAGTCGGTAAGGCCACATAGCACCAGTCATCACCTTCATGATGCCAACGCCGGTGTGTATGCCGTTTTCCTACCAAATAGTAAGCTTCAGCAAGCAGGATTTTGGAAGATACGAAAACATACCCTGAGCGCCGCAAGCCCTTCAAGAAACTCGTAGTCGGCCGGTTTGGATGGTTGGGTCTCTAGGTACTCCCCAACTGAAGCACGATACTTGGCGAATAACTCCTTGTCATCAAAAACGGTGATTCCCATCACGTCTCGTAGCTCGCTCTCGACCGGACAGTACTCCTTCGCCACCTGACGAACACGATCGCACGTTTTCATCTGAAAATCTACGATCTTCTGCGCTTCGGCGGCGCCAAAGTTCTCCGCATTTTCCTTATAGTTCCAGACTGCGTTGGCCTTGAGATGGCCGCCATTGCGTCCGGTACCTCCGGAACAAATACCACGCGCTTCGAGCACGGCAACGCGCACGCGAGGGTTCGACTCGAGCAACACCTTTGCGGCTGCCACGCCGGTCATACCCGAACCGATTATAGCTATATCAACCTCTACCGGGAATACAGCGGATTGGTGCTCGGCTAAAGCATGCGGAATGTGCTGCCAGTATGACCTGGTCGGGTTGGGCCGTGGGAGTCCAGGTGTTTTGCCCATTGCAGCTTTTATCTCGGCCGCTACACTGGTTCAGTGACATCCAGCATGCAGGATGGGAATTTTATAGTTACCTAGACGAGATTTCTCGGCCATTGTAGATCGGGCGTGCGATGGGAATATTGATCGATGGAATTGTGCGGATAAAGCATTCAGCATGAAAAGTTGTCGCTCTGAACGGAACAGGAGGATTTTATAGGGTCTGATGGGGCAGCCTCGGCAGTTCGTTTTAAATCTTATTTGGCTGGGTTGTGGCATGATGAGAGGCTAGTCCTACCCACGCTCATCCAGATACTACTTCCGGCTGCGGGGTAGCTCACAGGCTCCCCCATTCGCACGGTAGATGGGTCCATTCGAGTGGACTTTCCCGAAGTAGAGGGTTCATTTATATCATTCTCTTAATCGGTCTTATTCAACTTGTTGATGGACATACGAAGACCCTTTGCCCCTCGATTAAAGTATTGACTACATAGCCCCAGGTGGGTTGGTTCCTAGCGGCGAACACCCAGCGCATTCTAGGGATACATGCGTTTAGGGTTTCATCGGTTCCCAATTGGCATATATCGTTTATCATGACGTATCATTTCTTAGGGTCTAAGAGCATCCAATACATGGCAACCGTACCTCTCTCACCCTTCCCATCGACAAGATCTGAAGTTCCTACAACAGTGAACCCGTACTTCTCGTAGAACGGCACGTTCGCACTATCAGTACATTCTAGAAAGCATGGCGACTCTCCGACTTCCTGCAATATCCATCGCATGAGAGCACCACCAACTCCCGTACCTCGAGCCGAGAGATCCGACACAATAGCCTCAAGATACCACACGGTGCCTGGTGGGTACTTCTTCGTCCATTCCGTGAGATTCTGGTGGTGAGCTGTTCCCATTTGCTTGAGTCTCTACAGGAGACGACATCCTGTTAGCAACAATACCCAACGTTACAGGGTGATGGAAATTCACTGACTTGGAGATCAATGTCTTCAGAGGCGACAGGATCCGCCCAGCTCCGCCACTGTGCCAACAGCCAGCCGAAGCTCCACCCCAGATTTAACCAGGCCCAAAAATTGACCGGGGGGTGAAGTATGACCACCCCCGCATAAGGATTCGCATAGTCTTCTTCTTCCACACCGGCGCGCATGACTTTCGCATTCAACATGGACGATTGAACCCTTCTGAACTGGAAATGTCGATGAGCAGGAGTCAACGCGCCCCATGGCCGACCGTCTGGCTTCAGTAACCATGTTATCAGCGGATCACCCGAGAATGCTCGGCTGAGAGTGTCGGCAGCTCCCTGAATAGATGCAGCATCTAGTTACTTCTATTAGCCGACGGACGCCAATCCACGGATTTTAGCTCTTCCAACCTTGTACAGGAGCGATGGTAACACCCTGTTTCGACATGCCTTGTGGGCCTGGCAAGCTTTGTTACACTTGTGATGAAGTATGTTCCGCTTGAGAAAGCGACTGGGAGTTATGAGGCCCGACGGCAGCACTGGGGTCTCAGCTAATTAATAAAGCCTATATACAGCCCTTTGGAGTTTCAGTGAGGTCTTCCATGTCGGCATGTAGTGAACTCTACCTGAAAGGGGGGCGTTGGCCAGCGGCTCAGCCTACTCCATTAGGTAGCCCTCCCCACCCTTGGCAAAACTCGACTCATGCATGGATTCGGCTAAGCACTTCCGGTGGGGATCAACCTTGCGGAGTCAAGAGGCTGCATTTAGGAGTTAAACAAGCATGAAGCTACACTATTGGCGAGCATTAACTTTCCGGGAAGTTTGCCTTGGCTTTATGCTTGAATATTGTTATGGGCCGGTCTCCTTGTCTGTATAGCATCTGCTTCCGTGATATCAGAAATATTCAAATTCAACTTCTGGTGCTACAATGAAAGAGCAACTCTGCGATGTAAGCTTAACCCCTATTTTACATTGCTTACATACAACTATCTTTGCTCAATTGAAATAAGGGCAAATTGAGATTAATTGGCATCGGAATCAAGGAAAACTAGTACGTATTCAGCTTTGTCAAACCTCATCCGCCGATCCGTCTTCGACTTCAACCCCAATAACATTGGGCAACTGAGAAAGTAAGCAGGCTATTTCGGTCGAAGTTTTGTGCCCCGTTACAAGGAGCTGCACATCGAAAATCCGACCACCCCTACCTGCAGCCGTGTGTGGCGGAGGAGACTCATCTCCGGAGGTGGACCGTTGAACATTAGCAGCAACACTCGCGCCCTGGAACGCCGAGAGGCCAATTTCCTCTAGTCTCCTCACATCCACCGTCTCCACCCCCGCCTTCAAAACCTCCTCAAGGATCGATTCCAGTCCAGAGCCAGCATTGCGATACCGAACCACAATCAACACCTCGACCGCCTTGTTCGCAGTTCGCAATCTCCCAACACACGCCCAGAGCAAAGGAAACCCAACAACAATAACAAAATACAACCCGGTCACAATGCACGCCAGAATCGATAACCCGGCTCCACAGGCGGACCCCACAGCAGCAGTGAGCCAGACCGCCGCGGCAGTCGTCAACCCCCGAACATCGCTTTGCTGCTTGAAGATGATGCCACCCCCGATAAAGCCGATTCCCGAGACAATCTGGGCTGCGATTCGGGATGGATCGAGACCGATGCCGCTTTGCGATAGAATGTCCATAAAACCGAACTTGGATACCAGCATGAATAAGGCGGATCCGATTCCCACCAGAGTATTGGTGCGGAGTCCCGCGGCCTTGTGGCGTAATTGGCGCTCGATCCCGATGACGGCTGAGAGGCTGACTGCGAGGAGCAGTTGGTTGATTTGAGCCCAGCCTTGCCCATCAGGCGTACCGACAAAAGACATGGTTATGGCTGGCGTCTTCTTAGGAATATGAAAATTCGCAGCGGTTGCAAATGGTCATCGGTGGCAAATTATCAATTCAACTAGGTAAGGGTTGTTGGGAGCAGTTGCATGATTCCACCACTGTCGGTCGGGGGAACTGGATGGCTTCCAAACAGATCAGTTTCTAGCTGGTTAATTAGTACTCATGACTATGCCGTGGCTGTCACTTCTCCGCTGAGTGTCATCATTGAGGCGATTCATGATGCTGACTCAGCTACGTGAGGAGTCCTACGGTCAATGACATCATAACATTCTGAGATACTGAACTGTCGACCGTACATACTACAGTGGAGAACAGCAGAAAAAAATTGAGTTAGAGGGCATCAGCCAAATTTAAATCCTCTAGTGTCCATCCGGGAGACAAGGTGGTCAATACCGACATGGAAATTAGGGTTTCGCAAATCCTCCAGTGTCTCCGATATATCATGCCATGGCAAAGTGCTGTTAATTCCCCATGCTGCTCAGCGAGAATGACTCCTCGTAGCCACCAGCCTGCGATAATGCTTCGCTGTCCTGGCCCGAATCTTCTTCCCCCAGATCAACAACGGCAGATATAACATGCAAATCACCCATGCCCAAACCGCGTCAACGATAAACATATTCCTTAGTCCCTGAGATTGCACCCACGGTGCGAGCGCAAAGACAAGAGCGATACTGAACGTATTTCGAAGGAATGCGATGCCCGTGAAGGCCTCTCCAGTTATCTAGATGCTCGGTCAGTCAGTCAGCCAATCTGTTTCAGCGCTCGGCGTTAGGTACGAAAAAGGGAAAGAAAAAGGGGGAGTTTATTACATCTCGATAACTATCAATGGCCAAGGTCAATGCATTGTCGGTGATACTACCCAGTCCGAATCCGAAAAGGCCCCCTCCTACAGAGGGATATATCCAATGTAGCCCCTGCGAGAAGAGTTAGCGTGGCTCAGACCTTCATTAGTGTTATCTTACCTTCGAGATAGAGAGCCCAAAAAGCAGGATTCCCGCAGGCATCACAAAAGCCGGGAGATGCATGAGCTGCAGCCGCATTTCGGGCTCATAGTATCCGCCGTTTCGACGGGCAAGTTTGACGATCACCCAATCGGCCATCATTCCACCGTACAGTGCACCAAGGATGCACCCGATAAAGGGACCGAGGCTCATAAGGCCAATTGCGCCCGTTTTAAAATTGTAGGGCGGCCCCGACATTACCTGGGAAATAATATTGCCCATGACTGAAATCCAGCATAGGCCAAAGGCATATTGCAAGGCAGTGTATGTGATGGCGGGGAAGCTGAAGAGAACAATGAAGGGCCGGTAGAAAAGCGTTTTGAGGCTCATATCGGATTTGCTGATAGGTCGCATGCGCCATTTATAAGGCTTGAGTGGGATCGAGGGGTCGATGTGATGCTGATGCTTGGGGGTTTGTTCGGGGGTTTGTTCGGGGGTCGAGCCAACTTTGGTGGTAGTCACTAACGGATCAATGGCGGGTTTGTCCGTTCTGTCTAGATTGGAGTTGGATTCTTCGGCGGGTGCGTCGATTTGTGGTGTCAAGCTCTGGATGACTGGTATATGAAGTTTGCTTTCTTCGAAAAAGAAGAGTAGCAGGACCCAATTAAGTGCGCTAAATGATCCGAGCACAAAGTAGCAGTTGCGCCAACCGAAGGATTCGGCCATGTACCCAGCAAAGATTGGACTGAGGAAGCTCTAAGATGTCAATTAGCAGAGAGTAAAAAGAAGTAGCAGGGATAGACGAACACCAATCATGACCATGATCATGTATAGACTGTTGGCTGTGCCTCGATGATGAACAAAAAAGATATCAGCAATCTGCTCTTAAAGATTAGTCCGCGGCCAAATGACAAAATGACAAAGATAATACCGTCATCTGTACGATTGTTTCATTCGTCGATCCCGCGAGGCCTTGGATGAGATTAGTGGCAAAGATTTCGCCTAGTGTGGTCATTTTCGCGGACCAAAAGTTAGTCACGACCATAATCAGGGCTGTGACTAAATATACGGGCCGGCGGCCGTATTTTTGGGCAAACGGAATGAAGATGAGACAGCCAGTTGCGGTGCCGCAGAGGCCAACAGCATAGGTCTTGTTAAGCTGGCTAAACTCGACTTTGAAGTCGTTGAGAAAGAGTTGCCAGAAAATGGTTTGAATTGACATCCTGAGCGATGATCGTCAGAAAAGAGAAGTGGCGTCTCGACGCGAAGAAAGACTTACGCAGTAAAGAATGTGGCGGTTAGACTCAGGGTGAGAATGAAGTTCACAAGTTTTCTGGTCGTGGTCCAATTCTGCTACAGTCAGGTCATGCCACCTCCATCGTTCATCCCGGAAATTGCTCACCAGGGGATCGTTAGGGTCATTGGTGGGCCGTGGCTCGAGATTGATCTCGGTGGTTTCGGTAGCAGTCCTTTCTATGGCGGGTTCAGTGTACGGTTCCCCAAATATATGGATGGTCCTCATTACCGGTTATAAGAATCACAGTTCCCGGCGGGCAAAAAGGATCTGGTAGATCCGGAGAAGGTTGAGAGGTGGACATAATGAAACCAGTGGGAAACCTATCTTTCTCTCGAATGGAACAAGAAGGTAGGTTGTTATTCATCCAGAAAAAACTCCATTTCGGCTACCATCCTGAGGTTATATCTACATTTCCTCGCTATCACTCTATCAGCTGTTTACCCGAAAGAAGGATAAGCTATCAAACCCCGTGTTTGTTTCCCCGCATTAAATGCGCTCGGACTTCAACAGCATTCCCATTCGGGTAGCTCCAGCCCATAGCTCGCAGAGCCAAGTGCGAAAGTTTATTAAAGTCGATTCGAAGAAAAGCCAATTCCAACGAACTCCAAGGGGAGGCGTTAGTAGTTACCTCTGGTGAGATTGCCACCAGATAGGATTCAGATAGCCCATATTTGCTTTTCCCCCCCTTTTTTCGGCGACGCTATGATTGGACAACAATACCGAGGGAACGGTTGGGGGAATCCTGGGGCGGATGAGCTTTCTTTCGGTCGAAGGAGTCGGCATCTTCAGTCTAGGCCCTGTATATCATGGATGGTCTCACCTTCTACCATCGCCGGGACCCAGAAAAGTGAGGTGGGCGAAATTCCCGGATCGAAAATTGGGGCCCGACAAAGGATCCTAAGTATCAGATGAATAAAATTGTCCCTTGCAACTGGGAAAGCAAGTTACGCATTAAAGGGATATTCTTGTTTATAAAAGAATGTCATTGACGAGATCATTTCGCAGGATTTATCGATCCGGAGTCAATTGGTCTTTTACAATACATCTTATGTCGCGATTGACTCGTAGATAAGTGGTTTAGCTGATAGGTGTTTGTGATAGAAGTCGTGCAAATAGGATATCGCAGCCCATCTCGATCCCGGGAATTTGGATAGTGGGTGAAAGTTGGCGTAGATAACCTTGGACGTTTTTACTCCGATTCCACGATACCTCGATTGACTTAAGGACATTAACTAAGGACGCACTGCCGAACCAGCGAACCGATGAATCCTCCGCTTATCTTTCTGATCTTAAGGAGCTACTGCGGGGTGAGACTGGCACCTTTCCCCTTTAGGCAGGGCGAGCCACCGGCCCCGGCCTCACTTTAAGAACCCGATGCACGATAACTGAGTGTCCAAGGGTGAGATCACGATATTCCATCCACTGCACATATACAGGTCTGACCTACGCCTCAAACACGCGCGACGAGATGCCAAATCAAGGCAAGGCAAAAAGAACACGGAGAGGGTGCTGGACCTGCAAAGACAGACACAAAAAATGTGATGAGGCCCGCCCGCAGTGTGGCATTTGTGACAAGGCCGGCATCCCTTGTGCTGGCTACGATACCCGTCTGGTTTGGGGAGTCCCACTTGTTCAGGCAGTTAGTGGTGGTATCCAAAGGAAGAATGCAGGCTTGAGGGGGGTCCGTGAGCCAGCCCCTGGCCCCCGTAGGAGACTAGGTGACACGCCGGAGTCGCCGGAGTCGCCGGAGTCTAAGGCTTCCCCTGTCAGCGAAAGCGGGCAGCTTGAGCTTGAGGATGGGCTACTTTCCGCCTGTAAGTATTGATGATTCTGCCTTTAGTTCAGCTATGATTAACAACACGCACTTTGGGTGTGATCTAGTTCTTGCTACAGGGCAATATAGTCTGTGCGGTAGAGTGGTTGAAAACAGTGAAACCCTTTCGACGTTCTTTCCCCACTGTGCAGACTGGCCTTCCTTGAGATATGTTATCCTGGCATATCAATCCGCTCTCCAGGAGCAGCATTACCATCTTGTACCTGTGTTTATGGAAAAGTCTATCCAAGCATATCGCCGGGATTTGAGCGTTCCATCAAAGTTAGACCATGATGTTACACTTCTGACGGGGATTTTACTTTGCAGCGTCGGGGTAAGCCATCTTATTTGCTGAAGGTCTTAAATAAAGATTACAGAACATATACTGATTAGTAGTTGCATCCACGTACAGATTATGAGCCTTTATCAATGGACAACAAGCTTAACCGGCCTAGAGGCAATACTCGACCACCGGCAATTGATTGATCCACGAAACCGAACACTCCTGTCAACTCATTTGCTCGAAGTAACCGCACTCCTGGATATCTCTATTTTCACCATTGGCTCTCTCACGCCGAGTCGCCGGATATGGACCCGATACGTGACACCGCATCTACCTCGCGGGATTGAACCTACATCGGGCCTACCCCGGTCTTTGATTTCCATCCTAGCCGAGATTGAATATTCCAACGTCGAGGCAGCATTGGTTACCTGGCCGAGCGAGAGGGGGGATGACTTCCTGCATCACCATTTGTGGGAAGCTGTGCGCTGGGCCAGTATCTTAAATACTCGGGCTCTCCATTCACCAGATGCCAGCTATCCCGATACGGACACCATTCTCATGAAAATCCTCGCTTCAGTTGAGGCCATGGTTCAGAGTCCTCGATGTCCCTTTGCCCAGCCAACCAGCCAATGTGTTTTCTACCCGCTGTTTTCCGCGGGGCTATATGCGGCCGTCGGTACAGGAGATCGTTCATACGTGACGGGTTGCTTTCAGAACCTTCTAGTTGACAAGCTAGGGCCTGCATATAGCACTTTCTGGTCCCTGATGGTGGATGTTTGGCGCAGGCTAGGCGATCAACCTCGGTATAGGGCATTAGACATCGCAAGAAGTCTTGCAGTGGAAATGGGTGTTGAGCTTCACCTATATTAATTAAATTGAGTACCCTAGACGGTGAGATATTGAGGGTTATGCTATGTATGACAAGAGGTTATGAATAACTAATGTATCAAACCCTAAAAAAATATTCCCGATTTTTTGAACCTTAAAAGGCTCCCATGCGTGTGCGATGGACGGTAATATCATCCACCGCCGCAACTATAGCTGAAAATATACCTTTCTCAAGCACTTCTTTCATCCGAGAGTACTGACGAACCTCCTCATCCTCGGGCTCGGTCTTTACCCCCCATGTATCGTTGGGCCCGTATACCATCCATCTTTGGTTCACACTGAAGGGTTCAAAGGGATCCTTTCCGTAAGCAAAGTCAATCCAATCGCCGCACAATTTCTCCGCCAAGACGATTTGCGCGGGTGACATTTCTTCTCTCAAATTCAAGAACAGATAGAGCAGGTCGAGGGCATGGTAGGCTAAACCATTTAGTGCGTTATCAAGGGTAGATACCTGATCGAAGTGATAACCGTATGTCTTTGGAATTCGGGAGTTGTGGACATGAAGATAATCCTGGGTGATGAACGTTGCATTGCTCGCTAATTCTTCAAATCGCAGACGGACTTCCTCGACGGGCAGTGAATTTGAAACTCCGTATAACCCCAGAACAAACTCGACATCCTGGGGCGACAAATGGGCTCGCATTCGTTCCATGATGGTGTTGTAGTCGTGATCAGCCAAGGCCATTCGGAATATCATCGCCTCATCTTTGACATCGCCAACCATGTAAGATTTCAGCCATGTCGGTGGGGTACCGATATTGTCTACATGAGGTGGAGTTAAATGGAAAACGCCATCATCACAGGGGTTGCCGGTGCAGACAAAAACTCCTTCCACTGGAACCGTGGCAGCGGCAACCACTTCTTCCGGGATACTGCGGAGCTGATCGAGGGAATCTGGCGCATCTAGATCGATTTTGAGATACCGCAGGAGCGCTCGGTAATGCGTCTCATGTTTTTCCTCGGACCATGTCGGGATGGTGTTCAAAATTCCTGACATCGCGATCGCATGATGGAAAACTGCAGGGCTTTTGGCAGCAATTTGATGGGAAACTGACATACCACCTGCGCTTTCTCCGTAAATGGTGATCTCCGACTTGTCGCCACCAAAGCTCCCGATGTATTTTTGGATCCAGTCAAGGGCAACTTGTTGATCTGTAAGGCCGAAGTTTCCATTCCCCACATGACCATCGCGAGCAAGGTCTTCTTTGATAGCCTGGGAAGCTAGAAATCCCCCCAGCCCGACACGGTAGTTGAAGTTCACTGCCACAACCGGTGTTCCTCGTTGCCATGCATATGTCACCAAGTTCACACAATCGAATATTGGTCTATTAGCCCCTCCATACAAGAATGATCCACCATGGATGTAGCACATAACCGGCACTGAAGCCTGAGTGTCAACCCCAGGCGGAACAGTAATGTTCATGACCAGGCATTGGAGCTCTCTCTCCTCGGGCTCCGGGAAATGGGGGAAATTGGAAACCGGTGTCAGGAGATCCTCTCCCTTGTATTCAGGGGGATTTGGAGCACTTGGTCTATCAATTGTCGGTGGTTAGGTCAGCATTGGGTACCAGAAACGGGAAGGAAAATAAGAACCCACCCGAGCTTCGTTCCGTCATGGAAGTTATTTTCCCAAGTGTCCGCAAGTTTGGACCGAGTCCATCTTTTTGCCAGTCGGGCGTACGGGATTCCAGCAAACTGACGAACTCCATTCGCATATTCCAGGCCTTGAAGCGACCCGAGGCCGTCAACGTGGATCACAGTTGTCTTGGTTGGGGCAAGAGGTGCCATTGTAATTATCAACCTTGATGAATGATAAAAGCACTCAGCATTTGGTAAGGAGTCCCAATGGAAGGAGTCACAATGTTTTATACCTTGGCCCCAACCGCCAACATTGTTTCCCGCGGATCCCGAACATATCATCGCGGGTCGCCCTGCCTAAAACGGCTAACAGCCGTAGGGGCATACGAAGCCCATTATCCAAACAAAGAGGAGCAGAGGCTTTATACAGGCGATCGCGGAATTGGCTCTGTATCCGGATGACACATTCAAGAAAGGGGGATATCGGATACTACGTCCACTCGATATTACCGCCCATCGGTAGGGAAATTCATTCCTCTCTCTCCAGGGGATTACACAAGCAAAACTCTTCTTGCAAATTGGACTTAAAATCGTCACTATTATTTTATCATTCTTGCAGCGGTCAATGATAAATAAGTACTCAAAGAGACTTATGTTGGGTGCTTAAATTTCTATTGCGAACTCTCCTCTAGGACCATCCATAACAGAATATTCTTTGCATACATTATGACGGGTTACGTCGGCAGCTAGGGCACATTTCCATTGTATTATAAGTTGCGTAATAACATCATATTCTTCCACCAAGCCAATACTTTTTCCTTGACGATAACGCAACCCACCTGCAGCCCGAGCGGCGGTTTATTTACGCACTGGGCTCCAAGGGCAACAGAATGTACTTCAATCTCTTGGAAAACCGGGTCAACGGCATTAACGCCAGAGTAAGCGACCATTAAGTTTCGGTTCTTCTCAGTCTATGAATGCTCACAACAACTTTTCCTAGGGTTTCCGTAACATCAACCTCGTCGCCGTAGACAAATTCCAGTGTATGGTTGATAACATCCTCTGTCTTTTTCTATACGGCCCTCTTTGGCTTCGCTTGGTATTCGGCTATATTTGATTCGGAGAGCATGCATACGTCGTACTGGGTGAAAGTATTGTGAGAGGCTACGCTATGCCCATTGGTGTTCTATTGTATCTACAGTGTTGGGATTGCGTGACTGATGTATCCAGCGATGTATATATTGATTTCGTGAATCCCTTCTTGCATACCCGAAATTATGTCTAAATAAGAATATTACGTCATTATTTATGAGCATTACACAAGGATAGGAGACAGAAGATACCGCGGGTAGCAAATCTGACCATTTCCAGGACCACACGTCAATTTGGGGGATTTATTCTTGAGGCAGTCTCTGGACGAGACAACTGGTAAGGAGTGGAAGGTGTCCAAATGTGATGTCTTTGGTCAAATGGTGTTGAAAGATGATCATGGTCTCCTGCGCTTATCCGTCAATGCTGTGGGCTTGTGGATCCCGCTGGTCATCTTCTTCCATCATAGATGTTGGTTGGTCGGAGACTTTCATGCATGCACCGGCAGCCACTGCATAATGCATAACTCCGCTACAGGCCCTAGAACTTCAGATTTTCCGCGTGAGATTCGATTTGCAAAATTTGCAAAATTTGCAAACAGATAGCCTATCAGAGGCCATTCTTGCCTCCGTCCGCTAAACCCAACGCGGACTCAAGCATAATTTGGATTAATCACGGAATACATTTTTTGTGCTTCACCCCGGGAAATAGTTGGTCCTCCCCGGCAGAGGTTTTCATGCCGCTTTTAGCCTGGCTATTGGGAGCAGCAAGACAGGAGGATTGCAACTTGATCCATCCCAATTCGAGCCTAGTTTTATCTCATACCAAATATTTTCAGGATCGATTTAGCTGAGAGAATCTAAGATACCACATCCCTCTTTTCCGTGGCCTCCAACGCCCCGATAAAACCAGCTAATAGCAGGATGATTTCCGGTAGAAAAGGAAGCTTGGACTCGTAACCATCTCATCGAAGAAATAGGGAATAATGTTAATAGCTCAGGCACTCGGAATCATAATTGGATTACTGCCATGCGAGAGGTAGACCGCCTAGACAGGCCAAGGGGATATGAAGAACACGGAGGGTCGAAGTACTTATTTCAACTGGGGGAAATATATTTTCTAGATAGGCTAGTGGAGCTGCTGTTAACACACCGTCTATTCCAAAGGGTGGAGAGCCGGGTTCGAATCCTGGGCTTATCATTCTTCTCCTTCTCAAGTATTGTGTACTTGGAAAGTAATATCAACGTCATAACATTCATATTGGGGGTTGTTGGAAACACGGAGGCCTGGGAAGCCATTCCGGAGGCCGCGAGCAGAGGGAAACGTCAAGTGCGGTAAGTACGACTCGATGAGTGTTACTTGGGACGCACTTTACAGCAATGGAGAGGCCAGAGGGATAAATGCCCCGGAGTACATGCACAATCAACGTGTTGTCTATTCTGGATTATTTCGTTGCTGAGGTTGACGCGGAGGAGTGCATCATGGTGTTCATCTCCATGCGGGGGACGTCCGTGTGGGGAATGCAGGCTATGAACTGAGCTTAGTCAGTGTTATGCGCGTCATTATTTGGACTGGATGTTTGCTGAGTTTGCATCGACCAACCATAATGCAGGCCACAAACTCACCTTCATCAGCGTTATGCACATCATTATTTATACTGGTATTTGCTGGGTTTGCTTCCCACTCCCGGCCAGCACAAACGTAATGCAGGCTATGAGCTGAAGTTAGTCAGCATTATGCATATTATCATTTATACCAGTTGTTTGCTGTCCCACTCCTGCCACGGCGCCAACCGTCTCGGTCGCGCCGACATTTGTGGGCCGCCTTCGCCTTCCAGCTTCCTACTTCTTCGCTTTAACACCAAGTTGCCGCGACGCGGAGTTGACTTGGAGGTATATGGTCGCTATAGAACATTGTCTCATCACTACGGACTTTCTAGATGTTGATAATACCATGAAAAGTCGACTACCAGTGGAGGAGCTCATTATTGCGGGCCCTTGGGCTTCTGCTACATTTTCCGGAGCTTGTGCTCCAATACTAAGGTTCTGTGGGCCTGAAGTCAATCTAACCATATTCTCCGGCAATTCAAGAAGAAGGTCCCGAGCTGCAAACTGTTGAAACCCGTTGATAGAGCTCGATTGGATGGATTAATATGGAGTCACATCTTAAAAAAGAACAGACTTCTTCGTACTTCTGCCGAACATAGCCTACTCCCGCATTTCTGAAGCTTTCAAGCTCGCTTCTGAAGCCCTGGGGGCCAGATTTGGTTTACAGGGCTGTGCGCCATGGCCCCCAACGCCGGGTCTTGTTTTTGGTTGCATCGCGCCAAAACAAGGCCCACGAGCAACCTGATAGGACAGCTCAAGCATGTCAGATTATATTTTGTAAGGCTAATGAACCCAGCATGCCGATCGCCGCTTCATGCTCAAATGAAACTGGTTTAATGGTTACTTAGCTATGGGCCTAAAGGGGCTGTGGCTTCAGCCCCATCCTTGGCCCCATTATCCTCACCAAAGCGGAATCAAGCGCCGCCTGGTGAAATCAGTATAGGCCCTCACTGATCATGTGGTATAAATACCAAGACCTCGATCGCATCATGCCTCCCCTTTTGTTCCTTATCAATCAATCAACCAATCAGTCAATCCAATTACCTGAAGCCTCAAATCCTTGGAAAACCCTCCTCCTCTCCAAATCACCCACCCACCATGCAATTCAGCGTTATCCTCGCCGTCGGCCTTGGCGCCATTGGTGCCATCGCCGCCCCCCACAACGTTGCTCGTCAAAGCGACACAGATTGCGGTGCGGCCTACAATGGATGCTGCAACGCGCGCAGCGAGTGCTGGGGAATTAGCAAACCACCCTCCTCTATTGCCTGGGGCAAGGAGTGTGAGCTGGCTGGAGGCCGGCCATACTGTGTTATCACGCCCCCACAATAGATGTGAGTATTCATCTACCTAGGCTACATCTTGTCTTCTATATAATTTAACTGACAATCTTTTTGCTGATAGGATTCGGTCTACAACGCGACGGTTTTCAAGACTAGTATTGGAATATCTCAGGATAGAGATAGGGTATGGAGTATATGGTTTTCGGATTTTTATGAATCATTGTATTGTATATATTGGGGCAAAATCTATTATTATTTTGCACGTATTTCCGGATGCTGTTAGATGCGTGTTACATTAAATTGTTGCTAAGAAAGAGTGGGAGTAGAACGGGAAGAAGTATCATCGCGAAAAGGTACTGAGCATTCGTTATTTCATTCCCTCAAAACAAGAGAGCACCCTTTAATGCCGGCAATTATTTTATTCACCGCAGATATTTATTCGCCAACTATGTACTACTATAGTCTTGGGGCAAAAGCTAGGGATGGGTCTTTGGTTATGAGATAAAAGCAAAACAATTGTATGAGTCTAGACCGTCTAGCAGTTCTATCGTTACCATGAAGCCATGTAAAACAATAACGAGAATATACAATGGAAAGTCACGAGACATTCGATAAGAACGTGTAGCGAGCTCCGCTCGTCTAATAAGAGTCGGTAATGGGAAGAATAGTAAAGGTAGGAACGGCAGTGGGGGTAGAAGACGGACTGGGAGAAACAGAAGGAGACGAGGACGGGTTGGGTGATCCAGAAGGAGAAGAAGAAGGGGGATGAGAGGGAGTAGAAGAGGGAGTAACAGGCAGAATGGTGGCCGTCCAGGTCGGCGTCCCAGTAGGAACAACCGGAGAAGCGGATGAAGTGATAGTAGAGCTGCTCTGTGACACAATCGGGGTGGCACCACTGTACAGAGTCGGTCCGGGGATCATGTACCCGGACTCAATAACATTCCAGATATCAACCAGGATACCTGTGTCCTCGGGGGTGTAGAGCTCGGTGGCAGGGACACCAACGGGACGGTTAGTTCCGGACCCAGTGACCTGGAGGTTGATGCACTGGGGGTAATTCTGGGCGCCTTCCTTGTCGTAGGCACCGTGAAGGGCAACAAGTTCATGACGCAGGACGTAGTTTCCTGGTTCGATGGACTTGGGGATCTGCACCATCCAGGAATTGTTGTTGGCGATCAGGAGATCGTTACCCCAGATTCCTGGGACGTCAGAATCATCGGTCTGGCCGACTTCGCTGATCTTGAAGAATTCGAGGCTGGTCTTGTCGACGGTCTCGCAGGGGCCGTTGCAGCGAGCGAGATAGTCGAGGACGGGGCCGTGGTGGCTCTCAGGCCATGGGATCCATTGGAGGTTGATTTTGTCTCCAGCGGCTATGACGATGTGGCCCTCGCCGTTGGTGGCGTTGCGGTGGCAGATGATGTCGGGCGAGGTGTATTCGCTGGGAGGGATGTAGCCGTTCGCGTTGTTGGGAGTGCCCCAGGCAGCGACCTTGGGGTAATCGGGGATGTAAGGGAATACATCGGTGTCCCAGCCCTCGTAGGAGACGCCGTTTACGACGACGTTGGTGACATGGCCGTGCGCGGCGACCTGGGTGGCGAGGGCCAAGAGAGTGGCCAGTGCGGATTGTCGTGAAGCCATGGGGAAGTATGAGTGAAATAATACGGATTTATGGGTGGTTTGGCTCGGGGAGGTAAAGGAATGATTGAAGATTGTGCACACTCGGCCAGAAAAAAGGGAGAAACTTGACAAGAACCGAGATGGCTTATAGTGTAGTTATAGAGAATCAGGAGTAAGATACCAAGACCACCAGTGTTAAAAAAAGCGAGGCCAAGCAAAATTGGCCCTCTTGGTATGAGGCTGTTCAGCTCCATCGCGAGCCGGCGCGGCGAAAGCCCTGAACGGGGTAGAGCATGGCTGTGCCACGCCGATCCCCCTGGCCAAGGATATCAGGCCTCCAATCACAGCGACCAATCGTGCAAGATCTCTGCACAAAACAAAAATAATCAGATCAGCAACCAAGGACAGAATAACCATAAAGCTGGATTCATATAATCAGTGGATCTGATCCGATGCAACCCCAGCTATTGTTCCGGGAAAAATCGCAGTGTAGTACTATCTTCCGTTAATGCAAAAATGCGGGGCGCCTGCCAAGGTGGAATGCTATGGTCAGCACAGGAGATGGTGCAAATACTGAACAGGATTCACCATGCGCGGGCGTCTGTATTAATTAGGATCCAAGTGATACGCCTCAACTGAACACGGTATGCTGTAATGGGGGTTTCCCTGCGCGAAATATTCCATATCGATGGTTGGCCTGAAACCTGACTTTTGACTGAAGCCCCCGATTCCGGGCATCTCGTTGCTCCCAAGAAGAAGAAAACTGGCGGCCATCTAGTTCACAATTCCCTCGCGGAACCTCGGAAAGGTATTACGGCCAATTCTCCAGTCAGCTCGGCACCATGGCCGATGACGGGCCTCGGATATTATGCACGTAGCCCTAATGCCTTCACCCGGTGGGGATCCTTCTAGAAGCAGTGGGGTAAGAACCACCTGCTTCTATGAGTTGCCACTGTTAAGGACCATTCAAAAGCTGTAGCGAGCCCTCCACTTACCAGGTTCGGGGAAATCGCGACCTTTATTCCTAAATCTGTGGATTCCGGCGATCTAGGCCCATTACCAGATCCAAACCATCCCAGACAAGAGAAGAGTGGGTTAGATTTCACCAATCATACTTCATGCCAGCCCAGCGGGACTTGGTAAAGAGAGACGTTACCATTGTGGCGGGTTGTGGGGAGTAGCGGAATGACACTGGGTGGTGGGACGGAAACTCTATACTGAACCCTATTTTTGAGGAGAAGCTGGTTCCGAGCGGGGGCGGGACAACCATCCCATGGTTCCAACACGAGAATAGCTATACCCGAGGTCACCGGAAAGATGAACTGATAAAAGGAGGGTGTCCCTCAGGATGGTTTGGGGGTTTCGTTCTGCTGTTAGATTTATCTTCCATGTTTCTCTCTTGGACTCTGGCACAATGGGCCACGGTTAAGCTATGAATTACCGTCATCATGGACACCATGCTTGTTCTTATCACATCTGAAATTTCAATCACTTCCTCCAAAGGAACCTCTAAGGTGGATCAGGTGAATGTGTACATTAATGAGGATGAAGGTAGGCCATGCCGAAAGATTTACTTTCTCAACTAACTTAACTATACAGTGAGGAGTTGGAGCCGCCCAAGAAGAAACACAGACCGGCACGATGTTGAAAAGTAAGCCCACTGGAGGGAAAATCATGATCTCCGCATACTTATCGGCGCGTCAGACTGCATGATGGTCCTGTGGAGTATCCCTGCATCTGTGAACGGGCCGCCTCGCGTTCCCCTCTATGTCTTCCGAGCTTGGATGCTATCAGGGAATCTGTAACACATCCCACATATCTATTAAGATATTTGTCCTTTTTGCGCAGTACCTGCTGGGCTATTTGCAGGTTAGTCTACCTCCAATCATTATGTTGACAACCATGGAACTCATAAAAACCAGAAAGTGGCTGGCCATTTTATTTCCTTCGTCATTTGAAGAAACATGGGGAGTCAAGGAGGGTTGGGGAAACCTGTACAGCGCGGATAATGAAGAAAAGCGTGTCCCTCAATTTTAAATTCGGGCCGTGTAAGGCTATCGTACTTTAGAGATCGGCTATTTTTAGGCCCCTTCTTTGCTTTTATCGAAAATACATTGTCGGGCTGATCATTGGTGGAGGGTTGGTGGCCTTGCAGCAAGATGTGACGCTACCCTTCCTGTTTTCTGGCCCAGTCTTATTGGCTTTCATATCTTCCCCATCCACTTGTTAATAAAATAAGAATTTTCTCTCCCAATGTAATGGAGGTTTGTCATGAGCTCCTGAGCGATATGGATGCTCAAGACAATCAGGACCATTAGAAATTAACGTTCAGATGGATGAAGATAATTGGCGAGTTGTATTTACGGAGGAATAGACTATTACCATATTTTAATATGTAATTTCTACTACATCTGATATTGTGACGAGATACTGGTAGTATCGACAGCAAAACACCAAAACAACAAGATCGCGTTCCATCCACATTGGTGGATTGCTAAGATTTCAATTTATGTGACCTCGTTGTTTACCCCTCGAAAAATATCTGAAGGTCATCCCAACTCTCTTCACTATAATTCTCCTGCACCTTCTCACACTTCTCTAGCGCCCACGGAGTCACTCCCATCGTGTAACAACTCTCAAACATGAACGCCATGCTCCCTTCTCCCATCTTGACAGGAACCAAGTCCTCATTGCTCGCCTTGTCAAATGCACGCGCATCCGGCCCATGGGAGCTCATCGTATTGTGCAGACTGGCTCCTGCGGGCTGGAACCCCCCTTCCCCGCCGACCTTGGCAAAGTAGTCCCCCTGGATAAGCCCCATAAACTCGGACATCACGTTCCGATGGTAAGAGGGCGGCCGGAATGTGTCTTCCGCCACTAACCACCGAGGCGGAAAAACGACTAGGTCCGCTACGGCGGTGCCTGGATGGGCATGACTCACCGCTGTGAGTACGGTGTAAATCGACGGATCTGGGTGGTCGTACGAGATGGTACCGATCGTGTTGAAGCGGCCCAGGTCGTACTTGTACGGATAGTAGGTGCCGTGCCAGGCGACCACATCGAAGGGGGAATGTTTCTGGACCGCTTGGAACAGTCGTCCACCGAATTTGGCCTGCAGGGTCCACGATGAGGTGGGCGTGTATTGGTAAGTTGCGACGGGGATCTGGAAGTCCCGTTCGTTCGCGAGGCAATTGGAACCGATGGGTCCCAGCTCAGGAAGTTGAAAGTGGCCCTGGTGAAGTTCGAGGATGTATCCACGAATCGGTTCTTTTGTATCGTACAGGCTGACTCGGTACCGGATACCACGGGGAATCACGCATATCTCCTTGGGACGAACAAGGATGTTCCCCATCTCGGTTTCGATGTCTAATGCCCCGGATTGTGGGACAATGAGAAAGTCCCCATCAGCGTTGTAGAATGCGGTGCGCTCGGGCATCGACTCGCTTGCGGCGTAGACGTAGTATGCCACACCCGACCTGAGGGCGGGATCACCGGCCCCTGCAACCTGGCGGAGGGATTCCACCCAACTGGTGCCTTCGATCACGTCGAATGGGTCCCATCGCAGCTGGTTGGGGATGAAATTGTAATTCTGGTGCGAGGAAATGGGAGCAGAATCCACTGGTTTGAAGCTACTGTGGGCACAGGACGGGAGGATGCGATAGACCCACGCCTGTTGGTTTTCTGCTCGTGGAGCAGTAAACGACGTGCCTGAGATTTTCTCTGCGTAGAGCCCGAACGGGGCCCTTTGGGGCGAGTTTTGGCCTATTGGGAGTGCCCCCTTTTTAGCTTCCGTTCTGTAGATTTCATTGCTCTCAGTCAGTCCATGCCTTTCGCATTACCACTAAGTTGGGGCGTGCAGGAAATGGGAGATAGGGACGGGGCGTCATACTCATGGTTTGAACCTAGCCCATGGAGATAGGCGTATTTCTCCGGGATGGTGAAGTTTGAAACGGGCATTGTGAGTTCGATAGTGTTGTGACGGTAATAGATCTTCCAACAACTGCTTGAACTGTCTTCAATGCGGGGCTTATTAAAGTTGGCTCAGCGATGGCGTTATTCCGCGCTTCGGTATATTCCGACTCCCACCCGGAACCATGACAAATTGTTCTTCAGACCCCAAACGCGAGCGCCAAAAGATGCTGGCGGGGTCAGTTCTGCTCGTGTCTTAATTATCGGGCATGACCCTGACTGGGGATGCCTAGGAACAACTACGACCAGTCTCTGGCGAATTGAGAACTTATTTCCCCTTCTTACGACACACACCATGTCTCTTTCCAGCTGGCTCACAATTCCGCAGGCTTCTCCCTTCAGCCTTGCCAATATCCCCTTCGGTATCATATCTGCGGCATCGTCGGACTTGCCCCGCCCTGCCGTCGCCATCGGGGAGTTTGTGCTCGACCTCCGCTGCTTTGCCCAAAATGACGGGTTTAAACCTCTTGGACTGGCTACCCTAGACATCTCTGTCTTCAACCAGCCGACATTGAACGACTTCGCCGGTCTAGGTCGCCCCGTTCATCGCGCGGTCCGCGAGTACCTTCAAGACGTCTTTCGCACCACTACTCCATTCCCCCATATTCTACGGGACAATCTACCTCTTCGCCAGCAAGCCCTCCTACCCCGGAACACAGTGAAGAACCACGTCCCCCTACGTATTGGAACCTACACCGACTTCTTCGCCGGCAAGAACCACGCCTATAATTGTGGTATCATCTTCCGTGGCCCCTCCAACGCCCTCCAGCCCAACTACACCCATCTCCCCGTGGCGTACCACTCGCGCGCTTCCTCTATTGTCGTTTCCGGTACCCCCGTCCGACGACCTCGGGGGCAGATCCTGCCGCAAGCCGCAGCAGAATCTGGCCCCAAACTCCCAGAACTGACACCTAGTCGACGACTCGACATCGAACTTGAACTGGGCGCATTCCTCTGCAAGTCGAATCGCCTAGGCGAACCCATCCCGATCGAGGACGCGGACGACTATATCTTCGGCTACGTGCTCCTGAACGACTGGTCCGCCCGAGACATCCAGGCCTGGGAAGCTGTCCCGCTGGGCCCATTCAATGCGAAGAGCTTCTGTTCCACCATCAGCCCGTGGGTGGTTCTTCCCGAGGCGCTTGAGCCGTTCCGGTGTGCGCCCATTCCGAATGAGACGGTGCTTCTTCCTTACCTGCAAGAGAGTCGAAAGGACGCCGTGTTTGGGATTAACTTGGAGGTCTCCATAATTGGTAAGTATTTATCTAGATCACTGCGTGAACTACAACCCCAATCACGCCGAATGCTCATAGGCCATGTGACTAACGACATACCAGACCCCCGCGGACAGAGAACGGTCATATCAGAAACGAACAGTCGAAACCTGATGTACTCATTCCCTCAGATGATCGCCCATCATACTATTGGTGGATGCCCACTCGAGGCTGGAGACTTCCTAGGCTCTGGGACGATCAGCGGTACCGAAGCAGGGACACTGGGGAGCCTACTAGAGATGACCCAAGGAGGAAAAAAGGCTTTCCGTTTGAGCGATGGCGAAGAACGAATGTTTCTTGAGGATGGTGATAACGTCGTGATCCAGGGGTGGTGTGGTGATGGAAGTGGCGAGCATCGTGTTGGTTTTGGAGAGTGCGCTGGCACTATCATTTCTCCTTTTTAGATATCTGGTCTCTCCCTCCCTGTCTTCCTGTGTGTGTCCTTGTAGCTCGTTATAAAATTGAAAACTGAGAAGAGTGAAATAACTAATCTTGATTGTGTTTCAAAATTCGCCAAGTGGATGTTTTAACAAGCTTTTCAGTTGGATAGTAAAAGTTTCACAGGCAGTAAGTAAGTCTGGCATTCCTCGTTACACTCTATATTTAAGTATTAAGTACATCCCAGTAATCTCTCAGCATTCCCACTGTAAAGGCCATCACGCTCCGCCTGACCCGGGAACACTCCACAAATCTCCTTCTCCATCACGGCGCGAAGACGAGCTGCCCCCTTCGCAGGCGTATAGGGGAAATCCGTCCCAAAACAAATCCGATCCGGTCGCACGCTCTGTAACAAACCCACAATCTGGTGCGGAAAAACAGGGCCCGCAGTATCAAACCAGAACCGCTCATTCAGGGCCTTCCGAACGCTCTCTGGGTTCACAGAAGCATCTAGTCTCAAACCCGGGATCAACGCAGCGGCTTCGGAGAATCGCTGGATGAGAGGCGGGAAGGCCCCCCCGGCGTGAGGAACGATGTATTTAATCTTCGGGTATTTGGAAACAACTCCGCTCAAGAACAAATTAATCAGGGCCCGGCAGGTATCGAACATGAACTCGAATACGGGAACGGGGTACTGGGGTAGTGGTAGCGATGTTGTTCCTGTCCCGTGGCATCCACAACCAGCATACCCCGGCGACGTTGGATGGATGAAAACGACCATTTCACGGCGATTGAGTTCTTCAAATAATGGACCGAAGAGGGCATCATCTCCCAAATACCGACCGTGGTAATTGGTCTGGAGGACGACCCCGTCAGCCGCTAGGTTTTCGCACGCGTATTCTAGCTCTTGAAGACTCCCCTCCACATCTGGGAGAGGAAGGGAGATGAACGACCCAAATCGATCGGGATGCTGCTTTTTGGTACCGAATGCAAAGGTGTTGCAGTCTCGAGCAAGCTGTCGTGCTAGATCATCGTTTCCTGGTACGAAGTGGACTCCCGGAGAGGTGATGCTCAGATATGCCTTTTGGATCCCGTTTGAGTCCATAAATTCAAGATGGGATGGAACATCCCAGTCCTGGATCTTGGTCAACACGCTGTCGTATAGATTACTTTCTATAATGGAGGGTATTTTCTTACCGGGATCCCTGGCATGCCATCAGGTTTTGTGAGGCCATTCGCAAGTAGAGCCTCGCGCCAACAAGGGGGGACGAAGTGGGCGTGAACGTCAATTTTGCTGTTGGAATTCATCACGGCGGTTTAGATTTTCTCGATCAGAACAAGATGGGTATATTCCAAACCGGTAACTGCACCTATTCTTAGCCAGAGCAGTGCTTATTAAATGTGATTGCCGCATGGTTGACTAGTTACCCCGTCTCCACTCCTTCGGGCCGCTGAGTGTGCCGCTGACTACACAGCGGAATGATGGCGCTGGCGGGGAATCCAATTTATAAGCGCGAAGGCCCCGCCTGCGTCCCACCCTTCACGGAATACGCGAGGAAAGGAAACCAAGGCACCGAAGGATGGATCAGAACTACCTCCAGGATGATGATTCGGTGAGGGTAATGGGAAGGGATGGAAGCAGAAAACGACGCAAGCCATATACTGCGATAGCCTGGTAAGCACGCCCCGTCACCGCAAGAAACGTAAAACACTGAGCACTGCAACTAATCCAAAGACAGCAATGTGTGTCGCAAGCGCAAGCTACGATGTAGTGGTGGGAGGCCTTGCCAGCGTTGCGAAAACCTGTCCTTGGATTGCCATTATGCGGATGTTTACCGCGGGAGTAGTTTTCCCACTTATCCGTACGTATGGCTCTTCTAGAAAAGGAGTGTCTTGTGGGAAAGCTCATAAGCGGTGAACCTAGCAGCTATGACAGGGTCATCGAGAATATCCAGGGCCAAATTGCCACAATTCAGGAACAGATAGGCGCGTCTCCAGGACATGTTGAAAAGAATCGCAGTTCAATCCAAGTTCAAAAGGACATATTGCGCGCTCTCGACGAGTTTTCCATAATGCGCCTGCTATGCCGTTATCATTATGCTGCGGGAATCATGTCTCCAGTGGTTGATATTGAGGAGATGAAGTCTTACGTCTGTGACTTGTACGCATCCTCATTCAACGCCAGGTTGGGGGGGTTTGACGAGAACAAGGGCAAAGTACTCGTAGCGATTCTCTTGATATCGCTCTCCCTCGAGCCTCACGGACAGAATGGCACGATTCTGCAGAGATTGGAAAAGTATAGATCATCCCATAGAGATTCTCTGAATGAAACCAAAGCCTGTCTGTGGAACCTCGTCTTGCTCATCCTCGATGTGAGTATCCCACCCTCGAAGCACTCCCACACTTCCCTACTGCGGGATGCTCAAAGGTCTGACGATCGCAGGCCCTGTACCATTTCTATCGACATGACGAGCTCCTTGCGGGGAGAACGATGAGTCTAGCGGCCCGCATGTCCTTAGAACTCGGACTTCACAGGAAGGAGCGGCTCCTCAGTGCATTCCCAGAACCGCAACAGAGATCGCTAGCTGTTCGTGTGTTCTGGTCAATCTACGTTCTCGATCGGCGATGGAGCATCGGCACCGAAATGCCCTTTGTAATCCAAGACTGCAATATTGACCCTTTGCTGCCAGAACCAGAGCCCGCCTTCCCTTATCTACGTGTGATGATTGCGTATAGCCGAATCGCAGGGAAAGTTCTTGACATCACCCACCAGAAAAGGGAAAATCCTAGCGAAGCTGGCTATCTCAACTATCAGGTCCAAAAGTGGTTCAGCTCTATTCCACCGGAACTTAAGAGCACTAAAATCACAGCGGAGACAGACGGTAATCTTCAAGAGCCGCCAGTGTCATCCATACTACTCGCCCTCCGCCGGAATCAGGTGCGGCTACTACTAATTCTCGCAGTGTTGAAGACAACCCGGGAAAGCGGGCGAGAGAGAGAGGCATTATCGATTGCCCAGGATACCATCCAGCTGGTCAAGAATTGCTCCCACGACTCTGAACCCGATATTCTTCACCCTTTTCAGCAAATTTCCTTTCACCTCTTCCTGGTCACCGCTCTAGAGACGATGCTTTGGTGCCTGATGAATGACCCTATCACGTACAAGCCCCTATGCCATTCCAGCTTCAATTCCGCCCTGGACCTGATCAAGCCTGGCTCGTCAAAATTAAGTGCCACGCCACGGCTTTGGGGTATGTTGGACCGTGTTTGGGAGGCAGCCGTAGAGCGCAGGATTATGTCACCGGATACTAGCATGAGCCAGCGGTCACCACCTTCACAGACCTTGAAACCGGCGCTGGATGGCACCCAGCCTGTGGATAGAACAGCCCGCCATTCGAACCACGCTGGGCAGGCTGTAGAACTCATGCGCCACATATTTGAGCAGCTGACCACCCCTAACCCCTTCCACAGTATAGTTAGAGATGGCTTTGGTCTTGAGTGGTCTGATCCTTTTGCCCTGCCAGAATGGGATATTGGACCCATCGAGGGGCTTCTGGGGTTGGACCAGGTGATTGGCTCGCTTAACTAAATGACCGTTGGGGGCATTGTCCGGATGATTGTTAGCTGAGGTTTTATTAAGGGTTTCTGTATTCTTCTAGTTGTTCTTTGGTCCGCTTATCCGGTCCTTGACTTCACGGAACCTAAATTCTCCACTGTTCACGATGCCAAAGGCTTCTTCAAAGCTCCACACCCCGTTTAAATTACGTGCGGAAATGCTACAGCAATCAATCCCGTGGGACCAGATCGGAATATACCGACATAACTTAAAGGGGTGTCCCACATTTCCAGAGATTTACTAGTAGTCCTCTGTCCCCTGTCCTTCAAGTACTTGACTCGTATATCGAGCACGCGTAGAAAGAGAAATACTTTCACAACTCACCAGCATCAAAATATGTCTTTCTTGGTAACTGACGTCCGCGTTTTCGATGGCACTAAAGTCACCGAGGAAAATGGCTATGTCCTCATTCAAGACGGCTATATTCAAAGCATTGCTACCCAAATCCCCCCCAACATCTCCAAGGAAAACTGCACCTACATTTCGGGTGAGGGTTGCACGCTTCTCCCCGGTCTAATCGACTCCCACGTACATGTGTACAACGATGCCGCATTCCTCGCCCACGCATTCCGATTCGGCATCACCACCGTGTTAGATATGCATAATGAGCCGCATTGGTTTCGTGAAATGGAACAGGTCTCGCGGACGAGACATGATATCCCAGATATCAAGAGCGCTTGTTATGCCGCTACGGTTCGAAATGGGTGGCCATCCGCTATTATCCGGCTAACAGATAGGGAGCAAGAGGTACGTTTCCTCCTTTTCCTTTTGTACGGTGGGAGATAGCTTTAATTTATGTATCGTTTTTAGACCGAGGAACGGATCGCCAGATGGCCAGATATCGTCGATGTAGCGTCCGCTGAAGCGTTCGTGTCCAAAAATATTGAAGCAGGGGCAAGGTACCGTCACCCCTTTCAATTGGCCATTTATCTAGAGATCCACTAATAGTGATGGCTATGAAGCTTCATAAAACTCATGCAGGAAAGTGGTCGACCCTTCAACTTACCCTTCCCGCAACTTCCCGTCCCTACTCCATCCAAGGAGGTGCAAAAAGCCATTGTCGACGCCACGCACCGCTCCGGAATGATCACGGTCGGACACGCTCTCTCTATACGGGACACCGTTGCACTCCTAGAAGCAGGTGTAGATGGCCTCGCCCACGCCTGCTGTGAGAGGCTCGGAGAACGGGAACTCGAGCTTTTCTTCTCAAGTGCCAATAAACCCTTCATCATCCCAACCCTAGCTATCCACGCGTCAGCAGGAGGTGAAGAGACCGAGAGCCGTGAATTCTACTCCCGGGATTTGAATGCAGATGATAAGGCGCGCATGTGCGAATGCCTTGGGATTTCAAATGAGGGCTTCTCGATGAAAAATGCCGCGGAGAATGTCCGGTTACTCAAGGCGAAAGGGCTGGAAATTCTATGGTATCCTACCTCCAAGTCACCCTCTTGTAAAAATCAATAAGTATGGCTAACATTCTCTAGTGGCACGGATTCCTCGAGTCACCTGAAGGGCGTCTTTGTTGGTGCTTCCCTCCATCACGAACTATGGCTTTACGTCCACCGTTGTGGATTTACGCCCATCGAGGCTCTGCGGTCTGCTACTTCGACGCCTTCGAGGATCTTTAACCTGCCAGATCGGGGACGTATTGCGTCTGGTTTGAAGGCAGACCTTGTGATGGTTAGGGGTGATCCTACGGTGGACATTGAGTGTACGCGGGATATCGTGGCTGTGTTCCGGGATGGCGTTATTAGCAAACCGCGAGAGGGGATTTGATCGATACTTGTTACCAAATTGCAACGAGGAATGGATATTTACAAAAAGTTTCATCGTTCGACATGTCCAGCAGGAGTGGTAAATGCGTTAATGATCCGGTGGGGAAATATGTACTCTGTAACAGTCATCAACCCCCGCCGGAAGCCACCGCCCGACCCACGCCCAAGCGCTGGAGCGGGGAAATACTAGGAGAAATGCCACCGTAAGAGAGCACCTGAAGCAAAAGCAGGACAGGATTATAGAGACCTCTCAAATCTCCGGGGTCCTTACTCTGCGTCGATCCCTGAGCAGTGGGCACATGCTGCTCCAACCAACCCTCGTCGATGCACCTCAACCCCGGCAATACGATTGGCTCCCACAAGCTTTCCCCGGCTCCGGCGCAGGAACGCAATTTAGGCACCCACATTAATGATGGGCTTGAGAGCGTATACCAGGATCTGATTGGCGGCAGTGAAACTCAATTACCATTCGGTGGTGGCTTGAGCAGTCTTGTGCCACTTGCCAAGGAGGGGCAACGTAATTTGGCTTCGGAAATGCGCTACCAAAGGAGAACCACTGCGCCAACACAAACTTTAACGGGCGTGCCCTGGGTCGGTGCTTTAATGGTTCGTCCCCCACTGTACGGCCCGATTAATCAGCGGCAATATTTAAACCGCGACCCGGACCCGCTAACGAGCTTGAATAGAGAATTCCAGGAAGGATGCGTCCCGTTTACTTACCCCTGATAGAACACGACGATGGCCTCCAGAGGAGAAACGTGGGTACAGGTCATTCCGACGCGAGAAGGCGGGCTTAGCGGTACACAACGGGCTGCTCAAGCTTGTAATTACTGTCGGGACCGTAAGGTATTTTGCCACCCCTGCGATGGATCGGATAGTGATGCAGATATCTAATTACCGGACGGGACAATTCGACAGATTAAATGTTGCCCGGGACCAACAGGATGTGAGAATTGCGTGCACGCGGGCTTTGAATGCACTTACCCCCCTCGCACAAACCGTCGCTCGCGTCGGAATCTCCACCGGTAAGATACCTTCGCTTATGTGCCGACCCGCGGCCCAAGGCTATGACTGATGGATGGAATCATAGTGACATGACAGAAGCTCAGTCGCGGCTGCAACGGCTCGAATCGCTCCTTCACAGGGGTGGAGGGGATCAACGCGAGCATCCGGCGGCGTATGTCGGAGCATCTGAACCCCAATACCAACCAATGCCACCTGGGCACCAGAGCCAAAGGCCGTGTCGAGGCACGGACCAGGAGACCCTCGCAGTACTAGATATACTCAGACAGCATGTC
This sequence comes from Aspergillus biplanus, assembly GCA_027569045.1. Taxonomy (NCBI): domain Eukaryota; kingdom Fungi; phylum Ascomycota; class Eurotiomycetes; order Eurotiales; family Aspergillaceae; genus Aspergillus; species Aspergillus biplanus. Next base: position 135,776 of record JAPDEJ010000056.1, read on the forward strand.
GAGTATTGCCCTGTGGGAGATCTGTCATCGTCACACTCGTCACTATTCTCACCAGAAGTCCAGCAAAGGCTTCTCGCCCGTGCAGAGGGTACGCTTTGCTTCCCAACATTTTGCTCACATGTCCTGCAAAGTGCCGGTATGCGCTGGCCTCTATCACCGCCACAGCCCGTTGAAGAGGGCCCTTGTTCCAATCCACTCCTTTCCCTCCCGGAGCGAAGAGTTGTCGACCAATGCCTTGAGATCTACTCAAACACTCTCTTCAGAACGCTATTTCCGGTCATTGACCCCGATAAATTTGGATCCTTAATTAGTCGCCTTTATGAAAATGGAGACGGGGGCAGCTCTTCTGCCATGGCCTGTGTTTACATGTTTACCGCATTCGTCGCCAGACATGCCTCTTTAAACCGCAAAGACTCTGGGACATACGCCCAAAAGGTTCTCTCCCTCCTGCCGGCTTTGTTACTGGAGGCTCCCTCTGTTGAAACTTTGGAAACTCTCACAATGCTGGTATGTAAGCCTTACTGTCCTTGGTCAAAGAAAAGCGGGTTTCTCCGTCCCTCTTTGTTTCCGGCGTGCCAACCCTAATCATGACCGTAAACTAATGCCCTTTTAAATTAGTCACTTCATTCAATAACATATGGCCAACTACAATTAGTCAGGTATACCTTGTCGTTGGCGGTACAAGTGCTCTTTGCTCTTGGAGCGCATCGAGGAGCCGGGCATAAAGCCTCTGCCAACCACGCCCACCTTCGCCGTCTATTTTGGCTCTGCTATGCCCTAGACAAGGAAATGTCGATGCGCACTCTTCAACCACCTCTGTTAAAAGACGAAGACTGTGACTTAGATCTCCCCCCTGGCTATCCCCTGGACCCCCTAACCATTAACTCCCGCCCCAGCGAGGCAGGCTTCCTATTTCCCTCTGATCTTCAACTCGCACTCCTCAAATCCCGCGTCTATCACCATTTATACTCTGCGCATGCCGTTGCAATGCCAGAGGCTGAGCAGCTCAAATATATTTGCAGTTTAGATGAGGAACTGAACACCTGGAAAACGGCATTCCTACCTCGAACCGATCAGTTTGACGACATCGCGAGCCCCGAACATGCCGCACGCGCAATCCGAGCCATGATCCCCCGCCTCGAGTACTACAACTGTCTTGCGCGAATCCATCAAGCGTGCCTCAGATGCCAACGTCTACAACCAGATAGTCTGGAACAGCTCAAGTCGAGCTGGGAAATTGTCCTAGAATCATGCCGTTCCACAATTCTTTACATTGAGGTGATCCGTCCTCTTATCACTGCTCATACCTTCTGGTGAGTTTCCCCGAAGCCAATGTCAAGAGGAGGGATCCGCCCACTGATTACTGTTCGTTCGTAGGGCATTTGCCATGAGTGCACTACCCGCCATTATTACTTTGTTTGGCTCCCTGTTGAACGATCCCCAGGGACCTTTCGCTTCGAGGGACATTGTTCTGATTCGGGATATGAGTAATGTCTTCTCGACTCTTCCAGCTGCGGACACGCCGGCCGAGGGATTGCCTCTCCTTGTCGTAGGGATGTTTATGGATCAACTGGTACGCCTGGTACCGCAAGTGCCTGTATTTTCGTCCTCTCCAACAGCTAGAACCCCTCCAAAAGCCGGGGATATACTCCAAATGCCACAGTGAGCGGGCAAAAAAGTCCACCCAGTACTTGTAAATAGTGTTACGTATGACGAATTGACATCTATATGTATATATTGAACATCCCTTTACTTTCCAGATATAGGTAAACAGCTCGTAAGTTGCCACTGACCTAGATCTAGATTCTGGTCGAAGCTGAAATGTGAACACCCCCGCCAAAATAAAATCGACACTTGGCTAAACTACTCAAGCCCAAACTTGCGCTCCATAACCTCTAAACATCGTTCGTCCGGCTCTCCGATTCCCGAATCCACCTCTCCAGGGCGGCTGGATCGCGCACGCGGAACTTCACCTTAAACTTCTTCGGCTCAGTAGTCAGACTAGTTTTCACCGCGTTACATTCCAGCGCATCCAACACCGGCCTATCCGCCGGATCATCGGCTTCCATCATCTCAAACGCGCATATCAGCCGCGTGAAAACAGCATACAGCTCCCGATTCGCCAGGTGGAAGCCCGGACACATGCGCGATCCAGCCCCGTAGGCATAGTGCTGGATACCAGACCCCTCTGCGGACTTCATATACCGCTCCGGCATGAAGGACGTGGGCTGGTCGAAATGGGTGCTGTCGTAGTTGGCGGCCCATGCGTTCTGTTTCCCTTGTCAGTTCGTTACAATTCCCGTCTGGGTTGTAATCATGTTTGATTGGGGCATACCATTAGGAATGTGGTTCCGGCGGGTATGACACTTTTCTCATACGGAATGTCGCGAATGCTCACTCTGGGAAGACACATGGGGAGAACGGACCAGAATCTCAGCGTTTCTTTAACGAACGCGCTCACGTATTCGACCTTTTCTTCCTCGACGCATTTCTCCCACGCGTCGCCGTTCGGGTACTGTTGCTGGACCAAATTGTATGCTTTGCGCTGGATCTCTTGGCCGTGGGGAGAAGAGAGGTATGCGATTCCTAGGATAATGTTCCCGGGGACTGTATCGAGCCCGCCCGCAATCATGGTCACGCAGATGGACTTGACCTCCGCTTTTCCAGTATCAATCGTTAGCCATCCGAGTACGAGAACGAATAAGAATGGACGTACCCTCGCTCAGCGTCGCTTCCGGGTCTTTGATGACAGAGCCAGTAATACAAGGCTTGTCGATACCCTGGGCAATGCGTTCCTTCAACATGCCCAGGAACAGCGTTAGGTACCGATCCCGTCGCTCGCGAACATCCTGTGCCGTGCCATTCCGATGAGAAAACAACCGCATCATCGGAATGTAATCCTGCCAGTTATTACTAGTGCTGCGGAGGGTACTAATGGCGCGCTCCACGGTGATCACCTCCCGGAGTAGTTTACTATCAATCTTATCATCGATCCGGATTCCATAGCCGAGGGTCAGGCTTGTGTTGAGAGCGAACCGTTGAAAGAGGGGATTTGGGTCGATGGTGGTTTCGGTACTTTGCTGGGTCTTGATGGCCTGGAATATATCTTTTATTGCGACGCAAGACTCTAGGTCGATGATCGGCATGTACCTCTGGACAGAAGGGCGATTCAAGGCCGTTGCTGCTGCTTTGCGTCGCCGCTTGCATGAATCGTCCCACGGCGAGGTACCGATTGTTAGGCCTTGCGAAGCGGACACAACGTTGTGGAAGGTATGGAGGGTGGGCCGGGATATGAGAGAGGACTGATGGGTGATCCAGAAGTGCCGCACGGAGTCAAATGTGGTTGCAATAACCACGCGCTGCCCTCAGGACATCATTAGTGACCATGGTTTGCATATGGAGAGAATCGACGGAGAGAAGGGGGTCCTGGTTGCCTACCTTATTTCCCAGCCGTGCTTGAAAGACGGCCCCATACTTCCTGGATAGCTTCAGCGTATTCAATGCATGTTCCTGGCCCAACTGCAAGAGGTTCCCAAATATTGGAAGGCCCCGAATTTCCGGAAGCCCTTTGATGTGTGGGATGTCAGTTTGATTGGCGTAGGTTAGCAGAATCCACAGAGGGACGGCCACCAATATGAGTGTCAGGTATGACTCCATAGCGTTGGTCAAGAGAGGCGGGAGTAATTCATAATGTTCACACAGCACCTTTGCAGGCGTGCCCTTTAGTATTCCATCTCCATGGTAGTGCCGAGATGCCTATGATGGGATGTTCCGACCTGGGATCGGAATATTCCGTCGCCTCCCACGATGAGCCCCGCTATTCTTGGAGACAAGGTCCGTCTTCCTCAGCAGCCATTTTGGCAGGGCTTGAAATGAGAATTAACACATTTTTGGGCTAAAAACTGTTTAAGAAGATAACGTTGGTTGACGACGCCTGGTTTTGCGGGCTTCGATGTGTGTGCGGTGCTTCTGCCGTCCGTCTGGGTGGGTTACGAATTCAACGGTAGTGGCGGCCCTCGCCTCGCCGGGCGCCTATGTACAGAACGACAATTGCTTTATAGAAATTTTCGATTAAGTTACGAAATTTTGATATTAGAATTATGACATTGAGGTAACTTAGGGAACTAAGTAGACAAGCGAGAATGTAAATCTAAGAGGATCTTGATGGATGGTCACACAAATGGCAGGACAAGATGGCTAGGAAACCGATCCCCAAAATGCACGACATGTTGGCCCCGATTCTCAGTGTTGCCCGTGGCTTCCCGAATTTCATGAAACGACGCTTCCTGTGGCGATTGGCCCGAGATCTGCACCTGCAAAGCCTCCCCTGGTGCATACTCAATGCTCATGGCGAACAGCCCAATCTCCAGCCTAACCACCTCACCCCTGCTCAACTTCTGCAACCTTGTATGCGAATGAAAGGGGTAGTTAGCATGCATTGATCGAGACTCATTGACCTCCCTGTGCGAGGCCCGCAGGATCCCCACTGGTCCTTGATACAGGATCAAATCCGTCGCCTTGTCTGCTGGGATCTCATCGATGGAGTTGGCGCTAATCGATGACCAGGGGACATTCAGCGCGAACATAGGTTTGCCTTCGCTATCTAATTTGCGTAACATCACGTATACATCCATGTCATCCGAGGAACGGGTTGACATATATAGAACCGCCTTGGGGATGCCTGTCAGCACCGTTCTCTCCGGGAATACGTGGGTGAAGACGGAACGAGAACGTGGCTTCTCGGAATCATACGACACCGTTTGTTGTGGACCGTGGACCAGCTCCTCGCTCAGTTGAGAATCCCCCTGCAGATAAAATGTTTTGTATACTGTGCGAGGGAGCGGAAAATCGTCCTCGACCTGATTCTGGATTGCATCCAGAGAGCCAAAGCGGAGTGTCGTCATGCGCACGGAGGGGGTCTGTTCCCATCCATTCTCAACTTGGAGGAGATATCGTGAGAAAAACGAGATCAGTTCACGCTTGGACTCCTCAACCGCCCATTGATCATGCCATTCTTGATACGGGCTGAAGCGGATCCACTTCTGGGCGTGTTGAATATCCATATACCCCCTTATCGAGCCCATCGTGTGCAGGAAACTATTAAAGGACGCGGTGATGTACGTTGGCACTTGTATCTTGGTCAGGTCCGGTCGCTTGCTTTCCCAGTAGTCATTTATTAGCGAGCTCTGTCGATACATCTCAGCAAAGTCTTCCATCCCCTGTCGACCCCGAAACATAGCCTTTGTGATATGATCGTAGAAGCTCCCTGCGAATACTCCACCACGGACGAACTGCTCGCGAAACAGATCACCGCATGCCTCCCAGGGTGCAATAGCGCACAATGACGGCGGTTTCAGCTGGGCAACGAACCACTGCACCACAGCCAGATGCGAGTTGCCTGCCATCCCCACACGGCCGTTACACCACTCCATCTGTGCCAACGCCTCAACAGCATCGTAGCCATCTTCCCCTTCCTGTGGGCCCATGATATGGCATATCCCCTCCGAATCCCCGATGCCGCGGGGGTCGATATTCGCAACCGCAAAGCCATGGGGTACAAAGTCCGCCGGATCCGGACCCTCAAACTTATCCAGTCCACTCAAATCACTATCTTTCACGCCCATATGATACGGGGTCTGGGACTCGAGGAACCGCATCCCATTGAACTTTTTCCCAAACGGGCTCCAGGACATGATCACAGGCACGGTATGGAGGGGACCGGAATCGGTGGGGCGATAGATGTCTGCGTAGATCTTGCAACCGTCGCGCAGGGTTAGTTGGACATCGTGTTCGACGAGGATATCGGTGGGTAGGGGGCGCGACGAGGCCGTGGCTTTCCATCCTTTCGGGAGGATTTCAGTGAAACCGAGGAATCCGCGATAGCCGTTTTCCCCGATGCGTGGGGGGATGAGGGGTTTGTAGGCAATTTCGATCTTGGAGGACATCTTTTGTGTGGAGTTGATGCTGGCCTCTGGGTCGCTCTTTTTTTCTCTCCGCTTTGGCAGGGGCTCCAAAAGGGGTTTTTATCAGCCACGCTCTTACCGGTAAGCGCGGAACCACCCCGGCTCAGGGGAAGTCCAGATCCTAACTAACCCAAGGTTCACAATTGCGGGACCTGTTTCCCAATGGAACATTCCGATTTTGTGGCGCAATGCCGTATGGGGGAATCGTGGGGAAGGGCTGCTCATAACACTGGGGAAAGGGGCGGGCTATCAGCTTATAAAGACCTGGAATCTGCGATTCGCACAAGTTCCCACGAGCCTCATGAGATTGTGCCCAGCTACAACCGCCAAATAACGCACAGAAAATGAAAGACACCGTTTCAGTTCACGTCGAAATGGTTCAACCACCGGCCCCTTCAGAGTTGATAGTCCGCCTTGGGGAGCTCAAGGCCACGCGGACTATGGTCCTCTTTGCCCTCTGGATATCAGTGAGCGCTTGGATCTGCGTGTTCGATTTTGCATACGGAGGGATCGTTCTGACGATGCCCGCATTCAATCAATCCTTTGGACACTGTTCCGGCCCTGAATCGCCCTGTCAGCTTTCCGCCTTGCAGCAGTCGCTCATGAGCTTGACTTCTCTCTTCATTGCACTGGGCGGTGCATTAGGGGGTATTCCGGCAACGTACCTCGGACGCCGGGGTGCCCTGCAAGTTGGAAGCGTCGTTACGGCTATCGGAGCAGCGGGGATGCTGGGTACGGCGGGCAATTACCTCCATTACATGGTCTGCAAATGTCTCGGCGCGATTGGCATCGGTATCCTCTATTCCACTGCCCCCGTATACGGTGCTGAATGCGTCTTCCCCCGGCAAAGAGGACTGCTCCTTGCCCTGTTCAACATCGGCCAGGCGCTAGGCAGCCTCACTGCAGCCGGAGTCTGTGCCGGCACCGCACATTTAAACAGCAATTGGGCGTGGAAAATCCCAGTCGCGTGCCAAATCCCCCTCGGGATCGGATTTGCGATCTCCTTGCTCTATTTTCCAGAATCCCCTCGCTGGCTCCTCCTGAACGAACAAACAGAGCAGGCACGAAACTCCCTTGCCCGCTTCTACCATGTGGACAAAGATTCCGAGCTCCTCCGCCAGCAAATCGACACCATCCAACAGTACATCACCCTCGACCGAAACGGGCGTTCATCTACATCCCCAGTGGATATTCTACGCCCTGGCAACATCCGTCGCACTCTCGTTTCCAGTCTAGTCCTCGTCGGCCTCGCCATTTCCGGAATCGCCTTCATCACCCCATACGCGACCTTGTTCTTGGGCAACGTCGGCATCACAAACCCCTATCTCGTCAATGTGTACATTGGTCTCTGCACCTTCGCCGGAGCCATCGTTGGCCCCCTTGGCATCGAGCATCTGGGTCGTCGTATCACAATCCTTTCGGGGTATACCGGGATGGCAGCCTGCATGCTCATCCTTGCCGCGGCCAACTCAGGACTCGGCGAAAAGGACGGCAACGCCAAACGTATCGTGGTGGCCTTCATCTGTCTCTGGTCCTTCATCTTTGGTGGATCCGTTGGGCCTGCATCGTGGGTGGTCTCACCTGAGATGCATTCCATCCGACTCCGCACGTATGGCCAGGCATTCAGTATCATGTTGTACCAGATCTTCAGCTTTGCCGCGTCTTTCTGGTCCCCGTATATGATTGGAGCGGACTACGGAAATATGGGGACGAGAGTGGGATACTTTTACTCTGGGGTTTCGGTCGCTGTGCTGGTGCTAATCTTCTTCTTTATGCCGGAGACAGGGCGTTTGAGTTTGGAGCAGATCGATGATTACTTTTTGTCTGGGCAGCCGGCGTGGAAGACCTCTCTTGCGGGGAATAAACGCATTGTAAAGGGGGGACAGGATGATTGCCCGGAGTCTTGATTGAGGCGGAACTGGACTCTTCGGTTCATGCTCTTTACTATCCCTCCGCTGAGTTGATGCTACTCTCTCCTAGTAACGGGGATAACCAGTATCCTTTAACCATTGCTGTATGTTTAATTACTTTAATTCCTGAGTTATCTTCTACAATGCCATATATCAAGGCCCCTCCGTCTTCTTCCGGTTGCATGGAGTTTTCTTTGGATCCGATTGTTCGCCTGAATGAGAAGCCTGAACCTTCACCTCCGACCGGAAAACTGGCCATCATGGTTTGAGCTTCGAGGAGACCGAAGCTTGCCCCATCCCAGCCCCTTGTCACTGGATATTCGGCAAACCTACGGCCCGCTGACTCATGAGTGACAAAGCAAAGGAATTAGAAACTTCATCACAATATCAGATATGAAAATATCGTAAGAGCCTGGTTGTCCTGGTGGTTTTCGTGGTGCTCTGGCCAATGACGTCACGACCCACCGAAAGTGAGCTAACTGCTTTTGTCGTGCCGCTGATTAATCGGGACAACCGAACGGGGTAAGAGCCGAACAGCCAATCGGATGTGAGCGTTGGGGACCGAGATCAGGGCGTTCCCGAGACCCTGCGAAGATAAGGCCTGGACTTAGCAACAGAAGCGGCTCAACTCAACAGAACCGTCAAGAGTGTGGATTCGAATAGGTTTCCCAGGCACCTGAATTAACAAGCTCTTCCATTTTGCTTAATTTCTGTCATCGATTCTAGTTCGGACTGAAGAATATTTCACATGACTGGTAATTCTCAAGAAAAGGCGGTAGGGAGGATATATATTTTTGCAAGGCACTCCGTCTGGAAAGTACGGTCATTTCGTACGACTATAATCTTCCATGGGGTTATTCCTAATGATATCCTAATAATAGTGACTTGAGATGTAAATAAAATTTTTTATGTAATTGTGGCCCCCTTAGTAATTCTCGTTCGCTGCTGAGTTAAGATTTGGTGGAGGGGTTGTTTGTATGTAGTCAAGAACTTCCGTCAGCATTCCTCAACTAGAGGAAAAGAAGAAAAGGCATATCGTAGTAAAGTGGCCTTAAATTTACCTAAATGAATGTCATTGAAAGTGATGCTTCCATTACTTCCAATACAGTTATGAAAAGAATGTAGCCTAAAAACATGCCCCGAAGCTCTCCAACACAACTTGAACTGCTTTCCAACCTCAATTCATCACCACGAATAAAGAAGGAATTGGTACCACACACAGGTCAACTGAATATAACCTAACTAACCCTATACCGCAGTCGATACCAGTACCCATGGTGACTATAGTATCAGGCACCACACATCTTGTAACTCAGCCCGTGCCGAAGAGAGAAGAGATGATCCCCGAGATCAGCTGCGAAATAGTAGTAACAAGCTAGATAACAATTAGTTTGACATCCACCCTGATCCTGAAACCATAGCCTACCGGTGAAACAGAGGAAACCAAATCTCCCGTGTTCTTGACAAACTCGGGGGTTAAGAGATCATTTGCATTCTTGATGAGATTCTTGGTTCGATTGGTACCGGCATCATCAAGGAGTGAAGCGCTGTTCTTGAGGAGAGTATCAATTTCTTTGAAAGTGTCTTCGTTTAGAAGGTTACCGATGCCATCGAGGCTCCCGAGAAGACCGTCAAGGAGGCCACTGAGACCGCTGCTGGTGGTGTTGGTTGTTGCTCGCTCTTGTAACGCATTTGCGATCTGGTTCAGTGTATCTGGCTCTGGGAGGGCGAGTGCCAAGAGTGGCATCATGAGACACCAGAGGTATTTGAAGAAGAGCATTTTGAGAGAAGGTTTTTCAAAAAGTATGATAATTGATATTTGAGAAGGCTTAGATTGGAAACACTGGGCTGAAGACGTTTGGATTCGTGCGGATGGTGCTGAGAAAGAAATGGGAGAGTTTTTCGTTCCTTATATGTCAATTTTGATATAAGGATCTTGATGCATTTACCAACGTAGTTGAAGCGTAGGATAATCGTGAATGTTCATGTGATACAGGATATCTCGCTCGCCATCATGCTCATTAACCCGTTCACAACTCATTCCGCTCGGTTCAGAGGTCACAAACACCCGAACCGAGGGCTTCGAGAGGGAGTGAGGTAGAAAGTGCGGAGTGAACATCCTCCAAGACAAGGATATCAGAGCGACGCGTGTCTCACTTCCTTTCCTATACCTCTAGCCCTGTCAAGGAGCGCTAGTATGGTGATAGTATGGATATGGATCGTGCATGAGCCACGTCCTCCTACCAGTTTGGCTGATGGTGATATAAGCTTATCCAAATCGGAGTCGGCTTGGTAGTCTAGATGGACTACATGAGGTCGGTCCGCGGAGAGGTTGTCGGCAGTTGCAATTAATGTAAACTCTCATCAGGCACTAGCGATATATCTAATTCTTTCCACAGAAGTGGAGATCCAAGGAGCGGCTTTATTACTGTGCCCCCATAACCGCATCTGAGGTTCTGGATCCACCATCAAGGAACCAAGCTGAAAGAGATCAAAATATTTTCAGTCATACCAGTCCTCTGAACAACATACTCATCTTTTTGTGTTGGATCGTATGCCTAAAGCCATGCGCTTCAGTATTCCCACTCTTATCTTCATGGCAACCATTGCTCTTGGTGAGCCGACCTCGACGTATGATATTGGGGAATTAACGGACCAATTGTAAGTGCCAATTAGTCCACATCTAGTACCTTTTCCAGTTGTGTTCCTTGATTTGTGAAAGTATGGAAGTGGTGTCATATCCCCTGACATGAATTACTATAGGTCTTCTCTAGCTGCTTTGTTCCCAGCCGGCTCCACCAGTGTCCAGCTTCCTGCAGAAGTTACTAGCGTTATGAATCAACTTCCCACTCCATCTGGCAATCTGGCTTACGACATCATCACTGCGATCCCAGCAAGTGTTTATGCTGCCCTTATGGACTCCAAATCCCGGGAGTCACTGAAGTCCGACTTTAAGGAGAGCAACTATCCCACTTGGTACGAAGAGCTGCCGACCAGCATAAAGAGCTACTTCTCTGAATTTGCGGGAGAAATGTCAACTGCCAGCATCACGTACCATCCGACGGGTGCGATGGCAACAGGGGGCCTTAGCTTGGGAACTAGTACGGTTGGTGGTGATTCTACTCAGGGTTCGGGGGGTGACGATGAGTCGGCTGCTGCCTCTTTGAGTTCGTACATGCCACTTACGGCCTGGGTCCTGGCAGCGTTAGTCGTGCTTCTCACTAGTATTGTTCTCTAGGATGCGGATAAGCATGGAATAAAGGGGGTATCTTGTATCTAGCGTATCTCCAGGATAGTCGAACGCGCAACATAGCATTGGAACTGTGCTAGTATGGCGTAATGCAAGAGCTTGATTTTAGGATACAGGGATCGTGCTGTTTGAACCAGATATTTGAAATAAACGGAAGGATCGCTCGCCCCGACAGTCAATGAGGGGGTGATCCTGGGTGGCAACTCTAATTGTCTAATCGACTACATTGAGTGGGCCGACGTCAACCAGTGATTGGCGAGAGACGGGCCGAAGGCGGCCTGGAATCGTGATTGTTTACCGAGAGGAATATACGTGATTGAGGCAGGATTTTAGGGATCTACGTGGCCTCCTATTTACATCATGCGGAATCAAACCTATCTTACCCGAGTAGAACCTCGGGGGCTGGGAACGGGGAGAGCAGCTGACGTAGTTCGAGGACACGTAATAGAATCCCATCCAGGCAGATTGCCCAGTACACTCCGGGTATTCAATGTGCAGCCTTGCGGACACCCGCCACAATATGATTCAAAATTAAGAGTAACAACACTACTTTGATGACCAAGTTTTGATTCTCGTACTATATACCAAGGACTATATACCTAGAGAGTAGGATGCTATTGCGGGCTCGGTTTTCGTCTTTGGTGTGTACACAAGCACACTTGCCAAGGCCTCAACGAGCAATGAATCGGCCCTTAGCACGTCCGTGATAGAGAGACCCGCCGCATACGGCTGGCGGCAAAGATCCTGCAGGTTCAATCTCCCAGATTGGCCCGCTCCTGGATGTGTAATTGCGTCCTGAATAAGGGCCCAAGCGACGGCGTTGTAGAGAATCCCCTCATGAAGTACGATTTGTATTGTGCCAGGACACAGAGCTTGTACCTGATTGTTTGTGACTCCGACTGCCCTGCCGTCCTCGATGTAACCAGAAGCCCCATCTCCGTTTTGTGGCTGCACGATTTCGTCAGTCGAGGAATAGACGGTAGTCGTAGGGACATAGGCGTTCCTGGCGCTGATAGCTGCAAAATTGGATATGAACCTGGAGGTGCTTTCTTGTTGAAGGACGGAAGGAACGCAAAGATCTGGAGTTAGGCCAGAGCATAGTAATGGTGCAAGTACCGTGCCCTTGAAGTCTGGGCTTAGGGCAATGAAGTCCGAAACCACTTCACGGGTTGATGGCCAGTATTTGAAGCTCCATTGTACATTGATTCCTCCCTGAGACCATGATACGATCGATATATTTTGATTCTGACAGACAGAAGAAATATAGTTGATCGCATATGCAACATATTCCGAGTTCACTTGAATATCACCCAGACTATTTCCCGGTATGTTAATCCACACAGGATCAGCGTATGTGGTCTGCTGTAAGAGTTTGGCTATTGTATTCGGAAACGTGGAGTTCGCGGATATTGCTGTTCCTGGGACTAAGAGAACAGGGATTTTGCCTTTTGCTCCGTACTCGAATTCTGGAGGGAAAAATATCGAAGAGCGCAGCGTCATTTCTTCGACTGAGTAGTCGACGTCCTTTGACCCTTTTCGTGGATATATGGTATCGGTAAGTCCGGCACCATCTGCGCTGTGGATCCCCTCCGGGGCCCTGGTATGATGATTGCCATAACCTCTCAGCGGAATGGACAGAAAGTAAGCCTGTGAAGCGTACAAAAATAGAACTAAAAGAATCCGAAATGAAACCATGGTGGGAGCCTAGACAGTCAACGGAGGTATAGGGTGCGATATGAAAGTCGGTTTTGACTGTTGTCTGTCAATAGATTTGATTGAATGAGGGATACTTGAGTCCACATCAGAGATTAAGTACACCGCTCTTGTTTGTCATAAGCCAGCTAGTATTCCTCTCTTGGTCTCCTCTGGAATGTGGCCTGCAGGGGCGGTTTGCTTCTGCCTAGCACCGGGTTCTGATATTGGACTACCTCGTGCAAAGCCGCGGAATGCGGCACTCGGGAAGCAGATCATCCCGCTGAAACTGAAAAGAACCTAACTATTGTTTGTAGTTATCGGCCAACATCTAACGTATGTGCGGGTTTGACAAAGCTGAACGAGTCTAGCGATCCTGCCGTATCTCTGTGTGTTGTTCACGGATATTGCCGTCGTCACTTTGTCGTAAGGCCGGGTGGAAGTGAGCTATTGCCTATGCTGGATTATTTAGGAATGGGGATTCGGTATTTTGGGCAAAGTGTTCCAGGAGACTAAGGGCTAATGGTCCTAACTAACCACAATATTGTTAGGTCTCCAGCTAACATTAATTATAGCTACATATAACTATATCCTCACCTCGTACCTTGCTCCCTTCAACTACCGGCGATTTTAAACGGCTAACGGTGAAGTAAGAGTCCTCGGCACAGTTTATTATATTCATTCACAAAGGCCAGAGAACAGCTGCTCTGGCGCCAGCTGATTAAGACGGTAGTACCGATAATGATCCTTATAGTGTCCGTGTGCGTAACACGGCTTTACCTAAAGCTGCCTCTGGCCTGGCGTCTCATTGACTCGTATGTTTGACGCCTTCGCAATTATACCGAAGGGACATACCGGCGAGGTACATTCTTGTTCCAACGCTTACTGAATCAACTCTTGGCTTTTCTTATCCTGTGACACTGCAGGCCAAATGTCGATGGTTGAGCTCGCGGGAGCACAGTGAATACGGCTGCCATGAGGCTTGAATGATGACGAGAACCCCCATGTATCCTTATGTTGATGATGAGTCCAAGGTATTAATATCCGATGGGATATTCACCATGCCTCGTCGCAAGGCCGTATGGAGCCGCTCGTTGGTTGGAAATCCATCAAGTGGGGCAAGCCGTCCGCTATGATACGAGCTAGGCTGCAATTGTCTAATTCGAGGGTTGGTTGATACTTTCCAAATGTTGGAGGCTCGCCTCTCCTCGTATCCTCCCAATCTCCCACCTTTTGACCGCCCGAGCGCCCGCAGCGATGGCAGACGAAGAACTTAACTCCGTTGTGATCGATAATGGGTAGGCGCCCTCTTCCAGCATCCGGTTCTCCAACTGACAAGACCTCTAGCTCCTATAGCTGCAAGGCTGGATTTGCCGGGGATGATGCTCCGAGTAGCGTATTCCGTGAGCTCCCTCAGTCCACTGCCAGATCAAGCAAATAACATAATGGGCTGGCAAAGCAAATATTGTGGGCCGACCGTTCAATGCCCGGTTCGTTCCACCCTTTTACATATCTATATACCGAAAGTATATCGAAAAATTTGACCAATCTGCTCTCTAGATTAGCAGTAGATCCAGCCCTGCTCAAAAACGACACCTATGTCGGCAATGAGGCCCAAACGCATCGCTCCATCCTCTCCCTATCATCCCCCATGACTCGTGGAATAGTCACAAACTGGCCCGACATGGAGCGCATCTGGTCCCATCTACTCTCCCCCTCCCACCTCTCAATCAACTCGAAAGACTATAACTTCCTCCTCACCGAGCCGCTCCACAATCCACGATCCAATCGTGAAAAAATGGCTGAAATCTTCCTCGAAAACTTCCAAGCCACAGGTATCCACATTGTTCCCCCGGGACTTCTATCCATCCTCGCCGCGGGACGAAACACAGGTCTTGCGCTTGATATTGGGGACGGCGTGATGAGCACCTTCACTATAACGGACGCCTATAGTTTTATGAACGCAAATATGCGCGTTAATCTCGCAGGCACCGATATAGTCGACTTTCTGCAGAGATTGCTCACCCAGCGCGGCGTGTATCTTAATACCAGTGCGGAGAGGGAAATCGTGCGGGATATCAAGCAGAAACTGTGTTTCGTTTCCACTGCAAAGAACCAGGATCCACCAACCGAGAAGAAGTACACACTTCCCGATGGACAGGAGATTACCCTTGGGACGGAGTGCTTCGAGGCGCCTGAGGCACTATTTACCCCTTCTCTGATAGGGTTCGAGCACGAGGGCGTTCATCGTCTTGTCTACGACTCGTTGATGACATGTGATATCGATAGTCGGGCGACTCTAGGCATGAACATCATTTTGGTACGGAAATCTCAATATAAATCCCACTTGGCATATTTCCAAGAGTGCTTACCCGGTGGTTGAACAGACAGGCGGCTCAACCCTCTTCCCCGGGTTCGCTGATCGGTTAAGGCAAGAGATCTCGGCGCTCGTTCCACCAAGGATGAGGACGCAGGTCATTGCACCGAATGGGACCTGGTTGTATGACGTGTGGGCTGGAGGGTCGCTCCTTACGAGTTTGTCGACATTTAAGAAGATGTGGATTACGCGGCAGGAGTATGAGGAAGTTGGAGTGGGTATCATGCATCAGAAGTGTTTTGCTAACGTGAAGTACTAAATGGGATGGGGATGTTGAGGTCAAATCTACTTTTTCCTGGTGCCTGCAAAACGAGTTGTTGAGTCGACTCATTCTTGCGCTAATCGAGATGGTTTGGGTTTTGGGAATGCAAAGTGATTAGGCAGCAATGTGAACCTTATTAATACGAGCCCTCGGTTGAAGGGAATTTATTATTACCCGCTTTCATCGTCCTCCTTCTGCACTCGACAACGCTTCTTGATTTTCCTTGAGAGTACCTCCCAATCATGCCTGTGATAGATGATGAGTATGTTGTGAGTAGCTCGATTCTTACCCACGACAGAACCAGAATCAATGAAGTACTCATAGAGAAGCTAGACATTTACAAAACGTATGCTATATTTCTTTTGCTCCACCCCTGTCTCGAATTATCACCATTCCCGATCTATAGTCGTAATGATGGAATGTGCTCTTATTTACCCA
Organism: Aspergillus biplanus; assembly: GCA_027569045.1. NCBI lineage: Eukaryota > Fungi > Ascomycota > Eurotiomycetes > Eurotiales > Aspergillaceae > Aspergillus > Aspergillus biplanus. Next base: position 151,668 of record JAPDEJ010000056.1, read on the forward strand.
TCCAGTCGTGCTTCTGGGCGACCCTAGTGTGGGCAAGTCGAACCTGATGGATCGCTATATCCGGGATGAGTTCTGCCCCGGCTTCTGTCCAACAATCGGCGTGGATCGAAGACTCTCCTGCATAAAAGTTGGTCGCAACCGAATGACAGCCCAGATCTGGGATTTTTCGTCTTCTAAGAAATATAGCCCCATTACACCAAGTTTCTTTGCAGGGACCGGCGGGGCATTAATCCTTTACGATATCAGCAGAATGGAGACCTACATCAATGTCAAAAACTGGTTGAAAGTGTTACAGGATTATGCACCTCCCGACATTGTCATTATGCTGGTAGGGAATAAGAGTGATCTCCACCGTTCGCGTGTTGTTCCAACTGAGGAAGCAAAGCAGTTCGCGAGTAAGCTTGCCTTTCCCCTTGGGGCGGTTTCAGTCACTATCTTACGATATCTCCAGTGGATAACTCCCTACTTTATATTGAAACGTCTGCGCTTGACACCAGTAATGTTGAGCTTGCCTTCTCAATTATCCTCTCTGGTAAGATGGCTTCCCCATCTTGCTTATGGATCTCTAACAATGTTAGAGATATTTCACATGCTCCACGCAGATGACTAGGGTTGGATAGTGGGCGGGGTTCAGCTTTCGGTAATAAGAGTTTACTGGATTCGTCAGTGGTCTCGCGCTCTGTTTTCGTTTACTGGATCCAACAACACCACTCGGAGAACTGGCTATGTATGCAAGGCATCAGGAAAGCCGCGGAATAGAGGAGTTACCTGGCATTGGGGATTCTACTACTGTGATATATGTGGCACAGAGACGGTATTGTAATTTGGGAGGCTATTCTACACAACATCTTCTATAGCAAGACTCAATAAGCCACCTCGCCACAATAAATATTTGAAAAGCCTTGGGTCTACTACTGCAGCTAAGTGGAATTTAATTCAATGACCAAAAGATAATCGTTTTAGTTTGCCAACTGCAATCTCCGCTGATCGTCATCTCTCTTCATTTCTTGCCGGCGAATATCCGCACGCACACACCACCTATGCTTCACACATCTCCGTGTGAATACGAACGAGAACCTGCTGCAACCCGAATAAATGAACGATCTGGCCGAATGCTACCAAGATGTGAAATATCTGATGACTTGCACCCTACACCTTATGTTAGTAGCATGCTTATGAAAAGCTACGTTATAGAATGTAAGAGTGTTCCACTTACGAATATATCAAACCGGTTCGGGAAAAACCTCTCCGGGAAACGTGTGACGTATGCCCCCGTGCCAACGGCATATGAGATGCAAGTTACGGCGAGACTGTGTACTGGGACCCGAAGGAGTCCGTGGGTGCCCTCGTTGTAGACGACGTGGAAAATCGGGGCTAGTCCACTAGCAGCTAGTAGGATAAAGACGGTGGCTCTAAAGATCGCTTAGTGACAATGCGGACAGCGTTTTGGATATCAAGAAAGTGAAACCTCCAAGGTCCAGCGCGGGGTCCATCCATCCTTGGATCGAGTGCAATCCAGAATACCGCTGCCGCGCACAGGACAGTCAGAAGGATATATGTAGCCTGTAGGGCTGGCTGCCCGTAAAGGCCAAAGTATGCCACCGAAATACATGTGGTCGAGATGGTCAACACGATCCCAAGGTAGTCGAGTTTCAGGAAGGCAGTGGCAACTTCCGGGGAATGAGAATTGGTGGCATGAAATGCGGCCTGGTATGTTAAAAGCGGATTAGTACTAGATGTGCTGAAAGTTTATGGATACACTAACAGAGAAGATCAAGCATCCCGCTGTTCCAGAGACATAGGTCTGGATGGCAAGAGTATCGGGTAGAGGAACGTCAAAGGGCAACTGAGCTATCCAAAGGTCGATCGCAAGCAGAAGGGCTAGGAAGTATATCCCAGGGATCATATGAGACCATGTATTGACGGATTCATTGTGAAGATAGAACAATGATTGGAAGCAGCGCTCGAAACTCCCCAGCTGCGTGCGATACCCGTTAAAGATATATGGATCCCATTGCATCCAGCCAGGTACCTCGGAGATGTGAAATACCCTTTGAACCTGAGGAGGCTTCTCAATTGAATATGGATCCGACTTCTTTGGAGGAGAGGGTTCTAATAGATAAGGAAAGGTGAATTTGAGTGAGGCTGTGGACATCATTGTGAGGTAAACGAGGGCTTGGGGTTGAGAATAATTGCTTGTGATCATAGTAATGCTCTCAGGGCTTCAGATGAATATTAGTATTCTTGCATCCGGACCCCTCAATGGTGGGGGGGTATGCGCGACGGCCGTTAGCAAAGCAGATGTATGGGCTTCGTCGTCTTCTCAGATACCCAGCCGGCATCGGGATACGTCCACTGGCAATGGCTTCCATCTTACCCCTCCAACTAGATAATGCACATCACGACACACTTGAATAGTACCCGGTTTTCAGCGATCAAGTGGCGGTCCAAGAACCCTCCTCGGACTTTTCCCCGAGGCGCTCAACTCCAGCTCAGCCAACTCCTGCAGACTACGGCGATATGACCGTAAACAGCAACCGTTGCAGTCTCTCCGATTGGCATCGTGTAAGACAGACGGGATGGGAATGGCGATAGCCTGAGAAGATGGACTTGTCCTGGATGTGGTTTCCATTTTGATACTATTCAGCGAAAGGTAACAATGATATACCGCTAGTCACCAGTACCATGCTATTACGTACCATATTTTCCAAGCCGTATAGAATGCCTTGGTTCTGACCATACCGTACAAACGTCAGAAACTCGCACCACAACTGGGTGTCAACGTCGAGGCGGCCAGAAGCGATGAGCCCCTGTCTAGTGCAACCGACCAGAGCAATAAAACGCAGCGGATTGCCCCCTCACCCGGTTCTTTATACAACTCACTAACCTCATCTTCGTCACCATGCCGCCCTCCTGCAAGATTGCCGTCATTCAGCTCTACGTGAAGGTACGTCTGGTTCATTCCTCCTGCATCTATCTCGAAGGATTGCATGCAGAACACATTAAACAAGAAAATAGAAATATAGTTTGATCCTTTTTTCTTGTTTTTCCGCACAGAGTTCGGATAGGCTAACCGGTTCTGCTTCTCTCCTAGCCTCTCAAACCCGCCGACAACTTCGCTAGAGCCGTCCAATTCATTCGCGATGCCGCCACCCAGGGCTGTCACCTCGCCGTTCTACCCGAATTCCACCTGACGAACTGGATACCAACAGACCCTCGATTCGCTCCCCTGTGCAATGATTGGGAGACCTATCTCCACCGGTATCAAGCACTCGCGAAGGAGTGTGATATCTGCATTGTACCCGGGTCCATCGTGCGCCCGATATCAGACTCCCCCCCACCATCCTCATCCCCATCACAGCCAGACGGTTCACCACCGCCAACACCCACCCTCGAGAACGTAACCTACTTCATATCCAACACAGGGGAGATCTTAGGCTCCTACGTGAAGAAGAACCTCTGGGGTCCCACCGAACGAGCCTACCTACGCTCATCCCACGACACCCCGCACCGCGTCATCCCAACCCCGCTAGGCCCCGTAGGCCTCCTCGTATGCTGGGACCTCGCCTTCCCCGAAGCCTGGCGGGAGCTCGTAACCCAGGGGGCAAAAATAATCATCGTACCCACGTTATGGACCCGGACTGGGGCTTCCGAGGAAGGACGACGCCAGAATCCTTCCGCGCCGTCTCTCTTCATCGATAGCATCCTGACCGCGCGAACGTTTGAGAATACGTGTGCCGTTGTGTTTGCCAATGCGGGTGGGCCGCCGGGGCGGAACTACTGCGGGCTGTCGCAGATTACGATCCCGTATGCGGGGCCATTGGTGCGCTTGGGCACACCAGCTGAAGGGATGGGCGTGGCGACGCTTGATTTGGCGGTGGTAGAGGAGGCGGAAAGTAATTACGCTATAAGGGCGGATTTGACGGATCCCGAGTGGCATTACCGGCATACACGACGGGAGGGGGCCAATGGGAAGTTGTGAATGGGGGGGGGGGTTGGGTTCCGATGATGATGGTATACACGGCAATGGGAATCTATATGCAGTAAGATGGCACGGCTGCGGGAAATGCATACGAGATCAAAAGTTGCGTGTCTTGTAGTGGCCAAGAAGTTCATACTCCGGTTAGGTTCATACTCCGGTTAGACTGCAAGGGCGTCGTTGGCACCCGATCTCTTCCGGATGACAGGTGACTTGTGTGCGTATCACAGCACTAATGTGGTGACAATGTGCGAGGAAGCTTGATTCCTGCAGATGTATCCAGCTAAAGGAGCCGATCTACGATGATCAGCCGTTGAGGAAACGCGGAGTGCGGAGGGGGATGTGACACCGGGACCGATGTGGGTCGGGGAGAGCCATATATGGAGGAGCCAGCTGGGAGGTGACAGGCCAAGACCCTGTTTCAGGACTGCAGATATATCTGTGAGAGGAAATTCCCGGTTTCTAACTATTGCAGTCTGGGGAGGAGTTGGAGGCGGGAGCTTCGGCACTTGCTCGGTCTCCGAGGCATCAGCAGCATGGATGCCCTCGGTCTGTTGGGAGCACCTTGCATCGTGATTGGTTCCTAGCCGTATCTCGTCGGACATCCTGGCAACACGATAGCGTGGCGGCATGGCCCGCTACGGGATCTTTGGCTTATGCGCGTCCGCTAGCTCTCGGTCACTTGCAGAAGTACCAATCGTTCAGCCATCATTATTCAGAGAGCCCCTGTCATTATTGAGCGCAGGATCCCGGGTTTATCCTTGGATGCTAGATATTTCCGAAAACTAATAAGGGCACTCAGTCCGCGTTGTACCATTGGCTGAAAGATGGAGAACATTAACTAGTTGGATTAAATACAGGGTTCTTTACTATTCTAGCTAATCACAATTGCCCTCCTGAAACCGCCCCTTCATTGGACAAATATCTCTTCCAGGGTCCTGATCACCCTCAGGGAACGGCCGTTGGATGGTATATCCAACATGATGCGACATCCGGTCTATCATGGCATTTGACTCGGGGGAGTAGTGCTTTTTACCCTGTTAGTTGTTTAGTCAATATGGGAGGGAAGGGATCTGCGAACCGGCGCTTCTCTTCTCTCGTAGTTCCTGGGGATATCCTCGTCCAGGTAGAACGTCTTGACATCGTCTATGAACAGGGTTGTACGGCCATGCTTGCCGAACTTTCCCAGGACTCCCACCATGTTTGTATATTGGGCCCTGCGTCGATTAACAAGGGCATCCCCTGGAATATGTGGCATGCTGGGGTAGATAGAACTCACAAGGAACATATGGCACCCTGGTTACCAAAGATAAACCCCGGATTTTCAGCCTTGCTTTGATTGTGCCGTAGATGGTGATGTTCCGCCATATCCTCCAAAGACAGTGTTTCGCCATCCTTGGAAAAAGAAAGTAGGGACTCGAAGAGGGTCATGTTGATGTTGATATTATCGCCGACGGCTCGATCGTTTCGGGTAGGAGCTGCTGGGCAATTAATCACGTATTGCACCACGTCGTCCTATATGTTATTTAGTGGTCAGTAAGGATACGTGCAACAGGTAAAGGTGGGGGTCAAGACTTGCGTTGAAATGATCCAAATCAATGGTTTCCGGCCATCCATGCATTGCAAAAGTCGGTGCCAGTACCAGCATACTCTGCCTTTGTTACCACTTAACTGAGACCAACAGTGGATAGGAAGGGGAATACATTATCGTCACCAAAGTTCCACACCTTGCGGACGGCATGTGCCAACTCCGGGTAAGTGATATTTCTTCCATTTCGGTTGATATATCCTCGATTTGCCAATGCATTCACGGCGGGACAGGATGAGCGGCGGTACTCTCCATCTTTGCCAGAGCCATTGTAATGCCTCTCATAGTAGTTTATAGCTTCATCCACATGGAAAGGCCGCTTCTCAGGGAGGATATGGGCAGGAATCGGGATGAAAGGGTCATTCAACCCAAACCCACGGTCATTTTCACTTTGTTCGAGGACTTGCTGGTGATGCTTGGTAGAGAAACCCCAGCTACTGTCGACTCTGATGGGAGTCAGCAGTAGAGACAAGACACCGAAAAGGAACATATTTGGGTAGGGAAGCGGAATTGAATAGGGGCAAAAGGCAGCATGGTCTTCTATGAGATTCAGTCCCGATATAAGAATTCTTCTGTGGGATTCAGCTCCCACCCAAACTCCGCCACCTCACCCCTCAGCATTACCCGGAGTTTAGGGCTAGTCCAAAGTCCACCAACACAATCATGGTAAATTTGGCCCGTTTCAGTACGTAATTTACAAACTTGCCCGTGTATTTCGGATACGCTTCCCCTCCATCAACAAGACCTAGGGAGGGGCAACGGGATGAGAGGATATCTAGGAGGAACACAGTGTTTGCCAGTTGACATAGAGCAATTCTCTCCGATTCTGAAGACCAGAGTTTGTCAGCGAGCGAAAAAAGCCCCGTTCTGGGAAACGAATGGCGATTGGTACGCAGGAAATGGGTGGTGAGGGTTTGGGGTAGAACTATATAGATCTCAGAGGATGACCTGCCTCCGGTGAATAGTATACGTTTAGAGCACCAAGACATACTACGAGCCTAGAGTACTCAATCAACATGATTCTATCCCGATCGGGCTCTTTTCCCTGTACTTTACTTCTATTCATTCATTCTGCCTTCACACGACCAGTTTTGCCTGGACAGATCGTCTTAGGGCAGTCAGCGGTCTTGCCCAGTGACGATGCAATCAACTATACCCTACCAATGTTTGATGCTAACCCGTGGGAACGGATAGATGAAATCCGCCTCGCGCGTGAGGGATACCTCTACGGTCCCCCTTTGCTGGGGAACACGTCCTTCTTTCCAACAGGTGTTCTTGGAGACGCAATGGTAGCGAGAGATAAAGCACAGTGGTTTCAAGATGTGCAATATGTCACCGGCAAGGTGTATCCAGAGTTAGAAAATGCAACCACTGCGCTCATTCAGGTTTGCAACACTTACTAATATCCCTTTCTGAAGCTCTCTGAGGCTAATTGATATAGGCTGGAGGGATAACTTCCCTTTCCAGCTACAGCGTCCTCTATGAAGACCAGTGGCACTCGACCCTACCCGACGGCGTTGCCCCGGGAATGCTGACCAACTGGACACAAGACCTGCTGTTTTCAATGGAACGGCTCTCTATCAACCCATATGTGGTCCGACGTCTACATCCGCACAAAGACAGTCTGCCCTTCCACGTCGAGGACCGGGTCGTCCGACATCTTGCGGCCGGTCGATCACTGGATGCCCTTCACCACGACGGGCAACTGTTCTTCGCCAACCACTCCTACCAGGCACCGTATATCAAAACGCCAGGGCGATGGACAGCTGCTTGCACTGCCTACTTTTTCATCCACCCTCTCTCGGGCGACTTTCTCCCTTTAGCCATCCGAACTAATATGGGGAGTGACCTCACGTACACACCGATGGATGAGGAGAATGACTGGCTCTTTGCCAAGATGGCCTTCGATATGAATGATCTTTTCCATTCGCAATTGTATCATCTTGCCAATACGCACGATGTGGCAGAACCGGTTCATCAGGCGGCCTTACGCACCATCAGCGCACGACATCCCGTTCGGGGATATCTTGATCGTTGTAGGTATTAAACCAATCCTTAATTTGATGACAGTAATGACTGATAATCTTAGTGATGTACCAAGCATACGCCGTCCGACCCATTGGCGAAGAATTCCTCTTCAACGAGGGTGGCTTCTACGATAGTTCCTTTGCCCTCCCCAATTTTGCGGGGAAAAAATACGCGACGGAAGTCTACTGGGAACACGCGGGGCATTTCAGAGCGACTGATTTCTACCGGGACATTGCGGACCGTGGGTTGGTTGACTGCGACTACGGGCCACCACTAGCCTCGTTCCCATTTTACGAGACTGTGGCGCCCATGGTTGAGGCCATCGAGGAATTTACTCGTGTATTTGTGGACACCTATTACACCGACGTGAAGTTATTGGAGCAAGATCACGAGCTGCAGGCATGGATTACTGAGGCCACGGAGGCGGCCCAGGTGATTGATTTTTTCCCTTCTCCGTTACTCCAGCGCGAGGATCTGGTCTCGATTCTTTCTCATATCGCGTTTCTCTCTGGTATTGCCCACCATGCATTGAATGGTGCAACTGTTGGGGAGGCATCGGGTATTCTCCCTCTGCATCCGTCCTCCTTTAGCCTGCCACTACCCGAAGCGAAAGGGAGCATCACATCACTGCTTCCCTATTTACATAACGACACCGAGGCACTCAAGCAAGCTTCGCTGCTGGTTCGATTTAACCGACCTCTGCTTGATGAACAGCAGGGGAACTTGCCCTATATGTTTGCATCCTCAGACCTTGTGGTGCAGGCAGGGAACGCGATCGAAGATGCTGAGAAAAGGTTCCGGGAGAAAATGATGGCAATTAGCGATGAGATTCGGGGAATGCAGTTTGACGAGCGTGGTCTTTCGCAGGGGATGCCGTTTATTTGGCGATCGATAGATCCTCGTAAAATTCCTTACTACTTGTGTGTCTAGGTTAGATACCATGTGCGTTGTGCGTGGACGAATACTAGTGAATTGGTTTGTGATGTATATGTCTATATACGTAGCGTTCTAAAGCAACCGAGTAGTGCTTTACTCTGATATGTGAAGAATCACAGTTTTGCCTCTATCTTCTCCTCACGCACCCCGTTCCACATCTTCTTAATGGCGTCTGCGTATTTGGACGGGTCCTGCGGCATATGCGCACAGTGCGCAGTCCCATCGAAAAGAACCTCCTCGACCTTCCACCCCTTTTCTCTGGCGTCATCCGCATGGTCCCAGACATCCCGCCAGTCGGTCATGGTGTCCTCCTTAGAATACATGTAACAAACACACCCGTTGCCCTGAGTATCGCTTACCTCAGTTGGCGAAGTCACAGTCTCCTCATCAAGCAGCGTGCGACGCATTAAACTAGCCGGATTTTCATTCCCACAGGCTATCCAAGTGTACAGAAGTACCAGCAAGAAATGAATTACAACCGTCCCGACGACCCGCGTAGACGGAGGAAGCGAGAAAACCATCGCGTTGTAACTCTTCCAATAAGTGCCCTTCGCTGGGGTACTATCCAGCACGAGACCGATCAGCGGCAGCGGGAGCGAAACAGTCTCCCGCAGTGTGATCAGCAACTGAGTAGCCGTGTTCGTCCCGCCATTGGAGAAGGTGTGCAGCAGGATTCTAGCCGAATCGGAGGTGGCGGTTTCAGCCAGGGTCTCACGGACCACATCGACTGCAGGCCGGATGAGTCGACGCTGGCGGGCGTAGCTGCTCACCAAGATCGATACCTCGGACTCTATCAGCAGGATCCGGGCGTGCGGGGCCACAGAGCGGTGCAGTTCGGCATATTTGGCGATGTGTTTGGGGGAGGCGCCCAGCCAGGTACAGATGATGACGAGTTGGCCTGGAAGGGGCTTATCGGGGAGGGAGACACTGGTGCGTGGAGCCAAGCGAGTAAAGCGGGGAGATGCCCTGTTAGCACGTTAGCTCGATGTGATAACGAGTTAAATAGGAAATTGACCGGGGTTGGTCTCGTACATCGTAGCGCTTGCCAACTCTTAAGTCCGTTTTGCTTTTTCCGTCCCTTTTCCGACCTTGTTGGTTTAGCGTTAGATCGATGTGACTCGGTGTTGTTTTCTTTGTTACTGTATCCCAGGCTGCTTCTTGGGGGAGAACGCTGTCTTTTTTATACTATTCACTTCCCTCTCCTCGTGCTTTCCGCGGTGTGAATCCCTCCCTATCTTGCCCTATCCAGCATATGCCTCCCTCACCCTGGATTTCCCTCGGGTCGTGTTTTTTTCTTCTCTCATTCAGCTACCCTCATCCGTCCAATGACGCCATCCCAGGTTTCTCCCGATAAGGCGCCTAAGGTATTGCCGGACCAGAAGCAACACAAAGAGTTACCATTACAACCACCACCACAGCAAGAACAACCCGCTGCGCCCCCAAACGGTGGCCTGGCAGCATGGTCTGCAGTTTTAGCATCCTTCCTTCTCTTCTTCACCACATGGGGCTTTTCCACCGCGTTTGGTGCTTTTCAGAGCTTCTACCAGACTGACCTACTTCACACAAGCTCCCCATCGCGTATCTCCTGGGTGGGCACCATCAATGCCTTCTTCCTCATTTCGACCGGTGTCATTGCCGGTCCTCTGTTTGATCGTGGATACCTCCATCATCTCATGATTGCTGGCTGTTTCATGACGACATTTGGCCTTATGATGCTGAGCTTGTCCACTCAGTACTACCAAATCTTTCTCTCCCAGGGACTCTGCTGTGGTCTGGGAAGTGGTTTGATCTACGTGCCGGCCCTGACCTTAGTCTCGACACTCTTCACCACCAGACGGGGTATCGCAGTCGGGCTGGTTACATCCGGAGCAAGTGTTGGTACGTTCCATTACCTTTCCTAGCCTACAGCTCGACATCAAGCCAACCTAAACTATCCAGGCGGTGTCCTCTTCCCCATCATCTTCATCCGTCTCCAGCCCACGATCGGATTCCCCTGGACAGTCCGCACAATGGGCTTCATCCAGCTAGCATGTTCCTGTATCGCGGTCCCCCTACTCATGGCCACCACCAAGACCAAACGAAACCCCCCGCGCCAAATAATCCACTGGCACGCGATGAAAGAATGGACGTTCAACGCCTACGGAATTGCCAATTTTCTCATGTTCATGGCGTACTTTATCCCGCTTTTCTATGTACCGTTCTTTGCCTCTGAGGCGCTGCACACATCGACAGATACTAGTTTTTATATGGTGTCTATTCTCAATGCAACTTCTGCATTTGGGCGGATTGGGTCGGCGCTACTGACCTACCGATTTGGGGCGAGTCATATCCTTCTTGTCAGTGTTATTGCGTCGGCAGTGCTCATGTTTGGCTGGGTTGGTATACATTCTGTGCCTTCGTATGTTGTCTTTTGCGCGTTGTTCGGGATATTCTCTGGGGTGCTTATTTCGGCGAATCCTCTTGTTATTGCTCACCCTGTTGTTACGCCCACTCCGGCGGTTCTCGGGACTCGTATGGGGATGCAGTGGTTTGCGACGAGCCTGGGAGTCTTGATTGGGGCACCGATCGCGGGGTTGATTGAGGGCCGTGGAGGGGGAAATGGGTTCCTAGGATTGCAGACATTCAGCGGCTCAGTCATGGCACTTGGGGCAGCATTCCTGCTTGTTCCGATGATGGCGGTTTGGCGGTTTGACAAGAATCGGAACAAGGAGTGATTTGTAACTATTTTTACAAAGAGGCGTGAACTAAGGTAAACACCTCGAGACTAGGAGGGGTAGCGAGGCACTTGGCAGGAAAAAAAGTAGTAGTTAGCAATTACACAAATGCATCCAATTTCTTCTCTTCCGGATATCTCCTTGACAGAGAAGCCCACGCCGGGTGTGAACTTCACCAGCAGGAACTGCATAAGCCGCTCCAAGAGTCCAGATGAAACATGATCTCAAGGCCAACGCCTTTCTTCAGTGTTCTTCATGCAGGAATTGGAATTCTCACCACTGGACACGAATACGAATTCGCCACAGGAACACGACTGAAGTATAGTAAAAGTAATACATGACCATTAATTACTGACAGTATTAGTCCCTCTTACAATACCATACTTTACCATCCAATACCTTTCCATACCATACGATATCTATATGAGCCCTAACTTCGTACATCTACGAACTGGGCATCGTTGGCAATGACCTCAGCTGGAATACCCCTCACCTTAGAGCGGCACGGGTCGACGTGTCATGCGTCGCCACGGAGATACCCTCATCGGAAGCTTGTCATATCCCTCAGCTCTATTCGGCGTGTCTTCCCAAGGAGGAAGTTGTTCTCCTATCCCTTGTGTGCTGTGTGCGGGGCATTGACTCCGATCCTTCGTATTCACCCGCGTATACAAACTGGTGGGCCCAGAGTATGAGGTGACGGTGGGTGGGATATCGTCGGACATGGTACTCAATTGGGTAGGGGTGATATCATGGCATTGTGGAGGTACGGAGGAGACATGATTCTAGACCTGTTCTCCGTCTTGCCTATCACGAGAGGCTCGCTTTGCCTCAAGATATGGACGGGAAGAAACGGATGCTACTACATCAGAGGCTCGTTACCCCGCTTGATCCAACGTTAAATAGAGGCAGAGTGGTGTAGAAAGTAGTACAGTCCCAAGCACCCTTCTCACAGTCGCTTCTCTTCGTCTTTCATACTGCTTCCCCTACGTCGACCCTCCACCTTGTGCATCTCCCTTGAAGTATCATAATGGATCACTTCAAGGCGGTCCTCGACCTCCCGCTCCCCCCCTCTGTCCTCTCTGCTTTCGATAAACTGTCTGCTTTCAATAACCTCCCCCTCCCCCCTAATCTCATCTCCGCTTTCAACCGCCCAACTGCTCTAGTCGGATTCGCCTGCGTCTTCCTCTTCTCTCAGCTCCTCCTCTTAACCGTCCGGTACTCTCGCAGCACCAAGACCGGTCTGCATACCATCCCCGGACCCCCAGGATGGCCCCTAATAGGCATTGGTCTCGATCTCCCCGCCCGACCCCGAGATCTGCTGAACTCCTGGGCGGCCAAATTCGGGGACACCTTCAAGGTTCGCGTCGGCTGGTACGATTGGGTTTTCTTCAATAACCCAGACGCCGTTAAAGAGGTGTTTGACCGACAGGTATGTCCTCACCCTTCCTCACAAGAAATCATACTGTGAATGGGCACTGATAGTAAGGGTAGGCAGCCGTAACATCCGGCAAACCCCCGTTGCCCATCGCACAGGAATTCTGCCTCCGCGGCGACGGCGTGCTCCCTATGACCTACAACGCCAAATGGAAGCGGCTGCACGTCTTCCTCAAACAGCTCCTGAATGCCCGAGCCTCAGCCCAGTTTATCCCCAGTCAGGAATTCGAGATCAAGCAGCTCCTGGCCGATCTCAGTAACGAAGCGGGCAAGAACAGTACAGACTTCTACATGCATATTCGGCGCATGACCTTCTCTATCGTCATGACCTCTGCTTATGGGCTACGGATCCCGAAATGGGACTGCCAGGAGGTCCGCGACGTGTACGGTAACATGCGCATGCTATCTATCATCCTCAGTCCCGGGGTGTTCTGGATTGATGTCTTTCCGCCGCTCAACTGGTTACCGAGATTCCTGTTTCCGTCTTGGCCCAAGGCCAAATGGATGGCGGAGAGGATGCATGGGAATAAAATGCGGCATTGGAATAATCTCAAAGAGCGGATTGCGAGGGGGGAGGCGCCGGAGTGTTTTGCCAAGGATCTGATTGAGTCGGACTACAAGGCGAGTGGGCTAGATGAGGAGACGGTGTCGTGGTTGGCGAGTGCGGTCCCGGAGGCGGGGGCGGAGACGACGGCTAGTGCGCTGAATGGCATGATAAGGTATCTTGCTATGTTTCCTGAGGCGCAGGCTAGGGCGCATGAGGAGGTGACGAGGGTGTTAGGGGATGGGCGGATGGCTACGTTGGAGGATGAGCCGAACATGCCGTATATCAAAGCTGTGATCAAGGAAACGTTGCGGTTGTGTCCAGTGGCTACGACGGGCCTGCGTCGCATGTCCGATGGGGAGGTCAAGTACCGTGGTCACGTCATCCCCAAGGGAACGATCCTGCTCGCCAACCTGAACGCCCTCCACTGGGACCCTGAACGGTTTCCCGATCCCTTCAGTTTCAAACCCGAGCGTTATCTCCAGCATCCGAAGCGATCGGCGGTGTATGCTGCTGGGGGTGACGTGATGGGCCGTGACCATTTTACCTTTGGGGCCGGCCGTCGCATCTGCCCGGGTATCCATCTTGCCGAGAATGGTTTGTTCCTCGCGGTCTCGAATATCATCTGGGCGTATGAGTTCAAGCTGCCCCTTGATGAACAAGGAAAAGAAGTGCCTCTCGACATCAGCGACGCGGGGTTCATGGAGGGGGCCATCCGTGTGCCACAGCAGTACACTGTCCGTATTCTGGAGAGAAACAAGGAGCGCACCCAGTTTATCAAGGAGTCGTGGGAGAAGGCCCAGGTGGATGGATATGTGTTGCGAGGGGTGCATGTTGACGCAGATGGAGGAGTCCGGGGTGCCGTCAAGCCTGTCGCGGTGTAAATAGTTGCTTTGGTCGTCCCAAGGTTCAAGAATGATTCTATCGCTCTATCAAACCACCTAACCTTTGTGACGCTTATCAGTGAGAATCCATTCATTTTCATTACGCCCTGCCCTTCGTGGTGTGGATTGGCCTCTGGATAAAGTGGAGCAATGACGCGATCTCTCCATGCCCATCGCGTCAGTAAGAGACATCAAGACGCCTGATTCGTCGGACACACGCTCGTAGATTCTCCTTCTGGGCATCACTGACCCTTCACCAATCGGCACGGAGATCCTTGATTAATGTCTTAGTCCGGCTATCTTGGCGCTTTTCCGCCGCCCATCAGATCATTCGGAGGGCACTCAGCCTTAAACGGGGCGCCTTGAGCAAACCCCACCTCAATCGCCCTTGAAAACCAGTGTTCGTTGAAAAAGCGCTTGGTAGCTCATCTTCCTTTCTTGCTGCATCTCCCATCCTCTTGGTTCGCACATTCGTATCAAAATGCATCCCCGCTTCACCTGGTGGTGGGCGGCCCTTGTCCTGGGGACACTGGGAACATGTATGAGCGCCAAACTCTAGTCGTCCCCTCTCTTTCCTTCAAAAGCCGGCTACTAATTAAACTTCAGCCGTCACGGCCCAGGACGCAGAGTGCCACGGAACGACCGTGTATAGTTCAGGACATGCGACCGAACTCTACGAACACTGTACATCTATCGACGGGAATATCTACATCCACCAGGACTACAAGGGCCCATTTACCCTGCCGAATACCGTCAACATGACCGGCTCCATAACGGCGACTAGTGGCCACGCCTCCATCACCGTGAATCAGATCACAACAGTCGAAGCACCGAATCTCCTCCAACTCGGCGGGCTGCAGTTCAGTCACACCGGTTCCCTAAAAACCATATCCCTCCCGAATGTGACTACAATCACGGGTCTGCTGGAAATCAAACCGAGTGCCGACTATGCCACGATCGATCTTGGCTCATTGACAGAAGTTGGCGGTATAAATCTCTGGGGCGAGTGGACGAGGTATCCCCCTTCCCCTCTATCATCACCCTACGTGGGAGGATAGGTTTCTGACCGATGGACAGGTTCAATTTCGATTCGTTGAAAAGGGTCGGTAACGGACTGGAGGTGGAGCATTGCTACTACTGCGACCGAACCCTAGACAAAGCACTGGAACTCTCCTTTCCATCCCTCGAGTTCGCCGGTTTCATTCGTATACAGGGGGTGATATCAAAGTCCGTCTCCCATCCCACGTCCATTTAGCAACCGTCCTGCCTGTACTGATATGGAACAGCATTTCGATGCCTCAGCTCGCCTCCGTCGGCCCCCCGGATAAACCGGCCTGGCACTCTCTTGGTGGCTCTGATAGACGGTATGATGGTGGCGTATGGCTCCGGATGGCCGATATCCCGCGCCCGTTTGCGGTCATCTTCTCGAAATTGCAGTCTATCGATCAGAAATTCAAGGTGGACGGCAAGATTGAAGAGTGCGTCTTTACCTGGATATTCTCGTGTCATCCAGCTGTGCTGACCGTGTAACAGTGTTTCTCTGCCTGCCTTGCAAGAAACGAATGCGAATATCGCCTTGACGGGGAATATTTCAAGGTGCGCTTCCATTTCTTCGAGCTTCAGTCCGTGAAGACCCGATCCTTGCTAATCGATGGGGGTTTAGTGTTGAGCTTGACAATCTTTCGCGTTTTTCAAGTTTGAACGTGAATTCACAAGCGGACTTCGACTGCAGTGCCTTCCTCACGAACCTCACGAGCACAACGGGATATCCAGAAGACGGGTCGAGGGTTAACTGTCTGCCACGTACTACAGGTGGTGGTGACGGCAGCGGGAATGGGAGCGGAGGCCTCAGCCGGACTGCTCAGATCCTCATTGGGGTCATCGTCCCAGTCGCAGTGGTCCTGTTCGCAGTGATGTTGTGGCTCTGGCGGCGCCGAGCATCCTCACAGCAACAATCCGACTCCGAGAAAAAGGAAGCCTCTCCGGCCTCTCCGGCCTCTCCAGAACCAACTCCTCCTGCCTACAAAGAGGCCGACGAACGGGAGAGCTCGCCACCTCCGCCGTACCGTCGTGCACCGGAGGACTTGCCGCGAGAGTGATATTATATTTCAATCGCAGCGACTTGTACCTAATGTGTAATGATTTGAATGTGTTTACTGCAATTTCAGGCTTGTCTCACAAGAACTCGGGGTCATATACCACGTTCCCGAGTTCATCCCGAGTTAACGCCGATCAGAGACGTACAGTTTCCTCTCAACGAGGGAGGGTAAACCAAGTGCTAGAGCGATTTTCCGATTCCTTGCGTATTTTTCTGGTTCTGTAGAACTTCAAATATGATGGTTGATTTACCGAACCCCTCACTTGAGCTTCCGAAATATATATTCTTGTCCGGGAGTAGGAACGGGTGCAGCCTAGATATATATCTGGAGACACCACATCTAAGAGGCCACCCAAATAAGATGAAATGAAATAATTATCGACGTTTAATGATCAGATTACTTGATACATTTATTATAAAACTGTATTTTATACTGAATTTTATCTACACCTTCACCGCACCTTTGCCTGGTGAGACATCCCTTCTACTGGGTTCTATAGTAAACAGAGGCAGGCAAGCACATTATTTGCCTTCAACAAAGGAAACCAACCTGATACAATCCAATTAACTCGCCTCCGCGTTCAATTTTCCGTTTACTTGAATAGAATGAGTGGTCTTTCATAATAAGAAACATATCATTAAGCGACTATTACACTACTACTAGTCTACAAGAAACGAAAGAAAGCTATCTAACACCCCCCGAACCATAACCCCCCCAGTAACCATAATCATCTCATCTAAAAACTCGGCCTATAGCCCAGAATCGCCTCTAGATTCTGGAACAACCCGTCCAATGGAATCTTCCCATTACAAACCAGGATATTACACTCCGGGCTCGAGATGATATCACGCAGCAGCACTTCTGGGTTGAGATAGTTCAGCGGGTTGATATCCAGACTGAAGGGCGGGGCCTTGTACGGTCCGTTATCGGGCACCTTGGGTTCCACCATGGCTCGCATCAGGATGCGGAAGAAATTGTAATACAGATCCCCGGGGGTGGCGCTCAGCAACACACTCAGATTCGGGGCGGTGTCACCGAGGATACCGGCCCAGGTGACCGTCATATTGAGCGAGGGGATCATGAAGTTATTCTGCTGCAGGGCGCCGACCATCGCGAAGAGGTCGTGCGGGGCGCTGCTGATGCTCGTGTCGTCGATGGTGGTGGCGACGGGGATGTTGGCGCCGGTGCACGGGGCGCCGGCGTTGTTCCAGAACAGGAGCCCGTAGCAGGGGTTCTTGGGGGAGGGTTTGGCGACGGCTTCGACCCAGGAGGCGGGCACGACCTGTTTGCCGGCGTAGTTGCCGCCGTTTTGCATGGTCAGACCCAAACGGGCGAGGTGCTTGGGGGCCATGAACAGCCAGGCGTACCCGTAGGTGTTGCCGGAGCGGTCGCGGAACCAGAAGTAGGAGGACTTGTCGATGCCCAGGGGGCCGAAGAGGCGTTCCTGGGCGAATTCCTGCAGGTCCTGGCCCACGGCGGACTGCACGATGTAGGCGGCGGCGTCGGCGGAGCGTTGGCCGTATTCGAAGAAGGTGCCCGGTTCGTGGACGAGGCGTTGGGCGAGGAATTCCTGGATGGCGCTGGGGTCGGTGAGCACGGTCGCGGCTTCGGCGATCAGGGCTTCCTGGACGCCCGAGGTTTCGGAGAAGACCTGGCGCACGGTGATGTTGCGGTGGGCTTCGTCGCCCCAGCCGGGCTCGTCGGGGAGGTAGTGGCCGATGGGGAGGTCCAGGTCCAGTTTGCCATCGCCAATGGCGATGCCGGCGAGCATGCCGACGACGGACTTGGTGATGGACCAGACCTGCGTGGGCAGCGAGTCGGTGAGGGGGTCGAGGAGTCCGCGGCCGATGCGGCAGTTGTTGCGGAAGATCTGGACGGAGTAGCGGCCATGCAGGTTCGCGTAGGCCAGGGCTTCGTTGACTTCGAGCTGGGTCATGCCGACCTCCTCGGGTTTGGCCGACTCGAAGTCGCCATCGTCGGTGGTGGGCAGCGAGCAGCTCTTCTGGTCATAGGTGGTGGGCAGCTCTGACAGCTGCTCGAGTCCCTGGCCCAGCGTCGCCAGAAGGGCGATCACGCCAAAGATCTTATTGGCCCGCGGCAACATGGTGGCAGCAGAGGCACGAGGAAGAGGAGGACGACGGAAGGAAGGTTGGCTGGCATGCACGAGAAACCGAGCGCACCAATGGGCCGGATTCGCGACGTCGCAGGGTGCCTCTATATGTACCCCTCCCCGCATTCCGGTTCCCCCTTTTTATTACGCATGAGAAACATGGGAAATGAGATTGCGAAGTGCACAGCAATCCTTCACGGCGGGCGCGTTACTAGCGTCAGTTAATCAGTCAATCTCGTATGCGGTCGTCGGATTCGACGGCAACTCGACGGCAACAACCTTCAGTCCCCTCGGTCGAGTCAGTGAACTTTGAAGTCAGCAAGTTCAGGAAGTTCATCTCGTGTCTCAAAGCTTGCGAAGTTAGGTTTACAGTAGTTAATTTCCCATGCATTACGGATTGAGTGCATTAAAGTTCATGATTCGTGTTTGGCGGGCATGAAGGAGTGGAGGAGAATCCTGGTGGATGACCACAAGACGGGACGAGTCGACTTCTGCAGATGCTCCGGGGTACAGCATCCCACCAAGTTAATTGCGAATCAATTTGAAAAGCTTTTCCTTCCTTTTGAGGGGCAGGGGGAGCTACCCATGGAAATCCAACAGCGGCACAATCCAGTCTCCAAGGCGTGCGTGGAGAACTCGATCAGGGATTTCCAGGACCCTTGAGAGTGCAGATTTATGAAATGAAGTCGGGCGGGGGTGGAATCCGCCACCCAAAGGAATTGAAAGAATTGTCGAGGAAACCGGGGCCATGCAGTGCCACGGGGACGCCCAACAGGACGCCAAACAGGTGCCAAAGCTGGGGGCGGATTCTGAATCCATGGACTGCAGGTCGCTTCTAGACTTAGCGCGAATCCTTCAACGACTGGGAGAATTCTCTGGGTCTTCTATGCCGGATCTGGGGACGATCTGCACCAGCAAGCTTTGACCAATCCTTTCAACTCTGCCACCTGAATCATGCGCAAGTGCCACTGACGCGGGGAGGGTATTCGATGCCAGCTGGTGATTATGCCCAAGAAACGACCCCCCAACTATTACACCTCGCTAACTCCTCCCTCACTCGACAAAGATGACCTTAGACTGGAGGAAAAGAGGTTTCGGAAATGGAATAAATTTGATTGGGATTTGAGAGTCTTGTCCCGCGATCGACACAGGCCAGGCCACACGAAACAGCTTGGTGGAGAAAGGATTTCTTGGGGGGCCGCTAGAGCAGGAACCGGCTAGTTCTTAGTATACCATTATTATAGTATTATTATGGTTATGAATCTTCGGATGTTCCGACTCACGCCCAGTCAATTCATTCATTCGTTTGATGCAGTGTTTTATTTGGGTCCTTTTGTCACCCACCCGAGGAAACCGGAACGGCTTGGGTGGCGTCCCCACCTGCCGTTGATTGTTTGGGTGACCAAATGAGATGATGACGGCCATTGTCAGGGGACGAATTATACAAGGGAACTGCGAGGCGTGATTTGGAGGAGTTGCGAGGGGTCAGGATAGGGAGGCATCGGGGTGGGTTCACGGTGCCCCCGTCAAAAGGAGATCCAATCGAAGAAACCGTTTATCCAAAAGATGAAAGGGTCATGGCATCGTTGTATATTTGCAGTCCCTGTTCTATGTATCTGGTTGACAGATCCAAGATATCTAAACCGGGAACGTAAAAGTGGTTTCCCACCATCGTAACACAAATCCACCCTATCCTATCCCACGTACTCCAGGGTCCATTTAAACATTAATATCCCATCTCCCATTATGGACCTCCCACCCAACGCAAGTAAACTAAGTCAAAGTAGTCGGAATAGTCTGCGGCTTCGAAATACTCCCCGTATCGATATCACTCGCCGGGAAATGGCTGAATCGCCCCTCCGAATCCCGATTCGGCATCTCCAGGTCGTAGTCATTGAGTTCCCCATGTTGCGCGGAGTAGCCATTGAGCTCTGCGTGTCGAGCGCGGAAATCACCAAAGCTTGGTGGTCGGTATTGATAACTCACGCGAGCGGGGACACTCCATGGGTCAACGGGGGTGCTTGTGCGCCTGAACTTGCGCTTTCCTTGGAAGAGGTCGATCCAGGCGCGGATCATGGGGATGCGGAAGAAGAAGGCCAGGGCGAGTGATCCGCTCAGCTAGAGAAAGTTAGAGGGGTTTATTTGAAGTGTAGTTGGGGAGGAAAGGCTCACCACGAGCAGGAATAAGACGGCGATTAATTCGGCTTCGCTGGGCCCCAAGGGTTTGGCAAGGGGGAGACACGCGAGGCGATCCCCCTTGGTGGACTCCAGACACTCGAACCAGGCGAGGCGCTCTGCTTCGGGGTATTCGTGGAACTGACGGAGTTGCATGAACACGCCGGCGAGGAAACAAACATAGACAAGAATGGTAGTGGTGATGAGACTGTTTCTCCATTGCAGCCGGATCACCGCCCGGATCCGGGCGGCGGTTTGCTGGATATTGCGGTCTCGGTCGAAATCAAAGGAGGGTGTGTAGCCGCGCCATCGCAGCTTCTGGTACTTGAACCAGGGTCGGAGGACTGCAACGGTGCAGTAGGTGATGGTCAGGAATTGGAGGCCTAAGGAAGCGGCCGAGATGGCGAGGAGGGGGGCCCAGAAGGTGGCTCGGTCGTGGTTGGGGACGATATAGGAGATCCGACCGAAGGTGTACTCCATCCCGCTGACAGTCAAAAGAATGGTGACGAGTGCAGCGGAGCCGACGAAGATGACGGAGAGTGTGACTTGTTTGTAAAGCTGGGTGAGTTTGATTTCCCAAACGCCGGTGAGGTGGAGTGCGAGGGATCGGAAGAAGGCTGTACCTGTTAACTATGGTATCGAGATATGGAAGACAGAGGACTCACCACTGATGATCACGATCCAGGCCCCAAAGTATAGTACGACTCCGAAGAGGGCGGATAAGGCGTCGTTTCTCATGTCATTCGGAGTGATCTCGTTGAAGCATTCTCGAGGGGTGCCCCGCGCAGGGATAATAAACCCGATCTAATAACCGCAATTAGCCACACGCACTGCAAGAGTCATCAAGGGACGTACCGAAATGCACATGAACCCAATGGTTGGCGCGACATTGAGATAGTGGCGCTGGGTGACCCCCACCGGAAAGATGATATAGGTGACCAGCAGCCAGACCAGCGACAGCAGCACCGGAATACTGGGCCACACTCCCAGTCGCACATCATCCACGAGCCCTGTCCGGGTTAGCATTATTTCAACCCATCTTTAAGGGTCCGCCTTACATATAACATGCTCCCATCGGTATAAGGCGACAGGACATGGCAGGCAGCAGGAAACCCCCCCCAACGAATCACACCATCGACTCGTCACAGCTACATCAGTCAGTACACAAGAGGATCCAGGAGCGCAGAGGGATTGGTGGTAACTTACACCCCCCCGTACTTGGAAAAAGTGCCTCGCTAATGAACGGATGTGGGCAAGATGAAGCCATTGCAGCGTTGCTCACCAAGCGCTTGGACGCTCATGTGGACTATCGCAAATGCCCACTGCACAAAAAAACAAGAAAAAAAAATAAAATAAATGAGGCACAAGGCTGAATGAAGTATCAATGGGATCCCATCACCATTTTCCGATCAGCGCATGGACTTAACCCTGAAGGGCATTTCCGACCCCGCGAAATTCCCGTCGCGCCTATTCTTAGTTCGACTTTCCCTTTGCTCCTGCATCTAGATTCTCACAAGGGCAGGAAAGAGAGAGTCATTAAGATTATGACAATACGGTATCTGATCCTTGCACTTTGGTATCCTGCCCTGCATTGACCAATCGTAGCGACAATATGGAGAAGGGCGGAGGCGGAGGGGAAACAAATTTCAGAATCCGGCCCAGTGCATGTCCGTCCCACACCTCTCGAGATGCAAGCCAGTGCAGGCCAGGAAAGGATTGGGTTCTCGACGGCGAGGCGGTTGCGAAGGATCCCTGGGGCCGTTCACGAGCGGGAAGACCGGGACGCTGGTGACCACTGCTGCCGCTGACTCGTCGACGCCAGTGGGGCACCGCAGAAGCGACGAGAACTTCGCCCAATTCATAAATTGCGATGTGCCGCCAAGGAGCCTAACCACTGCCCTCACAAGCTAAGAAGCCCCTCTCAGGTGCCCCTGACCAGGGTTGGGCGGGTTGGACCTTGGCCCACAGCAGGAGTTCGAACTTGGTCAGCGCAGCGTGAACCTCTGTCGGCCCTGGATCTCATGGAGGAATGTGTTGCTGATGGTTCCATGGCATTTCGGCTTTGGACTGAGTTTCGGCAATTGGGTCAGGGGCCGTGGAAAAGAATCCCCTCTTCTGTGATGCCATACTGAGCGGCGTATTTAATATTTTGTTAGCTCATTCGCTGAGATGATGAAACACGCCGTTTTTATTGGACAGTGCGAATATTATACGTCACAAAGCGGAAAGACAGAGAGTTTTCCTCGTCAGTGGCTTAAGCCCTGGAAGTGCCCCCGTCCAGGGTGAGAGGTGCCACTTTCTGGAGCAGCATCTTCTCAGCACTGATGGAGTCAGGGATACAAGAAGCTTTTCAGCCAATCCTTCCTTGGTCGTCCCTGCCGTGGCTGAGGGCTTACTCCAAATTCCTTTTTAATAATCTTAACTTTAGCCTGAACTCGAGAAACATGACTCTTTTCGCTGTTCGAGATAACCATAACTCGCTGCGTGATCAAGCATTGGCAAAAACGTTTAACAGAGGCTCCAGAATATCTTCTTATATTTGCGCCTCTTCGTATTCTCCAGCCACATTTCACCTTCACCTTCACTCTCACTTCGTGTTCCGACAGGGGTTGTTGATTCCGTCTCAAGCTGCGGAATCTTTTCCCGTCCAACGTGCCTGGGCGTCGAGACCCCTGCATCCCTCATCTACCGACGGTGGGCCATTTCCCATCTCCCAGTGGAGACTCAACCCGCCCCCTGCGCATCCATCATATAAAGTGGATCATTTGATGGAAAGCGAGATTTAATATCGGGAGGAATATAGGGAGGAGAACCCACTCGGAGAATGAATATAAGATTGCTATATTAAATCAACTCAGCTAGAACAGATCCGTCCCCAGCCCATCCACCTCCCGAATCAGACGGTGCGGATGGCCCAAATCATGCCAGCCACAGAACGGCGCACTCGCCTTCCAGCCCAGCAGATCCTGAACATCAGCATCCAGAGTACGGGCTTTCTCCATGTCTACGGCCAGGAACTGGTTTTCCTCTGAGCGGTAGACGCCCTTGCAGAAGAGGGTGACGACAACGCTGCGGAAGGAGTCGGTGGTTGTGTTTGCTCCGGCGCCGTGGTAGCAGTTTCCGAGCATGAAGAGGGCGTCGCCGGCTTCCATTTCGCCGTAGGAGACGTCGGAGGGGGAGGGTTTGCGCCTGTCGTCCCAGGTGTGGGAGCCGAGGACGATTTCGGTGGCGCCGTTCTCTTTGGTTACTTTTGAGGCTGTGAGGGTTTCTTGGTTAGTACTTCGTATCTTGGTGGGATGAGGGAAGGGGAAGGGGGGCGACGTACTTGCGACGAAACATCCGAGCTTGGTGGTTTCCTTGGGGTCGCCGTGGGTATGTGTCGCATGGTGATCTTGGTCGTCACGGTGAAGTCCCTGCCTGGCGCTTCCCGGTCCGACGCGCACGGTGAAGAAGGAGCTCAGCAGGGGAGGCGACACGCACTCGTTGTAGGCCTCTCCCCACCAGCTTTTCGTGGTCACGGACAGGACATCTTCCCGCATGTCCTTCACGGTTGGGTTCTGTAGAATGGACTTCACGGCCGTAGCGGATTTCCCAGCGAGACCGCAGACAGTCTTGGTTTGCTTTGCGAAAACCTCAAGACCGCTGTTGTAGTCGGCATCCATGTACGGTTTGATTTCGCTGTTGATTTCCGCGATCTGCCCTGGGGTGATGAGGTTTCGGATCACCACGGCGCCATCGCGGTAGAGGATCTTTAGCAGATCTTCCGGACTGCTGCCTTGAGGGAGTGCTTCGACTTTGCGGGGTGCCATGTTGCCTAGAGTGTGAACGGGTTAGAGGGTGATAGAATTCGGGGATCGTAAATAATTGGGAATTAATGTAGCTCAAAGGCTTGCAATCGACAGCATATATATATATATATCTGCTCTCCTTCTACAAATTTCAATGATCTCATGATCTACTTTGCATCAAATAATTGTAATGAGTTGGAGATCATGCGACAGTTCATCTATCTTCCTGAAAAGGGCAACCGCGTGTAATCGGATTTCGTTATCGCGGCAAACAACCTCACTACGTCATCTCAAGTGAAAATAAAAGATATAGCGGTCATAACGAGTTTGTGGGGATGGATAAGATCGACTGTCTTCCATGTTCCTGGTCAGTGGAATCCTTTATCCAAGTGTTGACCTTCCTAATCGGGACAATATCTGAGCTGGGGTGAAGCAACTGGCTTCCACGGCCACCGATACGCCACCAGAGCAGCTTGAGCTGTGTTGACAATTTGAATGTAGCTAAGGGGTGATAGCTTCCTCATTGCTCGATATCAGGCCATATCGTGAATCTCTGGCTCACCGCTGTGGCCAATGCTCCAAGGACGGTTCAATTTCTACGCAGTTTAAATAGCGATCTCTAACACAGTACACCAACCGCAATCGAAGACAAGCAGACACGAACTGAAAATGACAGCTCAATCTCCGGATTTTGAATCTCTCCACGGTCGGTCTTTCGACTACATCATCTGCGGCGGTGGTACCTCCGGGTGCGTCCTCGCAGCACGACTTGCCTCTCTCCCTCATACCTCCGTTCTTCTTGTAGAAGCGGGACGTGACTCAGGACTGGCGCCTGATGTCGAAGTACCAGGGAAGTATGTCTATCAGCTAAACGAGGATAAAGAGGGCTTGTGGGAGCTTCCCACCGTGCCCCAACCGCATCTAAACAGACGGAGTCTGACCTTCCTACGAGGACGGCAGCTAGGTGGTAGTTCGTAAGTTTTCGCTTTCCATGCCCGAGATTACTATAAAGTTCACCTGCCTAACATATTGATATTAGTGCAGTGAATTACATGGCTCTTGCGCGCGGCCCGGCAGCGGATTATGATGAATGGGCCGCAATGACTGGCGATAAGGGGTGGAAGTGGGAGCGAATTCTACCAGTAATGCGAGCGGTAAGATTGAGCTCATCTCCGGGTTTGCAGCAAAGGAACAGTCAGCTTACTGTCCGAGTTGGGTACAGCTTGAGGACTTCGACCCTCAGTTACCACCTGGAATGGAGGGCTATGCGAAGCCAGAGCCGCGATATCACGGGAAAGGAGGGTAAGCCAGACCTTGAGCCATGCGCTAACGTTAAGCTTACCATGAATTGTTGATGGCAGGGCACTGAAGATTGGATTCGGAGATGAAATGGTCCCAGGCGTGAAAACGTTTTTCGAGGCGTGTGTGGAGGTTGGGATGCCTGTTTGTCTGGATAATAACGCAGGCCATCCGGTCGGGGTCGGTTTGGCTCAATTCAACGTGCGCCGTGGCGAGAGGTCTTATGCGGCAAATGCATTTCTTCCTGGCGCTATCCGCCAGTCATTGTCCAACCTGGTGATTCTTACGAACACCGAGTGTGATCAAGTGCAGTCGACGGACGGAAATGCGACCGGGGTTGTTTTGTACAGCATGCTATCCACAACAACAGGTTTGATCCTCTCTGCCTACAGGATCTCCAGTATCTAGGCTAATATGTGTTGTAGTGAAAGTTGGATGCCGACGAGAAGTAATCCTGAGTGCGGGAACATTTGGCTCCCCAAAGATCCTGATGCTGTCTGGAATCGGCCCGAGAGACACCCTGGAGAAATATGGCATCCCGGTAGTGACAGACTCGCCAGGTAAACAGACTCTGACATTTAATAATTCCTTTCTTTAGCACTCAACTAATGCTTGTGACTGGAAAGGATGTGGCCAAAACATGCTCGACCATAGCATCCTGACCACCGAATACAAAGTTAACAGCAGCATCCCCGCCCACAACCAAATCTTCCTCGATCCCGATCAACTCGCAGGAGCCGAAGAAGAATACAAGGATAATCGCAGTGGCCCTCTCGCCATGTACGGGTCCAGCGGCTCGGTCGCTTTCCCGAAAATCCCCGGTCTGTACACCTCCAAGGAATTCAAGGCCCTGGAGAAAACCGAACAAGATTTCCTTCTCGAGCCTACTCGTCCCTCTGCGGAGATCTGGCTGGGATCTGGGCCCGCCGCATACGCTGGCCACATCGCAGTCGAGGATAGTTATATGACGCACGAGATGCTGCTGCAGAACAACCTCTCCAAGGGCACGGTTACGATTCGATCGAGGAATCCACGCGATCCCCCTGTGGTAAATCCCAACTTTCTCTCTCATCCTTTTGATAAGAGGATCGCGATTGAAACGGTCCGTACGGCGCTCAAGGTCGCTCAATCGAGTGCATACAGGGGAGTGATTGAGCGAATGGTGCATGGGCCAGAGATTGATCTTTTCTCGGCGAATCTCGATACACTGGACGACGGTACCATCCTTACCTTCATCAAGAACAACCTTGGCCAGGGCTATCACAGTCTCGCAAGCTGTAAAATGGGGCTAGATAGTGACCCGACCGCCGTCGTCAATGCCGAATTCAAAGTACGGGGTTTGCGGAACCTACGCATTGCCGACCTCAGTGTGTGCCCAATACTTACCAGGTGAGCATCGCTTCCTTTCCTATCATTATCCCTATTTTGAAACTGACAACCTTGGGGATTCGCAGCAACCACACTCAAATCAATGCATACCTGATCGGCGAAAGATGCGCCCAGAAGATAATAGAAGACCACCTCGCCCAGTCTCGAGATGCGAAACTGTAGCCGGAATGACGGTTTTCATAGGCATAGGTAACTTATATTTCTTGAGAACTTGATAATATAATGTACTATTATATTTATATAAGAAGCATAGCCCCCGACCCATCCCCAGCCATAAGTTCCAAATAATTGACCGGCCGTCCCTCAGCCCAAACCCCCTCGAGCACCTGCAACGCACTCTGCACATTCCCAAACCCCCCAGAGAACTGCATACATTTCATCCGTTCACGCAGCCACGTCTGTCGCCGGACATCTGTAATCTCTAACCCCGCGTGAAACAGCGGCCACAGCAACTGGTCTGACCAGCCAGATGCAGGCGGGGTGGACTTGGCGTGGTAGAAAACGCTACAGATCAGCCACTCGATTTCGTCCTCGTCGGATTCCATGTGGAAGAGTCGTAGTAGGTATAGGAGGATGGAGAATCGGTATGCTTCTGTCAGGTGGAGCCAGTACTGGTCTCGTTCTGAGTGGATGGGTCGGCTGAGGAGGGTTTGTTTGATGACTTGGACTTCGATGAGGATATCCCCCCGCGAGCGGTCGGAGTCGAATTGGGATTTGTACAGGTCTACGATCTGGCAGACGGATTGGAATTGGTCGATGGGACATGGGAAGACGTCGAAGCTCCATTGGAAGGATGCGGAGTCGATGAGGCCGGCGACATGGGGCCAGTCGAACACGGGCTTTCGGTGGTGAGATGCGGCAGCCATGATGTCGAGCCTGTTCATATCGTTGATTAGCATACCAGTCCCATTAAAACAGGTAGGGGGTTCGTACCATGCTAGGTACTGCTCGACAAAGTTGCCCGGGGTTCGGTCCTTCCCTCTCAGCTCGATCAGGCGTTTTGCGCCCTGGAAATGTGTGTCGAAGTTGGACACGCCTCCTGCACAGATCTAGATCCCCTATCAGTTGTTATATTGGGGAACTGTGATATTGGGAACTCCTACCTCACAGAGACAGAGCATCAGCACTGTAGCTATTGTACCCGGATGCTTCGCACGCGATTCACTATACAAATCCTCCTGTAACCGCTTCATCGCCTTTCCTTTGAACTTCCAAAAGTCGTTTCCCGGCTGAGAGTCGGAACAGCGGATATTGAACTGACATGACGCGAGGGCTGCGCATGCGTAGAGCAAGGAGCGGACTTCGATGGCGAGGGGTAATATGAATTGGGAATATGGATTCTCGAGGCAGAGGTTATCGACACATAGTTTGGGAGCAGCTTCGGTGATATCTGCTCGAATATTAGCATGCGACAGCGGATTTTTGGGGAGAACTCAGTGTACAGTAATTGATGATGAATTTCAACTCCTCTGGAATATTCAAGACATCGAGCGATGGGGAAAAGGGGTTGAGTATAACCGTAGACTCCGGATCGTTCTCGTCGTCCTCTCCCGTCTCGTCCCAACCCAGAGCCCAATCTATTGTCAGCTGGGGATCGATATTGTCCAAGTTCTCATTACTTGCGATCGCGTGATCGATTGAGCCTAATAATTCGGATAGGGAATCCTCTCGGTATTCAAGCGGTGGCTGGCTCTCGCATTCCTGGCGCTGGTCCTTCTCCTTCTCTGGCGTGCGTGGCGGTGGATCAGTGGGTTGTTCCACAGCAGTCGTGACTGGGGGTTCAGGTAACGAGGAATCCGACTCTTCTTCAGAACGCGACGCCCGGCGACGTTTACTCTTGCGTTCCTGGGGGTCGGTTTCTGATGTTTTCGTGGTCTCCGAGAGGACGGGGACAGTTTTTCCCGCAAATTTCCCTCGGCTGGCAATCCCCGACCATCGGATGGGATAGCCTTCGCAGGTCACTCCGCTCTTTTCACACGTCTGGCAGGAAGGTAATCGTCGGTCGCAGCCCCGTCCGCGGCGGCGACACGTTGTGCAGGCTCTCCCGTGGTGTTTTATTTTTATCTCTGGCATGGTGCATGCGGCTTTTTTCGCCCACACGAGGGTTGGAGTGAAGCCAAAAAGACCAACACCCCAACACACGCAGGAAAGTTGGGGAATCGGCGACAGGCTTGTTATCGCCAGTTTATCTTTATTCGGTGCTAGGCTGATAACAGAACGCACCAGGTGGGGGGCATTTTGGCTCGACGATACGGAATCCGTGGTTCGGGCTCTAGCGCCATGAATATTGAGGTGCAAGGTTGCCTCCCCCGCATCTCTTCTCCAGTTTGTCGGGTTTCCATTACACATAAAAATTGAAGGAAGGCTAAATGAATTCTAAAATCTGAGCATCACCGTGTCCTCAGTACAGCACGGCCTGCCTAGCCTAACTGTCGCTACCTTACTTTGTAAATCCATTACAACGTTGAACACCGTGGCATCCATCCCCAGCGGACCCTCTTCGTAACGGCAAATGGACAGCGGATACCCCTCGTGGTCATCGAACAGCTCGCTAAACCCCTCGATACTGGGCTCGTGGGTGCTGAACTGGTCAGCCAGGGTGTGAATTCTTTTCTGTCGGGGGACGGAGTCCGCAAGCCAGATGTTGTCCTTGACGCCACTGTGTTCACAGATCAAATGATTGGCATGAAAGATGCGACTTTTCTCATCCATCGAGATCCTGGCACTGGTCTTTGCGGTGAATTCGAATCCGATTGCCTCGCTCCCATCCGCAATCAGCATATGGGCGGATGCGGCCATCCCGCTCTCCTCCAACGACGCAACGGCGCTCTGCGCTGATGTGCTCTCCAGCGCCATTCGCAGCCCGAGATGAACTGGTAGGCGATCCATATCCATGCCGGGCGCCTTGATGGCATTGAAACATACACCAACACCAGCCTCATTCAGCCCGATCTTCCCAATAATACCAGCCTCGGTGACGATTTGGATTCGAGGTTTGGTCCGGCATTGGATATCCAGGATAATGAGATTCCGTTTTTGCTCGTCCATCCACTGCATTGCAACATTAGAAACGTATCGTTCTACCAGAAGGGAAACAACGGAGTGGCTTACATCCCAGTTTTGGCCGAGAAAGGCGTGATCCTTGGTTTTCCAGAACAGGCTTGTGCACCCATCACTGAAGCAGCCAAATGCAATCTCCGTCCGCACATTCAGAGCCACGATGTCCAGGACACTAACCCCGCTCCCCTCTCCAACTCCTAATCGCTATTAGTACATCAACGTCTTCATGCTCCCCCCTGACGAATCTCGAGCCTACCTCTCATTTCCTCGTAATAATCAGGCCATTTCTCCTTGATTGGAGTTTCCCATCGTTTTGCGATAGCTAGAACCGCGCCCCATTCCAATTGACTGTAGAGTTTGAATAGCTTCGTGTAGAATGCTATGCTGCGCTTGACCCGGTGGGCAGCTTCTCGTCCGTGGTCGAGTCCTACCTAACTCTGGAGTTAATTTGGCCATCATCCGTAAGAAATGATAGTGAATGAATATACTCACCTCAAATGGTGACCCTCGACATGTAATTTGGGTTAACTTGTTCGCCATGATTTTTGTCTCCTTTGTGCGGGTGAGCATTAAAGCGACTCACACGACTCAAGGAATACCTGTCGTCAGGCTATAAAAGTTACACCTCAAATATCACTCCGTATGCCCCGTGACCATAGCGCCATCGCGGAAATTCGAGGTTTTGGGGTGGTGAAACACCGCTCCAGTGCCATACAGGTCTCAGCCTATTACCCTTTTGGGAAGGTTGATAAGCCTTCGGGCTGGTTGGGAACTGGAGTACCCCCGCCATTACATATAACTTTTAGCATGTATCTCTGCCATAGGGTCATGAATGTCAGTGTTCTATCATAATCCAAGCTTATTCAAAGCATCATTAACTTCCCACAATGGTTAAACGGGTTCTTGTCGGTTATGGCATCGACGTCGACGCAGTCAGCGGATGGTGAGCAGCCCCAACCTTCAATACACCACTCTTTCTCAACTCATTACTCATCTAAACACATTTAACTAGGCTAAACACTGGCGATGGATCCGCCGCCGACCTGACCGATGTTTCGCGGGGAATATTCGGAGCCGCCGTCGGAATCGATCGGTTGTTAAAGTTGTGGGAGAGGCACAATATCAAAACATCGTGGTTTGTTCCTGCTCACTCGGTTCAGTCCTTCCCGGGGCAAATTGCAAAAATCCGAGACGCGGGCCATGAAATGTTTGTCCTTCATCTTTTCTCGTTAGCTCCATCGTATCTAACAGATGACAAGTGGTCTACACGGGTACACCCATGAACATGTGAATGAACTTACAGAAGAACAAGAAAGGGATGTTCTCGCCAAGTCAATTGATGTCCTGGCTGCTTTTACCGGAAAGCACCCGAAGGGATGGACGGCGCCGTCATGGAAAACCTCCCGGCGGAGTATAAAACTGCTCGAGGAGTTTGGTATTGTACGCTCCCTTTCCCTTGTTATAGCACTTTATTTCCCACAAGATCAGGAACTAACCAGGCGTAACCACCCCGTCCAGGAATATGACCACTCGTTTATGCATCATGATTCCCAACTCTACTACGTCCCCGACTGCAGCGAGGAATGGAAAACAACTGATACCTCCCAGAGCGCCTCGGCCTGGATGCTCCCCATGACACGACTCAAACCGAGTAAGATCGTCGAAGTCCCTGCAAACTGGCATCTGGACGACTGGCCGCCGTTCCAATTAGAGGATGGCCCGTCCCATGGATACGTCGATCCGTATGTGATTGAGCGGTTGTGGAAGGACCAGTTTGACTTTCTGTATCGCGAGTACGACACCTTTGTGTTCCCCATCTCGATCCATCCGCAGGTCAGTGGTAAGCCACAGGTCATCTTGCTGCATGAGCGGTTGATTGCGTATATCAATTCCCATGAGGGCGTAGAATGGTGTACGTATGCAAAAATGGTTGAGGAGTTCAAGGCTGGAAAGATCTCCGGGGCGACTGTCGAGGGGGGTGTTGATCTATAGCTTTGTACTTGTTAATCATGACCAATTTCTACCATAAGATTGGACAGTATGGGCATGAGGCAGCCGTGTTTTAGATTCCTTCTAGCTATTCGCCCGTCATAGATCGAATCCCCAAATAAAATTCTAAACAAAGACCCCGTAATATGCCCAGCTTACTCCCCCTTTCCATCCCGATAAGCAGCCTGCACCTGAATCTCCACCAACGCCTCCGGTGGAAACAGCGCATTCACACAGATCGCCGCCCAGGCCGGCTTATTCTTCCCAAAATACTTCGTGGCAATGGCCGCAAGTTGGAGCTGCTCTTCGCGCGTCAAAACCCCAACGTGAAACGAGGTCATATTGAACACCCCCTCCCACAGTTCCCGTGTGTCCTTGATACCCGGTGAGGCAACCTGGAGAGATTTCTCGATGTTCTTCATGGACTTCTCGAATTGCTCGGCGTGTGTGCCCCATTGGGGGTCGTGGTTGTCGGCGATTTGGCCGGAGGTGGCCACGATGCGCGCGTCGGCGGGGAAGGAGACCGCGGCGGAAATGTTGAAGATATTTCCGAGCTGCTCGTAGCCGGGGTAGTCGTATCCGGTGACAGTAGGCATAGTGAATGAGGTTTTGGCGTTTTGAAAGTGGGAGGAGGTATGTTTTGGTATTGTTGGGGAGTGATTGGGTGCATAGTGCTCACTGGGTTAGCCAATATATATCTCCGCTCTACGTTGGAGGAGGCAATTGTTTAATCCCCAAGATAGATATGACATGGCGTTAATTTCGAACAGAGGAAATCGCGTGGACCTACTGAACCCGGCATACAGACCAGCGATAAAGGAAGGTGAAGCCAAAACGTGGTGAAGCCAAACGGTGGAAATGGTTGTTGGATGGCGACGCCGCCCGCCTTTCCTAATCGGGGCAATATCTGAGCGAGCTGCAGTTTTGGGCGCGATGATCTAATGGAGCTACGGTGGGTCACCCCTCACTGAGTCCCTGTCTCATGGGTTATTGGAAAGCAATATCTTCATCCTGAGAGGCCGAAATGGCCTTGATAAACTTTCTGCCATTATCTTTTTGACTCAGCCTATACTCCAAGGCAGCAAGCTTTCTGAATTTTGGAATTTTCGAAGAATTTAATCACAGTTGTGAAAGAAATGGAAAGATTCAGGTATTTTGCTTTCAGTCAGTGAATGCTTGGTGTCTTGGCATCCACATGATTGAAACTGTGAGCCAATAAAAGAGAGGCGAATTGATTCTTCGCCAACCAGGAGTCGGATGTCCGACCACGTGGTTGTATATGTGGGGCAAAAGCAACATGCAATTTTTTGATTCTGGAAAAATGGAAAGTTTCCATCAAGTTCCTTCAAGGCGACGGTCCTGGGAAATTGGAGGTCAAGCACTCAGCGGAGGCACCTAACTATTGCCAATTTGCCATGCTGTATCAAGGCCACTACACTACCCCA
The DNA here is from genome assembly GCA_027569045.1 of Aspergillus biplanus. Taxonomy (NCBI): domain Eukaryota; kingdom Fungi; phylum Ascomycota; class Eurotiomycetes; order Eurotiales; family Aspergillaceae; genus Aspergillus; species Aspergillus biplanus. The sequence continues at coordinate 185,129 of JAPDEJ010000056.1, forward strand.
TACTTGCTCATCTCCCAGAATGTGTATCAAAACCAGATACCCTCCAATCAGGGGCGAACCAGTCCAGTTGGCCTTATCATGGCGAGGAGGCGCGTGGATGAACTAGCTCGCACTCTATGGACTATTTAAGTATCTCTGCCTGTACCGCAGCCAAGCCTGAATATCAATTTCATTTTCTGTACCGGATACCTAGACATAGGGATTTATCGAACTTACACTTGTGGTATCTGGTTGCGCCTTCTGAATTAACATGGATGATGCCAAGCCGCATCTCGTGGCCACAGGGGGAACGACCCTCCCAACCACTTTCTCCCTGCTGTCGACGCTGGCATTGGGGTTTAGTATGACCAACTCATGGCTGGGGTACTCGGCTACGTTTATCACCCCCTTGATGATGGGAGGGAGTCCTGCGGTCCTCTTCGGGCTGATTGCCTCGTCGATCGCGTGTTCTTTCATCAGTGAGTTGTTCGGGTGTCACAGCATATAAAACTCACGTTCAACGTTAACAATGATATTTATGATAAATAGCTGCAGGACTCGCTGAACTGTCATCCGCCTTCCCCTCAAGCGGTGGGCAATATCACTTTGCTTATATGGTATCCTCGCCGAAGCACCGGGCTCTGGTTGCGTTTGTGATGGGCTGGTTGAGCGTTGTGGCGTGGTGTCTTACCAGCTCCTCAACGGCCATTGTTTGCGGTGAGCCTCCTATAATTTAGTACTTCATGTGAAGGACAGATTATGATACTAATTCCGGGTGTTCCGTAGCTCAGATGATAGGCAGTCTTGCCAGCATCTACCATCCGGATTTCCAAATGACGGCGTGGCAGGTTTGGTTGATCTACTGCCTGATTCTAATCATTGCAACGACTATCGTGTGTCTAGGACATCGGGCCATCCCAAAGGGTGAAATTGTCCTGTTCGTATGCAGTCTTGTTGGATTTCTGGCCAGCTTCATCACCGTCCTCGCAGCCCAGCGCCATAAACAACCCGCATCGGTCGTCTTGACCCAGTACGAAAACACCACGGGGTGGAGTGATGGGACCTCGTTTCTCATCGCGGCTGGAAACAGCATGTACGCCTATCTGGCTATTGACGGCGCGTCCCATATCGCCGAAGTACGTTCCAAGTCCCTACATCCAGAAGAGCTATACTAATGGAAGCATAAAAAAAATGAATAGGAACTACCCAAGCCCAACCGCGACGTCCCGCAGGCGATGGGAATGACCATGCTCATTGGCATGTTTACCGTAATCCCCTGGACTCTTGCCTTCCTGTTCTCCACAACCGATCTCCCCGCTGTTACCTCCTCTTCGATCCCCATCTACGTCGTCTACCTACAAGCGACCTCCAGCCGCACCGCAGCGACAATATTCACCGTGTGGATCCTCCTCCTCTACTCCGGAGCACTCGTCTCTTGCATCGTCACAACAGGTCGACTTGCTTTCGCATTCGCCCGTGACGGCGGCCTCCCGTTTTCCAACGTTTTCGAACAGATCCATCCCCGCCAAAAGGTACCTGTGAATGCAACCCTGGGGTGCGTCGGCATAATTATCCTCTACGGCCTCATCTACATAGGATCTACCACAGCCTTCAACAGCTTCATCGCCATGTCTATCCTGTCGTTGAATATTACTTATGCGGCACCGCAGGCGATCCTACTCGTCCGAGGGCGGGAACGGGATGTGATGCCGGTACGTCCGGTGGATCTGGGCCGGTGGCTTGGTCCTTTCTGCAATGCGTTCTCGGTGGGGTGGGTGCTCCTGATGACGGTGATTTTTTGCTTCCCGTATTCGGTCCCGACAACGGTGGAGAGTATGAACTACGTGAGTGTGGTGATTACGGGCGTCGTGGTTGTGATTTGTTTGGTTTGGGTGACTGGGAAGCGAAAGTCGTTTGTTGGGCCGGTAAGCACTCCCTTATCTAATTCATACGGCTATTAGGCTTGAGTGGTTCTATACTAATGTTGGTCTAGGTGGTTCGTCTACAGGGATTGGAAGCATCTCCTGTGCCTTCGGAGAGTTCTGCTGCCGAGGAATCGACTACAGAGACGGTGAACACATCTCCAATTTTTACCTAGCCGCTTTCATACATCTTCCCGCAATATACCTTCATAATCATGGCCTTAACTATTCATATGTGTGTTTCATTTATCTGTATATTTTCTTTGAAGATTTCTTTTTGCCGGAGCACGGGTAACGGAATAGTAATCAGCACACACTTCGTATTCCTGAATTAATCTCCCACTATATATGAGGCTCTGCCTGTAGTTGGGCGAATTATGGCAGCCAATCGACTTGCTGTTCATCAAAATAATATGCCATTCGTGTACCGACCAAACAGACAAGAGGCAGGGGAGGATACACTAACAGCCGCGTGTTCCACTCACAACTGACTTTCCGCCGTGTGGCCTGGATTAATGGAGATAAGAAAGATGCAACCGCAACGCTCTTTGGCTGGGCGCTTTGGTGTTGCCTTAACCCCGACCTTTCTTTAACCCTCATCTATCAGAATACGAGTCCTTGGCCAAGCCAGCGCCCCATTACATCGAAAATAAGGACGAAGGAAGACTTAAAGAGCGGGGGTGACAGCATTTCCCTTTCTTCTGTTGCTGCTTCTGGGCCCAGACTTTTTCTCCATACTGTACGTCTAAGATGAGGACCCCATACCAATCACGTCGTTCGAAATGCCAGATCTGGAGTATGTGCAGCGTTTGGAACTGCACACGCTTCCGCTGCTGGAGAAATGGTCGGTTCCTGAACTGTCGTCGGCTGGGTCCATCTCTCTGGGTATCCCCGCGCGTCTCCCAGGGACGCGGACAAGAGAAAGATAGCGGCTGCCGTGAACGTGTCCTTTCCGATGCTGGAAAATGCCGGGGATATCGATGTAGGGGCAAGGCTATCGGGCCTCGCATTGCCCGAACTCGCAACCTTGGGGGATACGGAGCCTGAGGCTTCCCGTTATTCATATTCATCCTTCTCTCACTACGGCGACCCCATCGCACTGGAACTTGCCAAGCTCACCTTCGTGGACGGAAACCTTGACTTCAGGGGGAATATTTCATCGTTCGCCCCCTTTTATCAGCATGGCCCTTGGAACGGACAGAATTCACTAACCTCCGAACAGCCTATCATTGCGCTCGCTACGAAACGTCACTGGCTATTTTGCGGTGGACACGGGTTCGGAATTCTCCGTCAGCCTTCCCCTCGAAAATGCGGACTCCATCAGATTCCACGGGAATATTGAAAGGTACCTTCATCTCATATCTATAATACTTACCGAAAATCACCACTAACATGACTCAGCATTGAACGACCGAATCTGCGAAACTGGTCGACGCTTTCCATGTCCTCAGAGCTGCGTTTCGACTGCGATGAGTTTGTGGGCAGATTGAACGAGACAAATTCAAATAACCAACCCGGCGAAGTCCAGTGTGAGTCCCTGAAAACGATCGAGGACCTCTACGGCCCGGGTATAGATCTTGCCGGTAGTATAAGGGGACGTATTCGGGCCACAGTTGCAGCTGTTGTTCTCGTCGGCGTGGTGGCGTACTTCCTCTGAGCCTTATCTTAGCTGAGCTTTTGTTGATGTACCCTGGCAACCCTTATATTGAATTGTGCCACTATCGTATATCAAATATCACTGGCATTGGGAGTACGCCTTATAGGTTTTAGTGGGAACGATCTTTGCTCTTGATATCAAAAGCCATGTAGATAACTACCTTATTCTACCACCAGTTTTGAGTCAAGATGTCGCCTCTACAGATGTTGGATTGTCCCCCTCCATCTGGGCCGCCACAAGCGCATCCCAAAGGCTCGAAAAATCCTTAAACTTCAGAATCTCCTCCAACGAAAAACGGTCCAGGATGCCCCGAGCCATGACGCCCCGATCGACCAGGGACTGTGCAATGCACAACCGCCCCTCATCCAACGGGTGGCCGATCCGGTAGTAAAATGTGCCCGTGTCAAGGGCAATATGGAGTGCGGTCGGTCCGTGTCCCGGATTATAGAATTCCGGGGTCAACCCCGTCCTCGCGTGGACGTCGACCCCCTTCTCAAGGAGGAGTTGTACGATAGCAGCACGACCACTCATCGCTGCAAGGTGGAGGGGCTGTCCCGCGAAATCTTGTGCGCAGTATATCCCGCTTGGCTTTTTGAGGGAGTTGTTCCATTGTCGGGTGACGGCGTGGATGTTGCACCCGGCCTCGATCAGAGTCACTGCGAGTTCATCGCGGCCGTTGAAGCAGGCGAAATGTAGTGGGCGCCATCCGTATTGGTCTTGAGCTTCGATATTGGCGCCGAAACCGAGGAGGAGGGATACGAGGTCGCCGCGGTCCTGTTCGATGGCATAGGAGAGTGCTGGTGCCTCGCAGTCACGCATTCGGATTGGAGAGTTGGGATCTACGCCGCTATGAAGAAGATATTCGATCATAACCATATTATCCTTTTCCACTGCGCATCGAAACATGGTTTTATCCTGCTTCCGGTATGTAGTCAGCAGTTCCCGGATAGTTGTCTCACCAAGGGAGGATTCAGGGGGGTAAAACGGCTCTGTGTTGAGGGAGATGATTGTTTGCACCGCTGAAGCTGCTTGCTCAAACCCTGCGGCGTGTATTGCGAGCTGGCCGTTATCGTCTTGTATGTCTGTGCGCGCACCACAGTACATCAGGGAAGCGAGTAGTGGAACGTTGCCTCGTTCAGCGGCGAGGTGTAGGAGTGTTTTCCCTCGTAAGTTGGTTTGGTTGAGAACATCTGCCTCTTGAAGGCATTGGCAGATCCGCATAAGAGGGTGCCTACTGTCATCTGATATTTCCTCCAAGTACCTGGACCAATGCTGCGGATTCGGATGCTCCGCTGCATGGTCGAGGAGGAAGCGCACATCCTGCAGATTTCGGTAGACGGCGGCTGTGAGTATCGGATCGAATGTTTCGGCCGAAGGGGAATACACGTCGGCACCGAGATTCAGTAGGTCGTGGAGAATGTCTTCATGAAACATACTCTTAGCTGCAATTGTCAATGGTGTGTCCATAGTCCCTGGAGAAGAGCTGAAGTTGACATCCGCCCCAGCGCCAACTATTTGTCGCAATATGGAATGAAAGTCCAAGTAGGGAGGGTTCGGTTTCCAGTCCGAGAGCCGCTTTATAAATGCTCGCATCAACTTCACGACCGCATCCTCATTCAAGGATGCCTTATCGAGGAGAAATGCCGTCGCCTGAGGGTCAAGCGCCCGGATCACCTCATCAAGCAGAACACCCATATCCAAAGCCGGAGACATGTGGGCTCCACTCTCAAAGAGAACGCGGGCGATCTTCCATCCTCCGTTCTCCAGTGCGAGAGCAACAGCGGAATAGCCCTTGTCCTTAGTAGCCCGAGATTCCGTGGTGTACCCACTCGTGCCTAGTCTGAGACGCTTATACATCAATTGTCGTGGAGTGTTTTCCTCGTCGAACGTCTGTGCTGGTTGACCGGCGGGATGGTCAATGGGATTCCGGATACCATTCGCTTCCATCTGCCGCAGGACCAGACTCAGAACCTCCCGCAGAGCGCCGGAATCCACCTGGTCATCTTTACATCTGGCGAGATAGTGAAGCGGTAGGCGGCCATCCGCGTCCTCTATGTCAGCAGGGCATCCAGCATCCAGGAGGAGGCGGATCACCGGTGAGTATGGTCGTAATAACGTGTAGTGCAAAACGGTCATCCCCGAGTCGTCTCTCATCCGAAAATCCGCCCCCCTTGACAGTAGCAGGCGTACTAGCTCAAAGGTAACCTCTGCCTGGGATGCATGGAAAAGGATCAAGCCGCACGCTTGCATCAGAGTGGAGGCGCCTTTCAGTCTCGGGTAGATATGGGAATACCCAGAGGAGATGGACATCTCGCGCTCCCAGCAGTCTTGTTCAATGGGCTGATTGACATCAGATCCCCCGTCAATGAGTGCGGCAGCCGTCTCGACATGGCCATTCAGGATGGCCTCATGTAATGCGGTCCTGCCGCCTCCATCACAGGTGTCTGTTCTTGCCCCGTGCGCTAATAAGCACCGCACGTAGCTGGGGTCCCTGCGCCAAGCGGCCACATGGAGGGCGTTCCTGTAGTTCACATCAGCGCCAGCATCCGCTAGCAGTTGCACAGTTGACAATCGTTGGTCCCGGATGGCACATAGCAGCAGCACTGATTTCCATTCCGTGGAGCTCGAGCGGTATAGATCCGACCGGCTGGGATAGGTACCAGTAAACCTCGGTATTCTCCCGTCGAGCCCCTGAAGGCTTTCGCTTTTTGTCACGGGCCTCCACGGATTCATGGAGCGAAAGCGACCGGATCCCTTGCTGGGCCATATCATGTTAAACCCTGCATCCCCCTGAATCTGTCCACGAGGTGTTTGTAGATACCGCACGACGAGGCTAAATATCTCAGCATCGCCGCCTTCTGCGGCCAGGTCCACCGGAAGGGAGGCGGCGGCGTAAGAAACTATAGACTGCATATCCATGGTCAAGAGGGATGGGTCCTGTAATTTAAAATGTGAATGGTGTTGGAGAAGGCGCTTGACAACCTCGACATGCCCGCCAAGAATAGCCCAGTGTAGACTCGTCCAGCCCAGCGTACTCCTCACGAAGAGGTTTGCCCCCGCTGAGAGTAGCAACTGCACGGATTTTCTCTTGCCCAAAAAGGCCGGCCAGAACAAAGGACTCCACCCATGGACATCCTGAGCATCAAGGTCGGCTGAATGGTTGACCAGTAGCTTGGCGGCTGCAAGTTGTCCTCTCGAGGATGCCCAGTGGAGAGGTGACCACTTTTGAGCATCCAATGGAGACGGATTCGCACCATCGACCAAAAGCTTCTTCATAGTTCCAGTCAAGCCCCAATAGGCTGCAATGTGTAATGCGTTTTGGCTGGAGGGCAGCAAACGGAAAAGGTCCTCAATCAAGTCAGGCATCGTTTCAATCACCACGTCGCACATGGATCCCCGTTGAAAGTGAAGGGCTTGGAATGCAGCGTTTCGAAGGTCATTGTTGCCCAGTAGCTCAGTAATGTCATCTTTCAATTGATATTCGCTATCTGCATCACGGATATGTCGTCCCCAAAATTGAGCCGCGTAATCCAGAAACGGCAGGTTTCGAAATCGTTCCAACAATTCGGCCGCGCTGTTACATGGCCCTGGAACAAGATGATTGATTAAATAACGACAACTAGTCTTTGCCATATCAAGGTTAGTCTCCTTCTCAGAGACTATTCTATTCTGAAGGGCATCATAAGTGGATGAGTTCACAATACGAAGGGTGTGATCGGTTTGGTCCTCCATGACGAGCCCAAAACAGGACTGAAGAAGGGTATCAGCAGTCGGTATTTCACCATTGTCCCGCTGCTGGCCATCCCCAACAGCAAATGCGCATAATACCTCCTCTAACTCCAAAGGCCTCTTGGCATACACAATCCAACCTAATAGGCGAATAGCCGTTGATCTGGTTGGCTGAGATTGCGACTCTATCTGTTGGATTGTTGCCTCGTATGTTCGGTAGGCGCTAAGCCCTTGGTTTTGAAATATATCGGCCCTTATCTGAAGATGGCTAGATGATTCCATCTGGCTGCGAATCGTGGGAGCATCGCGACTGGTCACTAATACATGCACCCCTGAAGTTGCCAACTCACGCATGTGAGTGAGGATGGTGTCCGGCTCACCCAGTTGGTCGGCTGCGTCTAGAATGAGGTAAATCGGCTGAAACTCCGACACGGAGGCAATGATGCCACACAGCTGTTGGATGCCATGAAGTTTGAGCGGGTCCTTGCATGCGTTTTGTATGGCCGCTAGCACCGTCTCATTGCCTTGCCTAATCAACTGGCGGAGCAGGTGATGGAAGATATCCAAAGTTATGTCCCGTTTTTGAGTGGTGAACCGGCAAAAGTAGTGGATGACGCAAGTATTGGGCGGAGATTCATTTTCCAGGAGCTGATTTATTAGAGAAGAGCTGAAGATACTTAGTTAGCAGCCCGGGCTATGACGAATGAAATGATGCACTCACGCCAGGAGGCTCTCTCTGACACCCGCTGTCGCTCGGATTAGCTTTCCGAAACATAACGGAATGCTGCGAAAGTTTTACGTACGTGGACCATAGCACCATAAGGCAGGATCTGGTTTATTAACCCATTCCTGGATTTCTTTATTACGCCAAAGCCATTCCCCGATATCTGGACAAGATGAGGGGCGTTCTCGTACGGGGGTCTTTGGATTCGGGACCAAACTGAGCAGTAGCTTTCGATCCTGTTCTACTATCGGCGTCAAATTAGGAGGTATTCGAAGGAGACGATGGTTTAGTTTAACTCGTCGAAAAAACCTACCTGTTGCATTTCCAGCCAATCTAGACAAATGCCGTCAATAACTGTAGGGGTGAGGAGATTACACAGTAACGTACTGTATGCACGGGGATATTAGATCCGCGAGGACTGCGCGAGGTTTCTGTAGCCTTTCAACACGTGCCTTTACCTCCGTGTCCTGTAAAGGTGGGCGTAACCTGGATATTTGCTGCTGCTGCTCAAGGTAGAGGGTCGATAGGGCCTGATAACAGTCGATGACTGCGTCGCCATTGGGAGGAGTAGGTTGGGGTGGTAGAACTCCTGGCATTTCGGTGCCCTGTGGCGATTGCTCCAGCCGGAATAGGACTTCTGTTAGGGACGCAAGCTCCCGTAGGTATTGTTTGTATGTATGTGGTGCATTTCTGGTATCCCGACAAGAAGTGTGGCTGAGTTGGGTGACTTCGATCGCAAGGTGCAGGACAGTGCCGAGACTCGGGATGGGAGGCATCCTGGCGGCGAATAGCTGGGACCCGCTGACTAGAGGTCGTCACACAATCTGCCCCTATTTCACGGCTGATTATAGCTCTCGGGTGCTTTTTGGGATTATTGGTTTGGTGTAAGCCGTGTCCTGGTACCCTCTGCGGCTTGAATTCCGGTTGCGCAGGAAGAAATGGAGATGGGAAGCCGGAGGAGCGGGGAAGAAGGAATGAGGCTGTGCTACTGCCTAACAGGCAGCAAAAGCAACGGCTACGAGAATAGCTTCAACACCGCCACATATTCGGGTGGGGTATCAACCCAAACAGAACCGAATGGATGAATTCTTTGAAGCAAAGACACTGACGAGTGCGAACCTCGATTTGTGGAAAAGTTCGTCCTTGGTAATACGATGGACTGCGCTTCCAATTTCATCACTTCCCACACCTGAACCTCGGAGCAGTACGGCAACAGGAGGCCATGCAATTGAATCGGATGAAGGTGTGCTCTTCAAGATAGAGGCGTCTTGCCTGACACTTTGGCCAAGAGGGTCCCATGAATCCATCCGTTTTCGAATCCCATGACCACCTTCATATGGTCAATGTCGTTTGCACTACCAAGAAGTCGAAAGGCGTTTGTTCCCCTTGGGACAGGACGGAACCACTAGTCTTGGATCCCAGGCACTTGGTTGGGTTTGCCGTGTGCCCGGGAAAAACCATCGGAAATATAATCGTCGGTCACCCATCGGGTCAATGCCAAATCTCATGAAACCTCCCGCAGCTCCTTGAGCTCAGCAAATCCGACGTGAAGCAATATAACGACAAAGTATCGTGCGCCAGCGGATAATATGTGTTACCCACTTGTTTAATTTGGTCACCAAAGCCACCGCGAGCATGAATGTCAGGGATGCACCGGGAACTCGGCTTTCGTGAACGCTGATTGTGGAAGCTAGCGGGATAGAGATGGCATAGGCCGTGCTGTACGGGAGGCCGCGGAGGTATGGGGTATGAGCGAAGACGAAGATGAGGAGACGGGCATAGACAAAGCTGTCCAGCGCACGCATCGAGACCCAGTGAAGGCTAGGGAGGCCCCAGTAATAGGAAACTACGTAGATGACCGGCCGTAGCAAGGCGGCTGGCTGGTATGGCGGTCGGGTCGTCCGGGGATCCCCATGGCGGAGGGTTCGGACGAGTACAAAGCTCGAGACGGACCACACGAGGCAGGACATCACATCCAGTTGGCCGGGAAGAATATCATCCCCGGTCCGGAGAGCGAACAGGACACGATACCGAAAATTCTCGAATAAGCCGGTCGCGATATGAGCGTAGAGGCAGGCCTTGCTGACGGAAAACCGGGCGTGGTACTTGGGAGCCTGCCGTCGGGTATGGTAGATAATCATGTTCAAACAGGCCAATGTATAGCCGATCAAATGCACCAAGTTGGCTTGCTGTGCGGATTGGCGAAACATGGTTGGTACTCGGCGTTCGTATGTGCTCTGGTCTGTTTCACCGATGACCTTTTCCCAAACGCCTGACAACTGCCTTTTATGGCTGGGTTTTCTTCCACCCAAGTTTCATGAGGAACTTAGGGCAGGGAGGATTCTGCAGAGGTGTATCTGGAATGTTGCCATAGACGCAAGACATGAAAAACTACCATAACCGCAACGGGATAACAATCAATACGCGCTAGGGGAGATATTCAAATACAATGTGGTGACCACGTGTCTCCTGTCTGGTGAATCTGGCACTAACTCAGCTGCCACAGCCTCCACGCGGATGCTCTCAACCTTCCCTGGAATTCAGTTCAATTCAATAATCGGAATTGGCAGAGGCGCTCCAATTATAACAGATATCAGACTGGGTGATGTTGCAAGTAATCCGACGGGGAAATACGGTGGTGTGGCTCAGTACGACCATGGGAAGACTATCCTCTTATAGTAAAAACAACATTGAGACGAGTTCACTACGGCCTAGGGTAAGAAAAAAGAATGATTTTTCATTCTTAGGAAGCCGTTTTATAAAACCTTTGGCAGGAACATATGGATAGTTAAATATGCCCAATCCCACAGTTTTCCAGCACATACCCGAATGCATCCTCCGCTGTCCCAGCTGGTGCAATAGTCAATCCCGAAAAATCCCCAAAGAAGCCAGTGTCAGAGCTGTTAAACGCCCCCGAGCCACTGTATCCATTGGATTGGCAGGCACGACCAAGCGCTGACTCGCACAAAGCGGCATTTGAATCGCTCGCGCTGAAGAGCTGGTTCTCGGGATCAGCGGGCACGATTTCCGCCACGTCTTCAAAAAAGCAGCCTTCAAAGAGGCCGCGGCCTTCGTCCCCACCTTCAATGGCGTGACCAGGGATGGTGGACCAGACGCTGTTGACGGCGTGGAAGAGGGTTGTGCCAGACAGTGCGGGGCCGCGGCCAGTGGTGTAGTAGATGTAATTGTCTGTTGACCGTTAATATGGATCTTATTGGGTTTCAAAAGGGATGGAGGAGGTACTCTGGAAGGTAATCTCATCGCCAACGCCGACGAGCTCGAGAGTCCAGTAGTGATGGTCATCGCAGCCTGCCGAGTACGTGGTTACACCATTGAGGAAGTTGTTTGACCATGTCATGCGAGTGTTGGGATTGAAGCCCGTGACGAAGTGCTGACGGCCGATTAGAGATGTCTATCAAGCACAGTCAGTCTTGCGATATGAATAAGGATTGTGGTATTAGAAGTGGCTGTACCTCGCAGTGATCAATCCAGATCAGATCAGCACCAAAAAAGGTAAACGCATCCCCACCCCAGACATACCTGCCACCGTTAGAATTGCCAGTCCAAAGCTGAACACACACCAGAGAGAGAGGGTCGGTGACATGTGCTATGTGGGATTCCTTACTGCGGATTCATATTCGTGACCCGAATATTCTGCACGATGATATTCGAAACCCCATCAAAATAAAATCCCTTGCCGCTAATCTCACCCGCATCCCCCTCCCCAACCAACGTCTTATCTGATTGGATTTGGATCGCATTCATCGCAGCATTGTCATACGTGACTGTTGCAACGGGGTTGTCTCCACACCACCCATTTGCGTTGATGGCGAGCTGACACATCTCCCCTGTACCCCAGGGTGCGCATCCATCTTCCGTGGTGGATCCCTCAGTGCCAATAAACTCAAATGTCTTGGTGAGGACAATAACCTGGGGCTCGGGACTTTCAAGGAGGGCGACGAGCTCCTCGTTGGTTTCAGGGTAGACGGCCGTTGCGTTGCCGCCGCCGGTCACACCGTATGCGAAGCCTTCTGCTGCGCCCCAGACGACTTGAGCGGTGGCGTGGGTGGCGCTGAGGAGTAGCGCTTGGGGGATTGAGACCTTCATTGTTGGCAGTATGTCATATATCTTGAAATAGGGTTGCTTTTGCTCTCTATGTGTTTGATCTTCTCTTTTCTGGAGAGGTCGCTTGACCGATGGGTGAAGGTGAGGTAATCTTTATAGATCAAGTGGCTTTGGGCTCCAGCGGTTTGTTCCTTGCTGCTTTGTATCGGCCCGCGGACTCGGCAGGGGGGCTATTCAATCTAGATTGGTGGAAATAGAGATATTCTCAACGGTTCGGTTTCGAATTCGCCTGCCGTCCACTCCTCCGACTACTATTTTCGGGCACCTTGAGTAATAGGGATCTGCATTAATTCCGGCTCAATCGACACCTCCTTCCAATACAGGCTGAACTGCGCTGAAAAACCTGATCCATTCTTTCGGATTCTGTAGATCACAGCGTCATCGAGTATCCTCGGGCCATTGGGGTCAGGAATCCGGGGTCACCAACATCTGATAGGTCGGTTCGTGTTTCAGCTTCTTCATGGGTTCGGTCTTCCATTTAGCCTCGGCGTACCCTTTTATTCCTTTTCCACTTATCACGGTCGGTGCCTGTCCTGGGGATCGTCAACTACCCCGCCTCCGGTCCCGAGCTCGGGCAAGGGAAGAGTTTCACCCTTGGGAGGACTTGCTGACGTGAAGCCTGTATCGGGAAAGGAGACAAAGTAAAAAGTCTGAGCAGGGGGCGGTTGGAGCTTGACCTCCGCGATATCTACCCCGACGCCGCCCGCGCGGGTCGATCGGCACCCCTGGCTGGAAGGAGCTGATAACCACCGGTTTTTTACCACATCAGTCTTAAAACGGAGAGCTGATTTGGTGGCAAAGACTTGTTTGACGCTAAATTTACGCTTTTTGAACTCAAATTGAACAATACATGTGAGTGAATATTGTCTTCTTGCCTTGGTTTCACCTTTTGTTTCTCAGTCCCTTAACTGATGATCCTCCTTTTATTATCATATTCACCAATCACCACGATATACAGTCCATCTGAAACAGTTATGGATAGTCATTGGAATACGTTTTGAGAAACAGTGACGGGAACGTGTATCTATTTCTTGAGTACTGCCTCTTTCTCATGAACAAGTGGAGCCACGTGAAAATATCCGTATTTTTCTCAAGGCTTCTGCAGCGACGCGGTGTTCAGAAAGGAGTGAACCTCTGTCTCAGGCCTTTATACATGAGGGGATCGATCCTGGCTGCTGAAACCGAACTCCGTATTTCGGCGGAAAGTGTGATATTCTTTTTTTTTCGCGGAAGATGGATCTTCAAGAACAGGCTGCGAACACGAGTAGGCCCTATCCGAATTCCCTTGTAAAAAGGTTTATTCCAGCCAAGCGAACCTCCCAAGTTCATAACAACATCAATAGTTGACCCGGAGAATGCCCTACAGAATGGGGCGTTATGAACTGAGTCACCAAATAGTTCTCTCAGGCTGAGGGTTCGTCTCTGGACCACCCGACAGGTTCTCTGAATAAGTATCCTCTCTTTTTTAACTCATAGAAGAAATTTTCAAAATTGAGGTCTGAGTCCAAAACGCAATACCTGGAAGTAGGGGACCGGCACGCCCTGTCCTGGGATCAAAGCATGGGAGATGCCAGTAATAAGTATTTTTGATTCATTGAACTACCAGTTTTGGAGCGAACGGTCAGCAGAAACAAGAGTCTTCATGCGCTAGACCTTGCGACCGGGAACGGATTAGTCGTTCAATGGCTTGCCCAGGGAGGTGTCGCTGTGGTTGCCACGGGTGGCTCCAAACCAATGGTTGACTTTGCGAGAGAACGTAGTAACTCAGGGAACAACAAAACCAATCAGACAAACTCGGCTGGCATTTCTTTCCAGGTTTTGGATGTCACAAAATCTCATTCCTGGGACATATTCATATCCAGCAACGCGGATGTGGTTTGTTCCCTGCTGTTAGGTCCCAATTTGTCTTTCAACTATCCGTGGAGAGCCTTGAAAACGTGCTAGTTGATCCTCCAAGATGAGGAGCTCGGGAAGTCTAATAAATATAAATATAATATAAATATAAATAATAAGTATTCTTCCAGCCCTCTCTGGAGACGGGCTATCGGGCTCGTGTAGCATTCCTGGACATACGCCGGAACGGAGAAAGCCCAATTGGCATAGCAGACCATTTTGCTATATAGACTCTCAAGAAAATATTAGCCAATGATAGCAGGAAAGTAAAGCCAGAAACTGGCCCTTTTTTGAAGTCTTGCCATAAGCACTTAAAAACACGTTGCTAGGCAGAAAACTTTCTGTGGGACCGGAATAGAACATTTGCGACCATTTGTAGAAAGCATTTTTGCATACAAGAGATCTGCCGCACCCGAGCCCCTAGTGCCGATCCTTCTAATTTGAGAAGGAGCCTCTTCAAACGATTTTCTAGGGATGTTCTTATGGTACTAGTGGCGGCCAAACAAGTTTTCAGGATGCAGTAAACTGAAGCGGGTATACCCGGGTATCACATTGTAGCATGAGATGGTACATGTTAAGATTTAATGGGAGTATACCTTGATTCTTGTATGCCGATATAGCCCGGTTAGAGAAATGTGGAATTAATCCGTCAAGTCCGTTTCAATACTAGTACCTACTTCAATACAAAAAGTATGAAAAGGTTAGGTTAGGACCTTCCTAAACGTCGGCTTAGTATATGCCAATCTAAACCCCATGCGCTCAATATTCCTTGCACTGGCATTCCCAGGTCTTGCGGCGATTGTAGCTACCTCCACCCCAAGCCCCCTCGCATCAGACAACCGAGCCTGTAACAACGCAGCATGAACACCCCTTCCCCGGAATTCAGGAACCGTGCTGTCAATATAAAGTTCGGCGACGTTTCCATGCGGTGTTTGAATGACCGCAAGCCCAGCAGACCCAGCAACCTTCCCGTTTATCGTAGCGAGGTAGACGTGCGTGTCGGATCGGAGGGTCGCAATTTGGGCTAGAGTATGAAGAAGTTCAAGGGGGCGACCTCCATCTTGAAAGCCCTTGAGGGATGCATTTACAAATTTGTCCGCTTCCTTGGTTGAGACACGAGTAATGAGTATCTCGTTACTTTCGTTGCTCTGAGGAGTGCGATCGTCGTTGCTTAATTGCTGCATATAGACGTTGATAAAACCATTGACGGCGTAGCTGTGGGCGGGAAGTAATGACAACGCACTCGGGTGGGCATGAGGACATAGGTCAATATCTATCGATGAAATACCGATGGCCGAATAGACACGTCCGATCGTACGCAGGTCTTCGTCAGTAACGGGTCCATTCATCCCAAAGCCAGCAACATGGTTTAACTTTCGCGTGAAAGATGGCTTTGTGACTGCCACAATACCTCCTCCAACAGGCTCTATGTGCATGTTGTCCTCGGGGAATAAGCGACCACATTGTTGGACTTGTTCTGTGACGAACGCTGCCTCTGCAGCCTCCAGCAGTTGAGCTGTCTCGTGAGAACCCGGCATAAGCTCTTTGGTAGACATAACTCGACGGGGTTAGAAGCTTTTAGAAGCGCTTCAGGTGAGCCCAATTGAATCCAAGGCTGAGCCGTTGGTTTGTTCATCTTTCGGGCAGCAGTCCATGGATGAGTCATTTATTTATCGTTTTTGACCTGTCCTCTGATTGGATACTCGGAAAGGTACAAGCAGTGTATAAATATTAGTAAGCCACACATAACTTATGAAATAAGTAACTCCTTGTAGAGGACTCTGCTTTCATTCACAATGCATGATAATGAGTAAAAACATCTTGTAAAACCGGTCGGATCGGCATAGTCGGTTGACATGAGGCTGTATTCCCCATTCTACCTGATCGCGTCGACAGAGGTATTTTCTCCTCCTTCACATGTACATTTTATAGTGGGGCAATACGAGTCAAGCCAGGCACTGTCAAAGCCGGGACAAGGAGGAGAAAAACTGCCAGCGAAAAAGCTTACTCAGAAACAAAAATGAGATTTGGACCAGGAGTCAAGCCACGAACAGCTTCTCCCCTGTCGCTGGGTTAGTTTTGCTCTCCTAGCCCTCTCGGTTACTCGATCTGCCCGTGCCTCCGTACGGACACGCTTTTGTTGAATCTGGTGTCCATGGCCCTGCAAGGATGGCTTAACGTAGTCCCTGATAATCTACTCAGCTTGAGAAGAAGAAACCGAGAGGGAGAGACAGTTTCGGGATCGGCCTCTGTCTCTTAGACCTTCTTTCCGCATCCGTGTGGGGTTGTGAGAGGAATAAAGAAGTTTCATCCACCCTTGCAACATGAGAGCGGCCATGGTTTCTTTCACGGATCTTCATGGGGCCCGAGATTGAGACAAGATCATCAATCTGGGGGACATCGTCCAATCATTGGCGTGTGCTGACCACTTGCCGGGGGCCCACCTATGATGATCGTCGCCACCTGAAAAAACAATTGGCTGGTCAGGAAAATTGGCCATGACATTTTGATGAGTTGATATGCCACATTTGTCGAAGGATGGAGGCTGCATGCTACATGAAACATCATTTTGATTCCTAAATGAGGGGAAAACTTTTGAGACTTCCAGAATTCGCAAACCTGGGCAGATATGACGACGAAGCCTGTCCTCCCTTCAACGAGACTCTGCCCAGCCAGGTGGATGCGGTGCTCAAATCTAGTAGGGAAGGTTGCCCTACCCGCTTCGTGGCTGAAAGCCACATTGATGGCTTGCAGAAAAACGGTATTAAAGTATCTCAAACCTCATGATCACAGAAAGATTTCGCAGACTCATTATCGCATGGGTCCAGCCTAGGCAGATATCCTCTGCCTCTGTGGCTCTGCCTCACCCCAGAGGCTAAAAGTTGGATCGGCGGGGGATTATACGTCCACGGATCTCGATCGATGCCGAGGCCCCGTGTGTTGCTGTGAGCTTCAATCCCTGGTTCACTGCGGATATGATATAAATTGGTCCTCATCCTCGAGCAATTTCACCGCCCACACGGTCATCGACACTTTCGTTAATATCATCAAGTTCATAGTTTCATCCTGCTTTCAAATTCTTGGTGATGAAGCTCACATTCCTTTCTATTTTGCCTCTGCTTGCCAGCGGAGTGTGTGCCTTCCCAACCCGAGTAGGCCGACATCCCACAATTGTCCAGCGAGACGGCGATGCCATCCAGAGTATTCTTGCGGACATTGATACCCAAGTCAAGGATCTCGATGATAGCATTCTTGCCAAACCATTGGATCCTCAGGCGGTTCTGAGCAAGTCCAAAGCCCTTGTCGAAGCAATCAACAGCGGAGCATCAAATGTCGATGGCCAGGGTGCCTTGAACGACCTCGAGGCGCTTGGTCTTGTCGGGCCCACCCAAACACTGGCCGCCGACACCAAGCAAACGATTGATGATTTAGTCAGCATCAAATCCGACATTATCTCAACTGGCTTTGCCTGCACCACGCTGCAGAACCTGCAAGACCAATACGCCGCTGCACAGGCTCTGTCCAAGGCCATCGTTTCCAAGGTTCCCTCCGGGCTCCAGTCAACAGCCCAGGGCTTGTCCGACAGTATCTCCACAGCGGTCAAGACTGGAGTCGATGCCTTCCAGGACTCTTGCAGCTCAAGCAGTGCCTCTGGTACTCCTCCCGCCTCATCTACTCCCACCTCCAGCAGCCCCGTTATCCCGTCATCAAGTATCCCAGTTATCCCGACACCTACACCTACTGTACCTCCCAGCAGTTCGACGCCAGTCATCCCAACCTCGACTGCTATCCCCCCTTCTACCTCCCCTAACCCCACCTCCACTCCTTCGGACCCAACTCCGACTGGCTGTGCCCCCGGAACGGAAATTACGGTTTACGTTAGCGTAACTGTCACTGAAGCCTTCCCGTGGCCTACCTGGTTCCCTTGGCCCCATCATGGGCATGCATAGTCGTTGATAGAAAACGTCTGTTACTGGAAACAGTGTTCGCACGCAGAGATCCTCTTGTCAATATATTGGATGGCCAAGTAGTTTCCTCCATACACTTCCCCCTCTGTGATTTTCCAGATGGTGTCCAATGTATTAAATGATACCAGCAATTACATTAAACAGAATTGTCCGCCTTTAATAATTCTCTTTCGATATCCAGCTCTCGGTAGTTACTTTAGCTGGAAATTCTACTTTTCCATCTTAATCCCCTCTAGGGAGTCTTCCAACTTCCTAGAATAGAATAATCTCTCCATCATATCTTCAACATCCATACCCAAAGGTCAGCCAAGATTTTGCATCTATTCAGTTCCATTATTCGCCCGAGGTACCTTAACAAAAAAGGTCTTGGCTGGAGGGGGACAAAAAGGAGTACGCTATCCGCCGTAAAGTGTGGGACCAAGCGTTTAGTACCAAGGGTGCATTCCCCCTTTATCGTGTATTATGCCAGAACAAGGCTGACACCGAAGTAGCGTTACTTACATACGAGCCGGCCGTGTCTAGCTGTACTGATCAGTTCGTGGGCATCATAGAAAGGAGACAACACGAGCCCATTAATGTGACGGAGTGGGTGAGCCGATTTGCATTTGAGGTGATGGGAAGCTTTACCTTCGGGAGACGGTTCAATACGATTTCCGAGGGAGGAGAGGGTTATTTCGTCAAGGTCATTCGCCGGGATATGAAAATGATTATCCACCCTTTTGCTCGAAACACTGGGACTGAACAAAAACAGCCAGGCACTCTGGCGATGGCTGGAGGACCGTTTATCGGAGCGAATCGAGGTATTGTGAATACCTCTGCGGCTATTTATTCCAGGGCTAACCTATGAACTCAATAGCAAGGACCACAGCACCCAGACATATTCGGGTGGATTCTCGATACCTACATGAAAGGTCCACAAACCAAGCCAGACAGGCTTAACCTTCATGGAGATGGCTATCTTATTGTCATTGCGGGCAGGTAGGAGTAACCCACCCGAACCTCCTTCGTTGCTCCAATACATTAACCTTTGCGATCACCCTTAGTGACACCACTTCCTCTGCCATCACGAATATTTTTTTCAACTTGGCACGGGACAGTCAAATAGCCCATAGGCTTCAGGGAGAGCTAGACAGACTATCTGAGATCAATGACCAAAGATTAAGAAGTGTGGGGCCTTTCGACGCAGTGATCTATGAAACTCTCCGTCTCCACCCACCACCTATACTTTAGACTAGAGGGGTCTCTAGAAGCGACTTATACCTAATTTACGAATCTCGAAATGCCTGCCGGTTTTTAAGGTGGAATCTCATTTGCTTCGAAGTTGGTACTTATTATAAAGATATGGCATCTGTACGCTATGGTCGTTGGATTGGCAATCTTTTGGCAGTTGTTAGAATATAGGCTCTGGGGCAATGGCTGCTGAGTCTTTACAATCAGGCCTATTGATCTTAGAATAGAAAAGAATCGCGGGCTCAGAAACCGGCACATCATTCTTACCTCCAGCTTGTGGGCGCTATAGACTTAATACGTTCGCGCTTCCTTCAAGGTCTGGACGGGAAGGGAAGATGTAAGATAACCCTAAAGATATAACAGTCAAGGTTCCCGGGTGAGGGGGAGAATGCCGTACATTAAACTCAGCACGCTCGTAGGATACTCGAGAAGTGAATCGAGTTCCACTTGTTTAATTCGGTTCGCGGTTGATGCAGTCTGTGGTGGAGATACGTATTTGGCCAATTTAGCCTTCGGAAATAGTACTAAATATTTAAAGTGTGCCACTCTTATCAATCCCTTTGGCAATCAATTCAAGCGCTGAGTTGGTTCTGTATTTTCGTGAAAGATTGGAGATATTTATCAAGTGTAAAACTACCAAACCAACGGGCGCAGAATCTTGTTGCGCTAAGCAATATAGTTATACCATTTTATCCACCCTCATCACAGCCTAGGGATTTGTGGGCTGAGTGGTTGTGTCTGATGGACTATCGTAGGGCCCTGGCGATTCCAAGTCGCGAGAAGGGCTCCGCACTGGAGGATAATCAGTAAGAGAATACTGGGATTGTCAGGCGCAATACTGACATTTCCACATCTATGCTGAACGTCTTTAAGACTATCCATGAGATATGGAATGCAGCCAAGGCATAGGAAGATGCAAAGGCAGAATGCCCACATACTATTCCAATCGATCAGCCCACAAAGAATGAATACTACGAGGCCTCCATCGTAGCTTACTGGGTTCTATTACCAGGTTCGTAGCTGATGTTGGTCATTGTCCGCTGGTGACAAACTGGACAGTCTACTGGCGCCGATGCTTGGCCTAATGATGCGATCGGGATGGAACTCGTATACGTGAGGGGCTTGTGCAATGGGGCTTGACTCTCCAGCTGTTGTGACAGAGTATGTTGGGCTGGAGGGGCATTTTGGCCAGGGAAGTGCAAATTCTGTCCTTGGAACGCCATTCCTAAATAAAGATGTTAATTCACAGACGCTCCTTGATGAGTGAGGATAAATTAGGATGACTTTACAGTTCCTATGCTCAACGGCGCACTATCTTATCCCATGAATAAACAAGAAGATAGTACGACTATACATCCCTCCAGAAAGACCGTCTTGGACTTCGTGACTTGTCCTGCTACCTCGAGTTTGGGTGATATTAACAGACCG
The DNA here is from genome assembly GCA_027569045.1 of Aspergillus biplanus. Taxonomy (NCBI): domain Eukaryota; kingdom Fungi; phylum Ascomycota; class Eurotiomycetes; order Eurotiales; family Aspergillaceae; genus Aspergillus; species Aspergillus biplanus. The sequence continues at coordinate 205,784 of JAPDEJ010000056.1, forward strand.
ATATGGCATATAACCCTTTCCAGAGTGGTTATAACAGGTGAAACCAGAGGTACATATGAATGAAACCAACAGGAGTCCTACAGGGTAAAAAACGGATGGGACAATGGAAATTTTTAGATCATGCTGGACTTCTGTTTAAAGCCTTAGGTCTCGGTAAAGGACTATAACATCATTCCCAGCCGCAAGGTAAGTATAGAACCGGTAAAAATAGCGGCGGGAAAGATTTGGGAGTAGAGTTCGTTGATGCAATTCTTACGTCAGGTTGATTTTCGCCGCATCAGTCCTCGAGACATGCCAGCTTTCATATGAGAGGCTAGATTCCTCATCATCGGGTTCACAATAAAGCTAATTTTTAGGTCTAGATCTCCAGAGATAGGTTTTTGGCAGCCGGGGTTATGCCACCACGGTGGCTTTAAATTCTACGATATGGCCTGGAAACCGACAGGAATGAAAGGTGAAATACTCTGACGATTCCTAGAGATGAAGACAAGCAGATCAGTATAGAACTAATATTGGTGGCTTGAAGTCTATCGTCATGGCCCAGGAAGCTCGATATTCGACCCAAGGAGCTTACGGATTGAAGAAATGTCTCGATTCGAACAGCGCCATAGTTGAGTGAGTGCGCAAGCAAGATGTCCCATTCGACAGCAAAGGCACTACTAATATGATGGAGGACAGTATTATATTCGTCCATGGTCTAACAGGCAACCGCGAAACCACCTGGACGGACAAGAACGCCAAAGTGTTCTGGCCCGAGGCGCTCTTGCGCAATGATATTCCAGATGCTCGGATTCTCACCTTTGGGTACGATGCCGACATCGTACACTTCTGGTCGATGACATCGCAAAATCGCATCGGGAACCACGCACAAAACCTGCTTAATGTGCTCGCACAGCTTCGGGAGAGGAGTGAAACCGTATGCAACCGAATCGACCAGAATGATATGATATGTAGGCTGATGAGAAGTAGACTGGCCGTCCAATAATCTTTGTCGCACACAGCTTGGGGGGACTTGTTGTCGAGAATGCAGGCAGCCGCTTCCTTTCTCACCTCGTCGGTCAGTTGCTAACTGATAGTGTTCCGTTCCAAGGCCCTCCTGTCGTCGAAAAACAGCGCTGAACCACACCTCCAGCAAATCATCGAATGCACGGTCGGTATCACATTTCTAGGGACACCGCACTGTGGTGCAGATCTGGCAAACTGGGCCAAGATCTTTGGAAATGTCACCAACATGTTCAAGACCACGAACACGCGTTTACTGGAAACCCTGAAGCCGGATTCCGAGGTCCTCGCTTGGATTCAAAAAGACTTCCACACCATGCTTCGCTCGCGGCAGAAAGAGGGAAAGGATGCACTGAAGATCACTTGCTTTTATGAGGAGTTGCCCACTCGAGGTATTGGCGAGGTGAGTGAGCCTGTCTCACGCTCAAGGCTCAGCATCGGGAATAGTTCGCCTGAACTCACAAGCGGGATAGATCGTCCCCATGCATTCTGCCATCCTCCCGTCGTACAATTCAATCGGCATTCATAAGAACCACTTGGACATGACCAAGTATTCTGGCGAGGGGGATCCGGGCTATATTGCGGTGTCTACCGAGCTTTGGCGATGGGTGAAGGAAATAAAAACCCAGCGGCAGCTCGTCCAGGAGCATGAAGCTCGTTTCCCACGAGAGTCGTCTCCTACGATGATTCCGCAACCGAGCCAGCGTGCTTTTCCACCAGAGTATTTCCCGCTCGGATATGGGCAAAGCGGGCTAGTGATTCAGGGAGGCAATACCATTTCACGGCGCGCTGGCTCTGGAAGTGGAAAAGGTGTCCAGGGAAATAACATCAAATCAGATGGGGATGTGAATTTCAACATGTAGCTTCTTAAACATTTTGATGATACGCCATGGACAAAATAAAAGCTGGAGTTCATTCTCCGTATGAATATTAATATGGCCAATCAGGGTTCCTGAAGCAGTAAGCATAATTCATTTGGGCATGAGATTCTGGGTCCAGACCGCAGCCGATTCGTCGTTAACCAAGGGTCCGTCCGTCATCATGAGGACACCTTCTTTTCCAGTGGTTACTTTAACCTAGGCGGATCACGCGAATCGTCCGTTGGCGAACATCTCTGGATTTCGCGCCTGGGCATCCTGCCTCATGCGGTACGTAGCCCGCGGTTAAAAGTACATGGGTAAGGCGGCCTGTTGCCCCCTGGGATGACTCATTTTAATACCGAGTAACCTCCTCGATTTTTTTTTTTACTACTCGCTGTTTCCACCTGGGTTGGGGGTCGTATTCTACAATCACATCCCAATGCAAGGCGGTAATCAGATTAGCGAAACATTCGTGGGTGCCGGTGGTTTGGCAATTCTCGGGAATAACCTTTCTGCTGCTGGAAACATCACGATCAATGCAGGTCAGTCGAGTGAAAAGAAATGCCTGCATGCGTTATTTGTCACCGATCCCGCAGATGACCGCGCAAAGCATATTAGTTTCAAAGGAGAACCGTTGCGGTCCGTCTTCACATGGATAGAAAAGGTTGATGCCTACAAATCCTGGGTGGATCGCGGAACGGGGTCAAGCCTGCTGTGGATTTCTGGGGGACCGGGCATGGGGAAGACGATGCTGGCGATCTTCTTATCGGAAGAGCTGAAGCATATTGCGAAGGACAATGGTTTGGTGCTGTATTATTTCTGCGAAGGGCGAGATCCGAAACGAAACTCTCCGATCAATATTCTCCGAGGCCTGATATACACCTTGGTTCAGCAACGGCCGGCGTTGATGAAGCATCTCCTTCCGGACTACGAGGTTCGAGAGGGTGCTTTGTTCGAGTCTGACGCCATTGAGCCCCTGTGGCGCATATTGATCAACATGGTCAAGGATCCTGCAACGGGCGTCGTCTATTGTATTATTGACGGACTTGATGAGTGTGCTCCAACCTCCTTGGGCCACCTGGAGCACATGTTAAAAAAGCTCACCAGCTTCTATCGATTGCAAACAACCCAGAAATTGATATTTAAAGTGGCACTGATCAGCCGAGATGAACCCCCGTGCCTCCCACAAGAACTGTCGGGTTTCGAAAGACTACAGCTAAGAAAGTCCAAGCAGGCACCAATATCAGCAGAGCCGCCGATGGAAGGTGATACCGGAGACTCAGAGTCGCCAGCCCCTGCGTCGGCAATCACGCATATGGACTCTCAAGAGAGCTTTGGATATGCTCAATCATTGGAGCTCTATACGAACGAAAAAATCGATAATCTCACTCGGTCAAAGGGCTTTGATAAAAATTACGGAGATCTCCTGAAACAGCAACTGGCACGCCGGGGTGATGGGACATTCCTTTGGGTAGACACCGCAGTGGATCAGTTGAGCGACAAGGGGTCCAAATATTCAGGACAGGATCTATCGAGTCTGCCCGGTAAGACCGATGAGTTGTATTGCCTAGGGCTACTTAAAGCTCCGGAGGGCATGGCAGCGGCCATATCATTTGTCCTCAGTTGGGCAACCGTAGCGTTTCGTCCTCTTATGATCAGTGAGCTTAGCGCAGTGGTTTATTTTGTCAATGGCCAACCGAACGGCCCGGAAATCGAGGAGGTGCGAAATGCGATCGGTTGGTGCCGGTCTCTTCTTGATGTCAGTCAAAATGGCGAAGTCAAACTCGCTCATCAATCAGCCAAAGCCTTTTTGACCGATCTAGATTCGCCTCTTCTTCAGGACACCCGAACGCAACAATTCCACGTGGATGAGGCAAAAACACACGCGGAGATTGCTAACCTCAGCATCTCTTATGTGGAACATGCACCATTCCATCAAGGTTGGTGGCATCTCGCTTCTCTAGATATCGGTACGACATCCGACGAGGCGGTAAGCCCGGATCCCAATCTCCTGGCACAGTATCCCTTCCTTCAGTATTCTTCTATATATTGGCCGAATCACCTTAACCGGTCTCCTCCGGGAACGGTCAACCTTGCTTCCCCTCTGTTTAGCCCTGGGAGCGAACTCCGGCGCAATTGGTTCCAGTCCGTGTGGGAGGTCGTAAAGCACAGGGACGGATCGAAAACCCCAGCATACATGTCTCTGCTGCATATTGCCGCGTTTTTCGATCTCCTGGAGTTGGCTCAGGTGCTGTCACACCGCGAACAGTTCAGGCGCCGAATCGAAAAACCGAATTCGGAGCTCATGACCCCATTATTTACCGCCGCGGACAGAGGCAGTCCACGTGTTTTTGCCTTCCTCTTGGATTACGGCGCATCCAAGAACTGGAGCATTTCCGGGGAGGATATCCTTCAGTTCACCAGCAGAAGAGGCCGGCTGGAGCTAGTCAGAATCTTGCTGTCCCGGGGGTTCAACCCTAACCTTTTCCTGTCCGAAAACGTTGGCATTAAAGCGGCCTCATTTGCGTTGCGATATGCCCCGAAAAAACTCAAAAATTACCTTGTTAGAATAGGGGAACGGGAAGATGAAGATATCAGCGAACTGATCAAGGTAAATCATGGCGCCAACATGTCCCCGTTACAATGTGCAGCATGCTGTGGTCACGAAGAAGTGGCGCGAGTTCTCCTGGACCACGGAGCGAACGTGAATTACACCACCACCGCGGGTTGGACGGCAATGCATTACGCGGCATGGGCAGGTCAAAAATGCGTTATCCAGCTCATTCAGCGATATGGGGGCAATGTATCCGTCCTGTCGAATGGTGGCTGGAACCCCCTACATTGTGCTGCCTGGCGAGGAAGGACCAGTGCGGGTGAATATTTAATGGATCAGGGAATCCATGTAGATCTAGAGTCCAGGGAGGGACAAATTTCGCTCCATTTTGCTGCCTTTCAAGGGCACCATGAGATGGTCAGTAGCCTCCTGTCTCGGGGAGCCAACACGCAAGCGAGAACGAACAAAGGCCTTACCCCTCTCCATCTGGCTGCGGCAGAAGGACATGACCTGGTGGTGCAGATCCTTCTGGACTATGGGGCTAATCGGGACATGACGTCGAATCATGGTGAAAATGCACTGACACTTGCCCTGAATTCTCAACATAACACCACTGCACAGCTCCTCCAGACGTACCAACCACGGGCAGGAATCCATCCCCGTCCCTCTATAATATTGCCCCTGGCTAGTAAAGAGCTGCCGATCAGCAGGACTGGCGATCATCCTTCATATCCACCAAGGCCGATGCCAGATCATACTACCGCGCATGCCCATTGGAAGGAAGCAAGTATAAGTGGCCCTACTTCTCCCCGGTCAATCTACAGAAAGCCGTTGAACAGAACATCATCAGAGTCTAGCACTTACCATATGGACCAATCTCCCCAGAAATCCCAAGAAAACCAGCACACTGATTCCCGAGGGCTCGGACTTGTTGATAGACCATCGGACCGACAGGACATAGTTCATGGCCCAACCTTCCCGGCTATTCTGGAGCTGCGACCACCGGCTCCCTACAACGAAATTAGGCCTCCCCCCCTCCCACCACGACCGCCACGCGTATGAAAAAACGCGAAATAGGTCTGTAGATCCTGCTAACAGCAATACTGCGTGCCCCTAGAGCCCTATAAGACGGGTGCGCCACTGCCTGTTGGCCGCTTTTGTATGCACACCGGCGGCACCCCCAATTTTCCTGTTGGTATTTGCCCCTTCCAACCCCAATTTTATCTCTGTGGGCTCTGAAACTCCATCCCTATATATAAAGCTTTGGATTCTATTCTCTATTAAAAGAAAATTTTTATTTTATTTATAAATTTTATAATTATAATAGATTATTTTATATATAACTTATAGTAGCTACTATATTTACTATAATCTTTTATAATACCTGCAAGAATAATATAAACTTTAAATTAATAATAATAATTTATTACTAGAAACAAATAATTAAATAAAAATATTTATAAAATATATTATTTTAAGCTAGTTAAATATAGCTAAAAATCTGGGTTAATATAATAAAGATAGCCAAGAATCTTTAGACTTTAATAATATTATACTAATAAAAACTTTATTAATAAGAAAATAAAAGAAATATCAAAATCTAACTAGACTAGGCAGTACTAGGCTTTAAATTAGCTATTATTTAATATTTAATACCTTGCTAGAAATTTAACTTAATTCTAGTTTTTTGATAGTTATACTTTTCTTGAGTCCTATCTAAAATATATAAATAATAATTAAAAATTATGTGTTATATCTATTCTAACTAATTTATAACTATTAAATAATAATACTAGGTCATGTTCTAGCAGAAACTATAGATTAAAATTAAGCTAATATTAGGTCTTTTCTAGTAGAGATTTATAATTAATAAATATTAAATAATATAAAGAATTCTATAACTAAATTACTAGAGAATTAGTTTTTTAAATTATATATTAACTAAACTAAAGTAATGCGAATGGTCTTTCTTTTTAGACTGTGCACTGGGTGAAACAGAAACCGACACAGTAATTTAGTTCGAATAATCGTCCTCTAGCCCATGGATGCTTGTCATAGGTTCAGGCGCCAGTCATCTGTACCAATTCAGGATGTTCAACCATAGCAGACACCTATTCTATCCCTTTCCGTGCCACTGGGGTTGCTAACTCATTTTATGTAACAGAAATCATGAGAGAGGGGATTAAGTATATTAACCAGAGCCCAAGCTTTGGAAGGGGTGATCCTCGCTTGGAGAGGGACTTAGTAGATGTAATAGGGTTTAGAGTCGATTTTGGATAAAATGGGTGTAAGATAAATAAAAGTATCATGAAGCCCATCGGCTTACGGGTATCTAGGCCGTTAAGAAGTGGTGTGAAGAGCAGGATTAGGAGGGTACTCTAAACACTGGGTAATTGCGTGTCAATGGCTTCCACCGTGGAATCTTTTTTATATGGGCGATATACTTCTCTTCCTGTATTAACGTACGAAAATTCAAGCAGTAGATTCATAATACTTTGTCATGGGTGAAGCTTAGCTCAGGTGTACCAATACCGATTAGTTACAAACAATAAAAAGAAACTAAGAACAGAGTAGATAATCCAAGATAAGCATCTCGTATCTGTCCTAGAGATCCCCCGTCGTTCCCAGCATGTGCGTATTGAGTTTTTTCATGAGGTGATAGCTTAAGCCCTTTAGATTGTACATTCCCAGGATGGCGAAGCATCTGCACCGCAGGACCAAGGGTCAAACTCATCGGTTTTGCCGCAATCAGCAGCACACTAGACACCACTAGGGTCAGCTAATGATACCATCTTTCAGGATCTGATTACTCACAGCAGCATGCCCTCCATAATATATTTTCACTATCGGACGCCCTGACATAGTACTGCCACCCGGGTATGTACATGTTAGTAAACACGCAACCGGGCGGCTTAAGGCTTGTGGCAATGCTAACGCATGTCCAGCGGCGATGATCAGGAGTAGTGCTCTGGCACGCATTGTGTTGAAATTACAATTGCAGTTGAATGAATCGCTGTGAATAAGAATAATAAGTGTTCAATTTAGAAAAGAAGTGATGAATAGAGGAGTCATGTCATACAATGCGTTCATCTTATTTATATCTAGGGTGTGGGTGAGGAGGCTGGCGGAGTACTAGACTATCTTAGTATTATTTCGCGCCGCAGAACACCTGATTAGATTAACCCACCCCCAACTGTGAAGCCAATAACTGAATAGGAATAATGTGGCTGTGTTCTGATACCTCCCAAGTTTCTTGAAGTGTAAATTTATTTATCTTGTCCTACTATTGGACAAATTTCACTCCATAGGCCTGTCCAATATTAACAGCTGTCTGGCGCGAAATGCTTCTAGATAAGGACAAGATTAGCCTTTAGTAATAAGAAATATAAATATATAATAGAAATTTACTTAATTTATTATTCGCAACCAGACCCTAAAACTCTAATTAAATTTTAATAGTATATTTAATTAAAGCCCTTTATTTTTTCCTACTTGCTACTATTACCATAGCAGTCGTTTTTTTAAGATGCGTCACCTCCCACCCCTCCGCATCCCACGGGTCCCTCTAGACGATAATCCCTGTGTGATCGGGATGAACGTGCCCATGGCCGTTCATATCTAGGCACAGCTGCGTCTCATAATATGACTCACCTGCCAAGATCAAGTTATCTCTCATCTGCGGAATCGGTAGCAAATCTAACTAGGGGTGGTGCGGCACCATGCGCTGAATAGCCTTTGCACAGCTATCGTGATAATCTTGCTCAACCGGCCACGGCTCGGACACGTTGAATGGCGAAATTGCATCATCATCGCCCACTTGCTCCGGCTGAAGCCCTAGAACAGGCATATTCCGGACGAGTGCTTTTATGAAGTGGAATTGGATGAGATGGAAGAGCATGTCGGCTCGCAAAGCGTGTATTGCGCGTAGGCGAAAGCCCCAAAAGGGCATAGCAGACGCTTCGTCTTTGAGGATTCAGGGCCCTGAATATGTGCTTGGCCGATTGCAGGGAGAAGAGAAAGTGTTGCCATATTATTATTGCCCATGGTATGGTTTGACTGCATATTCGAAGCCTGTTGGGTGGTCTCAACGAGAGGGAGCGCCACTACTAGCGGGCCTTCTTGTTCCACCTCCGCAGACAAACGACTGCCTCCGCCGCTAGTGGTGGAGTTCTGATGAGGGGAGAGTTTATCCAACTTCTTCCGTCGGCCTGTTTGCAGATCTGTCACCCACAAACTTGCCTTGCCTTGCCTAACAAGGGAAATGGGCTTTGTTGCGGTCTCGAGGGCAGTGCAGAGGTTGACTTACGCACAGCCCGCTGATTCAGCTGATTCTGTACCTTCCTGCCCCGCTAGCGATCACCAATTGTTATGACCTGACAGTCTAGCCAGTTCAAGTTAGACTTGACACTCGACAGCCAACTATTCTACGACTAATCAGCAAATCCGACCCTGTGTCACGTGACAGTAGCTAAACTACGAAGGCAGTAGCCAGGCTACTGAAAGATAGCCATGACTACCAAACAGTAGCTGACCTACCGGTGGCTACCAGTAGCTACATAAAGGATATAAGGGCACTCATTCTCACACATGTATCTAGTTTATCTTTTAGTTCTTCATGTTTAATTGAAGTTATAATCTTGAGCATAACTTTCTAAGTTAATGACTTGCATCCAAGTTACTATCTCTAAGCCCTATGTTGGGTATAGAATTCAGCCTTGGTTATAGTATAACTATAACACAGCCTGAACTACCGTACTCAAGTAACAGCTTTACCATACGTGGTAAAGGTAGCTCTTGATCAACCTATAAGTTGTATTACGTGTACCAGGAACTGGGATTACATGTTAAGAACTTAAGACCAGGTAAGAAGTCAATCATCTAGGCAGCTTACAGGAAGGTTACAGAGTTAGACACCTCAGGCAACTGGAGTCTATTAAATCTATTTATTCTATTAAGTTAGATTATGTGGGAAATTATTTTTTATTTTTTCTAGTATTACCCCACATGGCTGCCGCCCCCCGCGGCACGCCGGCGTCGTCGGAGAGCTCAGCTGCAAAAGGGTTGGGTGCAGTTCTTGTTTTTCTTGTGAGGACTATAACAGATGTTTGACGCAGAGACCGCTCGGCTGGCAATCCTGGCCATTGAAGAGCAGATTGAAAGCGGGATTCAGTTCCGAGCCGAGAGTTATATGTGCCGCCAACCGGAACACTGACCAGTGCTCCTGGAAGATCTGGTCATTAAGATCAGGTAGCCAGACAATCGACCACTCCATTTAATTCAATGTATATGATTAACCAATATAGTACCGCCTATACTAACGGCGTGGCCATCGAACGCTCAACGTGCCAAACTATACTGAGAGTAGGTAGCGTGTGTGTTGAGCCATGGCTGGTTGATGGATACCGAGAGACGATAACACATAATTTCAAAGGTGAAAGTAGTGATCACGTAGGGGCATAGGATCATTCACGCGAGTTGCCTTCTCCCTGCGAAAATGGCGGGACGATGGGTTGCGTTGAACAGCTCTACAATATACACATAAGTTAATAATTCCGTTGATGATAGAGTTTATGAGAATAATCTAGTTAGGTGACGGGCTATAAGGAAGAATCTAGCAGAGAGACTGCTAAGAGGCAAATACACAAAAATGAAAAAAAAAAAAAATGCAACACCTCCTGCAGTCGAGAAGAACGCAATATAATTTTCTGAAGACAAACTTAACCGAAGCCAAGAGCCAGTCTATATAACTTCGACTGGGGGCATTCATGTAATCCATGGATGGATCTCTACATTTTAAATTAAGTAAATAATATGTGTAGTGTTTATCATCCTGCATGAGCATGTTAAATATGTCTAATACTACTAACCTTTCTCATAAAGATAAGCATGTCTAGTGGTTTAAACAAAAATGCCATCCAAGAGATCTAGCGAGCAAGCATTAAATCGTGTGCGAAAATTGGGCATAATTGCTGTCAAATCCGTGGCTCATGCCGTCGTTTCTTTCAGTCTTTGGGGATTAATATCTGCTCCTATTCAGGGAAAGCGTGGTCGTACCAGGTGTTGCATGTGGTTGACCCATTTTTACACCTGTCACCAAACCCCGCAAGATTGCGATCCAATTTCGATGACCAGATAATTCCGGATGAGATGGATGCATTTGTTTTGGGTTTCGTCCTAGATTACCAGCCAAAACGCGACACTTGTTCTTAATCCGGCCACGTAAGAGAAGAGAACCCGCATATCCCTGCAAATAAAACCAATAATCAGACTAGGCTCCAACGCGATACTAACAGCCAGGAGGAAAACCTAAAAAATTATCATTATGATATCATATTCTTGATCAAAGAATTTTAGACATATCAGGCGCATTTCTATATCCAGGTACGAAATAATTACATGTCACGTGTCCAATCTATTCCCGCAGCATTATGGAAGTAATATACGCTACACACCCCTTTTTGATATAATACCCCCTAAGTTAGTATTGGATGTTCTACATTCCTTCCACCCTGGGTAAAGTTGCATTCTTACTCTGTGGTACCCATATGATTTACCCAAGAGGGAGTGCAGTACGACACAGTAATGATCAAAGTAGACGGAGGTCAGTCGATGTGCCTCGCCTGTTACGTGTTCGGTCCAAATACGGTCCAATCTGGGCCTATCTCTCTTTGGGTCTTCTCTGATAAGATATGATAGAACATATGATTCACCGTGGAGCATCTAAAGGCTGAAAGATGTTCGTGGCAAAGGGTTCCAAAAGCTCCCCAAACGGACCTGGAGCTTTTGGGACACGGCTCGGAAGGTTAACCAGAATCTGCTTCAAAGAGAGTATCACATGGAGCAGGAGAAATTGCAGATGACCTGGAGCTTCATGAAAACTATAGGTGGCTCTTATTCTTCTACTGTACCGTAGAGCCCCTATAGATCACTCAAAAGGTAGATTCCTTTCCCGCATGCACCTTTATATCCTCTCCGATCCCACACAATTCGCATTATAATTCTCTCATTAGAGGTGTCCCCCCGATATCGCATAATATCTAATTATTTGTCTCTCTACCTTGAACGAGTTGTTTTTGCACCTTTAGAATGTCTCTCGGCCCATATTTCGGCCTTCCCCAGCGAAGGCTCTTCCAAATACCCTCTCGGTCAGCTCCGAAGCCTGCAACTCCCCCACAAAGGGTACATATTTCTTGGGATAGGCCGTTCAACATCCCGCCTCGCCTGTATGAGACCACAATGAATATTAATTTTGTTCTATACGTGGTCGTCTTATATTTGGTTTTTTCTCTTTTTCTTAACCGCATCAATCAGAATCGGAAGCACCGGCCATGGGCTTTTGCCACCTCCCAGATTTTCATCCATTTTACTTTGCTACACAACGTGTGTCTTGCCCTGGTCTCGTTCTGGGTTCTCTGCGGATTTTGCGTCGCTATTCGGTCCACATTACCAGCTTATTCCTCCTGCCTTTACTCCGTGCATGTAGTCAACGCATTATGCAAATTTTGCCATTTGAATCGGGATTACAACATCCCTGTATTTGATGGGACAGTTGACAGTAAAAGGTGCTTCGAGACCTATAACTATGCCAGTGCCTCCGAGCCCCTATGGAATAATGGACTTCATTACTTTGCATGGATATTCTACGCCTCAAAATACTATGAAATCGTTGACAGTATTTTAATACTGTCAAAGGGAAAAAGTACGTCAATACTGCAAATATACCACCATGCTGGCGTTATGATCTGTGTCTGGGCCTCTATCAGATATATGTCGCCCCCGGCGTTGGTTGGCTATTTACTCAACTCCGCTATTCACTCCATGATGGTTAGTTTTGAATTTTCCAACAATTCTGCACTGTCTGCTAACGTACGTCCAGTACTGCTATTATGCCGCCGTCACCTTGAAGATACCCGTTCCCTTGACAATCAAACGAGCCCTTACAAGCATCCAGATCATCCAGTTTGTCATTGGCGCACTCTGCGCGTGGTGCTACGCTTTTATATACTATGATCTGTCCGAGAATGAAGATTTTGACACTCATCGGGTTAGCTGCTTAGACGATAGTGGCCAGATGTTCCCTTTGCTTTTAACGTCGCTCTATCTCATCCCCTTAATTTGGTTATTTGTTCGCTTTTTCACTCGTACCTACGTCTTGAAATCCAAAGCCAAGAAACATTAGGAAAAAGGTGCGTATATGTCTTATAAGTATCCCACCACAATCCTTTGATAGCCTAGCCATCCTTTAGACCGAGCAGCTGGTAACCTTGTCTAGTTATACGGGACTTTTAATTTATTACCTGTATCCATACTGCATTATAATTTCCGCAAATACTCATTCCTCTTAAATCTCTACTCTGTAACTAGAAACTCCTAATTACTCCATGGCTACATTCATCATGACTACCTAGCCTATATTGCCTTAAGTTATTCATAATACTTGTCAAAATGGATGACATTTGACGGTTTAATGATTCTCCCCCCTAAACTGCAGCCAAGCCAACTGTGGCCGGTGCCGGACAGCTAAGAAGCCGAACCCTATTAGTCATATACGTCCGTAACTTCTGCCATGTCAAACCATCAGTTTACCATTAGGAGCCTGATATTAAGTATATTGCTTACAGCTAGCCCGCATTCTATTTAAATTTACAGCTACTAGTCTGACAATGGTATTGTAGTTTATTAGATAACAGGGTATATGGTAGGTTCCACAATTGCTCTAGAGAGCGTGCGTTTGCCTCGCAACAGCCCCTTACATTATGCTTAACGTCATATGATATGGAATCCTAAGGATATTAAAGTTTACTCACTCGTACTTCTGTTCTTGCACTTCACTTTAGCTGCGAGTGATCATCATAAACCATACTTGGATCATATGGCTGGTCTCCTATACCGATCATCTCAATATCTAGGGACATATTCGGATATGGTAGTGGAGATGGAGTGTAGATTGGTTACACGAGGTTCTTAGCATCATTGAACTTTCCCCTTGTCCAAAAATGTGGATTTCGGTATACTTTATATATTTAAACGGGTTGCGAGAACAACAAGGGAGCTTTAGCTTTACACAATCTCGCATTTCAAGGCAACAACCACACTCCCCACGTCATGGCAAATGATGAAGTTAAAGAGAGGGGGGTTCCTCCGTTCCCTGAAGATGTGCCCACTGCATCCCTGCCCTGCATCTCACTCCAGAAACTTCTTGATCACAATGAAACTGAGATTCAACGATTAGTTGAAGCCTGTAAGAAGGTCGGGTTGTTTTACCTTGATCTGAAGGGCGCTGGCCCTGGCTCGGAAATTTTGGAATATGCCGACTTGGTCTTCCATACCGCTGTCGAGTTATTTGATCTACCCCTCGCGGAAAAGCAAAAGTTCGACTTCAGCTCTCGGAATTGTCACTTCGGATACAAGACGCAGGGTGCTGAGATCGTCGATCAACAGGGAAATGTTGATCGGAATGAATTTTACAATGTATAGTGTCCAAGAAACATTGATTTATATTGGATAACTTACAATACTGTTACAGGTGCCTCGAAATGACATCCTGGGGATCATGGATCCACTTCCCACTCCTGATGTTCTCAAACGCAGTCGTGGGACCCTGAGTTCCATGATGAGGACCAGCCATTCTATCTCCACCCTCCTTCTTGATCTTCTCAACATTAGTCTCGGCCTCCCCCAGTCAAGATTAGCAGATCTTCATCGTCTCAATGCCCCAAGCAACGACATAATCCGCTTAATCAAGGCACCTCCCCAACCTGCCGACGATCGTCGTATTGCACTCGCGGAACATACAGATTATGGAAGCATTACCCTGGTCTTCAATCGCCTGGGAGGGTTACAAGTCCTTCCACCTGGATCAGATACGCAATGGCTTTACGTCCAGCCGCTACCGAATACAGTGATTATTAATATAGGGGAGGCATTGGTCAAGCTCACAGATGGATTATTGCGGTCCAGCCTTCACCGGGTTATCTCCCCTCCGGGAGAGCAGGCCAATTTCCCACGGTACAGCCTGGTATACTTCTGCCGACCAGAAAATGGTGTACTTCTGCAGCCTCTCCAGGGTCAAAGCCCCACGTTGGAACCTGAGCAAACAGAGGGGGAGACAAAGGTCATTAACTGTGAAGAATGGGTCCTGCAAGGCTGGCTCGCACGGCGGGCGCCTGTGCGCTGATATATTTAATTTGTTGCCACTATTTTTACTCGTTATTCAAGATGATAAGGGTCCTAGCAAGCACTCAGGGCCAAAGATAGTGTTCCTAAGTGGTATTTAATAGTAATGAAGTTGTTTACATGTTTGAAAGGACCCCACTAGTTTTGACAAGAAACAAGAAACTGGCTGTAGCTGTGTTCTCTAATAGTAGAGCTAATTCTCCCAAGCCCGTTCTCCCTGGACTAAAGATGATGAATGGGTTTCAGGGCTGCACCTTCTAAGCAGAAGAAAACTTTTTGATACATCGTGATTGTACGCTCCTGAGCCGACAGCAACTGAGCTTGAGGGATACAGAGTTTGCTTTGGCCTCGTTTTTAATGTGGTGAACGACTACATGTCATATCAGTAGTCGGGAACTCATCTCACAATTACCTGTCCCAAAAGTTTATACTATTAAATTTTAGGTTTCGGTCAAACTTTAGAGAAGGGGACCCTGACATGCTGTTTTTCACTGAAAGTGGCTGGCTGTCCTTGGCGTATTAGAAAGGTTTCATATGACACCACCTCTAACCGCTTGCTAAATCTTAAATATACGACCTAAAATTCCTTTACTGGGAGACAAATAGCTCCCGCAATTCCATCACTGTCTAGTTTTATCTCATTCATATATGTGCCTCGCCGCCTGTTATTTAGCTCGGGTACTACCACCACCAGGCTTCGGTATGACAAATCCATCTTCCAAAATATTTACTTTATTTCCAGTTAACTAATGAATATATGTTAGATTCTTTCAATACTGAGCCTCATGTCCCTACAGAGTCCCGTATAGAGGCCGAGGACTTTCACGATCTATTCAAAGGGCGTTTGTACAGACAAAGTTAAAGCGCACCAGGAAACCGAGAACATGGCTGCCTATACGATCGAGATTGCCAGCCCGGAAAACTCAAGAGACATTGAGATGGTAGCCGATATGATGGCAGAAACTTTCATAGAACGTGAGCCCCTGACGCACGCACTAGTATCGACAAACCCTGCGCTTCGAGATATTTTTCGATCATTCTCTTTGGACGTTAGCTCGAACGTCGCAAAGGTGGGAACCATTTACTTTGCAAGGGACTCTGGAGGCTTGATCATCGGATTCATCATGACTGCTCCCTCAGCGAAAGATGCCTACCCGACACCCCCGCCCGCGGGACTAGAGCCTTGGTATGACATTCTTGATGGCCTCGATGTTGCCTTTCGAAAGCGATTACAGTTAAACCCAAATCTCAAAGCACCATCGTGTGCTATCGAGCTTGTTATGGGAGGAGTCCATAAAGATCATGAAGGCCAGCGTATCATGCCGAAACTTGTGCGGGCTTCGCTGCTTGCTGCGCGTGAGCAAGGTTATCGCGAAGTTGTGGCCAAGGCAACGAGTAGATCACAAGTGATCATCCAGGCAGGGGGTTGTCTGACCTTGGCTGAGATATCCTACAAAGATTATCAGTACAATGGGACCAGGCCATTTGCTTCGATTAAATGGCCAGAGACAGCAAAGTTAATGTGGGGAAGCATCGAACAAGGTTTGGCCATAGTAAATCCTTTAAGAAGTACAAAATTGTGAAGAGAAAACACGAGGTGTGTGTGTGGTGATGTTAGCCATGGTCTATTAATCAACTCACTGAAAGTATTTGGCTTAGCGCCCTCTATCTCTTGAACATTGGATAAATAGTTGGCGGGCCTTGAAAATATCATTTCGAGTTTCGCAAGAAGTGAAAGAATATGGCTACACAGCACTGTACCGTGAGATAGCATGTACTAGTACTTTGACTCAAAATTTCCATGGATGAATGCAAATGTCAAATGCAAGGAAATATGACTCGTAATTATACTTCTTGTGGTTATTGAATTAGATGTAATACTATGTAAACGACCGATACCAAGTCCACATTTCATCTACATTAGTTATTGAGTAGATAAGCTGGCAAGTTGTATAGCGCTGTACAAAATATGCGGACCAAGGTTTGCCCCTGACCCTGTAAACTAAAATGACATTTATTGAATATTCGTTATTACCTTACATGTTGTGGAGAGAGTATTACTATAAGAAGAATTTCATAAGCCATTGGTCTAGTTTTCCGTTTGGGGAAAATATGTAGGGATGAATAAAGGGGGCAGTACTTGTCCTTCTACGGACCCAGGGTATATAGATCTGAGCCACCCTGGGAAAGACCAGCTCACCTTGCACAAAGGGTTATCCATTCGCACATCATGTCCGAATCCAGGGAAGCAGTTGAGTGTTTATCCGGGCAACCCCCCGTTCAACTTGCTAATAATTACGTGTGTAATGCTGGGTTCTTCTGTATGTATGGAAAAACCCAGAGATTGCTCCCAGCCTAATTCCTTAAACTGTTCTAGGCCCGAACAACAGTGACACCAACCCGCCCGTGTATTGCCACCCGACCAAGAACTGCCAGACCCGCCGCTTGCAGGAGTTTTTTAACTTGTGCTCTGAGCCGCAAGGAATATATGAGCCACTTGTGTGTCCACCAGGTTTCTACTGCCCTTCGGGCGGCGAGATGATTCCATGTCCCCAAGGCTACTTTTGCCCAGTAGGATCTGTGCACCCCATTCGCTGCATGACTCTGTCGACCTGTCCGGATAATAGCGAGAAAGAAGTGCAACTGATTGGATTCCTGTGCTTGGGGCTGGTAGACCTGATCCTAGGTATTGCCCTTTGGCGACGTTACACGATATCTCTATGGGCATTCCTCCAGCGACACATTTACCCAAAACAAACTATTTCAGGCGCGTCTCTCCCTTTACAGCAATGTGGACATCAGCCGGTCTCGCCAAAAGATACGAACAACCATGCCAATGCTCATCGTGGAGGAGATCGAGTGACAACACAAAGACATCAACAGCCTACTCAGGGGGCAGCAAACGGGTTGCAGGTAGACTTTCGGCAAATTTCGCTCTATTTAAAAGATATAGATCGGCCAGTCTTATGTGGAATTTCCGGACAAGTCAAAAAAGGATTATTGCTTGGAGTTTTAGGGCCCTCGGGTGCTGGGAAGTGTATGTGTGGTCCATCTTATGATGTCCGCTATCCAGTGTATACTTATTCCCCAACAGCAAGTTTGGCTAGGATTCTGGCTGGCAGAGCATCGGCTACATCGGGAGCACTAAAATTCAATGGCGTCAGCAGAAACTCTTTAATGTAAGTATTGCTCCCAATTATGACTCACTGGCAGTACATTAATGACTTTGTGCTATGGGAAGATCTAAGTATGCGATTGGGTTTGTTCCCCAGGACGATGTGATTTTACCCTACTTAACAGTCCATGAGAATGTTGTCCATTCGGCACGCATCAGGCTATGTGGCTCACAAAACAATAAAATGCTTGTTGAACGTGTCAGCTATACCCTTCACTCCTTGGGGCTAACCCATGTTCAGCACAGCTTAGTGGGGAGCTTAGAGAAGAGAGGGATATCCGGCGGAGAACGTAAGCGTGTGAATATTGCACTTGAGATGGTTGGAGCGCCACTGGCGTTAATTCTAGACGAACCTACGTCCGGTCTCGACTCCGCCGCGGCTCTGTCACTCATGAAGCAGATGAAGCAGATTTCTCAGTCTGGTATTACGATTATATGCGTGCTACACCAGCCTAGGGCAGATATATTTGATTTGCTAGACGATGTCCTTCTCCTTGCTTCAGGTAAACAAGTCTACATGGGTGAAGCCAGCATGATGAGGAAGCATTTTGAAGAACTGGGGTATGAGCTTCCACGTGGCCCTAACTTTGCCGATGTGGTCTTGGATACCATTTGCAATAATCCCAACAACTGTTTGCTATGGAGTCCAGATCAAAACCAAAGAATCTTCGATGCTGAGGTCAAACTTGAGTTACACACTCAGGGCCAACCCACAGAAAACGACACATTACAGAAACAGCTTGCATCGGCTCTTAGAGTCAGCATGTCACAGAGGGCGCCCTGGATCTATCAAGCTTTCCTCTGCTTTCGTCGAGGCCTTCTACAGCAAGTGCGACAGCCACTAACATTTATCATTGAAATCTTTGTGGGTATGTCTTGTGGCACTATTATTGGTTTCGCCGTGTACAAATACAATGGTCACCTCTTTCATGGGCTTTTCATAAGTCCATTTGAGCCATTATCAAGTGCCACCAACTATGGCCTAGTCCCAGAAATAGCCCTTCTTTCCTGCCTTGCAATCAGTAGGTGAAGCAGTTATCAACTAACAATCCCATCTTTCCTACTATCAAAGAAGGCCTTTTAATATTTGGTTTACCTAGGCCTCTCAGCCGCTCCAGCTAGTGTGGAAACATTCGGTGGTGAAAGTATGTTTTACTTATCTCTGGCCCCGTCGCTATATTGCTTGCGAAAAAGTCCACTAATAATGGTAGAACTGGTAATTCGTCAAGAACAGCAATCTGGTCATTCCATTACTGCCTATTTTGTGGGCAAAGACCTATCGACTATTCCCCGCATTATACTATCCTCGCTTCACTTTACCACATTTTATGCTTCCCTTGCAACTCCAATAATGCCATTCTCCACCTTATTTCTCAGTAACACGTTGTACTTTTATTGTATGTTTAATATGAATAAAACCGCTCTGTGTTGACAAAGATTACCACTTTGCTGATATTTGAACAGGTATGTACGGCCTAGCGGGAGCTGTCGCGCTGGTGGTGAGGCGAGAACATGCACTGCTCACTTCACTTCTCGGCTGCCTTGTCGTTTGCATACTTAACGGTTATGGACCTGCATTGATCTATGTTAAGGAGTGGAGTATGGAATGGCTATGGTTCCTTTGTCCAGGAGTAAGTTCTTATTTAAATCAGCTGCTATTAATAAGGGTTTGCCTTTATCCTAAATCTCAGGCTCACACATTATGGCAGACTTGGTTAGCGGAAGCTTGGACAACTGAACACACCAAGCCACTGGCTCATCTTTACGATATACAAGCATTCGCGGATACGACTGGCTATATAATCGGGAGAACTAGGTTTGATCTATGGTAGGTGTAGGATACACTATATCTCTAAACTTACTAATAATTGCCGCTCTCTGATAGCTTGCTATTTGTGTTCGGGTTGATATATCGGCTCATAGGATTTATCGGGCTGTTAATCTCTGACCCAGAAAGTTTCTCGGCTAGCCTGAAACGAATTTGGACACGCACTTTTCACGCTCTAAGATCTGTCCAAGTGGCTGTTATCAAGCCCCGCAACAGAAATATACATCCCGGCTAAACACCAGTTGTTGAAACCTGCTCAAAATCCCCTTATGTTCTAAATTTACACGTTTGACGAATTTGGACTTCAGGGTTATTTAGCACATTTGGTTGGTAGGTTATCATGTCAGGATAAAACATCCACAACAAGCGAGTCAACAATTGCATAATTGTAGCTTCGTGGACCTGGGCATTCAACATTAGAGTGGTGGTCAATAGAAAACCTCCGACGGTTATTATTCCCCGTCCCATACGGCAGAGCCTTTGATGGGGGAAAAGATAAAGTTCGAGCGCTAAATGAATCGAGTGAAATGCAAAAATGAGAAATATTGGATTGCCAAGGAAGGTTGCAACCTCTATAAATGTGTATAATCCGTCCTCCTCTTCTAGATTAGGTTGTCTGATAGGCGCAAGGGGTATAATGGATACTGGGAAATACCCTGAGAAATGTCCGTAGCCGGAATAACAACGATTGCTTTCTTTGACTGGGCTTGGTTGCTTTTACAACACGAGGAAAGATGATTCGCAATGCGGGGTAGGCAAGCTAGCCAGCAAACTTGGGGCCGGCATCCAACATGTTTTCCCCCAGCTGCCAATAAATAACATATGGTCTGGATCGCAACTAGCCCTCAAATATCACTAATCCCGAAAAAGAGAAACAAACCTGGATATATATGCTCATTTAAATGTCCTGCCATCTTACTAGTATTCAGCCCGGCCACGTTCTCGCAGTAGAACTTTTGGTTATGAATATATGATTTTGCTTCTCAATAATATGGGGCCCAGATTAGGCGGATTGCGGATGATGGAGATTCTCAGGCACCTAAGAGCTAATACGGTTCGCTAGTATTATGCCCGTAATATCCAAGACCAAGGTCCATTTAGCTGCTGGGTTTGGAAATAAACCGTGGACCAAGTTGACCCTTAAAGTAAACCGCACAACTCCAGGTATACGGAAGTGGGAAAGAGAAATGAGTCGCACAATGTCCCACTCTACGAGTTTGACCTACGTTCGGGATGGAAGGAGCAGGCGTGATAGGAGAGTAATGATATACCGACCCTAAACCCTAATGAATTACGTTAGCTATTAACGTCTAATGACGCGGTAGCGTTGGTTTCTCCTCCAGCCTGGTCATTGAGTGGATGGATATCCCAGGCCACAAGCTATGGTCGGAGGAGGACCATCTTTAGGGTTGGACGCAACCCGAGCAAATATTCAGCAGAATTGGGGCGGTCTACGTCTATGACCAAGTATGACTTCACAACAATAGCTAGGTAGTACTTGCCAAGGAGGTTATGTGTATTTTCCACTCTGCCTCTTGTTGTATAGGCAGAGTGTTTGTAATTATTGGTTGGATTCGGAGAGTATAGGGTGGACAGTTAAGCTAAACCTATCGCCATTCCGCCATTCTCTAGAAAAGGTCCGGCTAAACCGTATCCCGCCTTACTACCCCGTTTGGTGACCCCCACACCCAAATAGGACAGCCTGTTGAATAAGCTTTTGGATGAGATCGTAAAAGTGTTAGTAGAATGAATCTAAAAATAAGCCTGCGCACTAATAGCCCATTCCGATTGTCCTGTCGCTTCCATAAAAATATGATGATATACGTAAGAGCGATGATTGGTTGTGGGTGATGTCATGGTGATGGTCCCCTGCTTCCTACATTAGAACAACCCGCAAACTCATGTTTTTGTCTTGTACGGATTTATGACCACCTCTTCACCTCTAACCATAAGTTTGTGCTGCTATATCACAACACCTTGGGCCGATATTTTCCCCACATACTCTCTATTTACCAAACGAGCATGGCTCCTACCCTTTCTACCTCGCACTCCAGGGCCTTTCTTGCTTTACCGCTAGAAATTCGCCGACATATTTACTCGTTATGTGTTCCCCAAAACATGAGCTTCGACTGCTCTCTCGATCTGGATTATCAAAATCAATCTTCCGAATGGTATGACTCAGATAGTGAGAGTGACGTGGACGGTGACAAGAAGGATTACCCATATTATCTTCGACAATTTGAAGGTGTTCCCTCGAAATCCCGCAGAAAACAATTTTTGGAAGAGGACGATTACGACCCATCGGAAAACCTGAGTGCGTTCCCTGGAATACTTCTCCTTTGCCGCCAAATCACCGACGAGGTAACCTCCATGCTTTACGGAGGCAACACTTTTCAAGTTACCCTTCACGGCGAAGGCCAGTCAAACCTTTCAAAGAAATTCAGTTTGCAGACAAGGGAGAAGATCCGACGGATACTCCTAGTCTTACGGCCCATGGGGATCTCCTGCAAACCCGGCTTCTCTATGGATCCAACAACCTGGAATAGCACTCTTGATGGCCTTTCGATACTGGGGATTATCGCCGAGCAACCCGAGCCAGAAACTGCCGATGGGTCTCCGTATGGATCTCCCCAGGTCGGCCCACCCAGTGTGCTTCCGGAGTGGGAAACCTGGGTAACTACGATTGTGGAATTTCTTTCCCACACTGTCTCTGACACGACGAAGATCGTGGTGGATGCCAACAAGAAAAGAGAAACAGAAAACATTTTCAATAAAATAATTCCCGGGCGCTGTGAATTCACACGCCTACGAAGAGCAGACTTCATATTCAAGAGAGGGGTTTATTCTCCAGAATCAGGATATTGGGATTGGTATGACGAGGGCCCAACTAGCTGTAGGGATATTATCAGCGATCGGGACTATGATTATTACTACTCCGACTAAGCAAATAACTGAAGGGACTGTTGCTAGTGGTCTATGGGGTTATACCAGTTGTGGCACAAAATATATTTATCAGGCGCGTTTCCCCTATACTCCAAAATCAACCGTGAGCGCCCAGTAAACGATATTAAATACAGACTAATGTGGAGGTACACATATATTCTAGTAACGAATTTCCTAGAGTTTTCCAATTTAGGGGCCTGTTGAACCATAAGAATCTCATGATTAGAGAGAGGGCCACGTTAATACCACTGTCTCTGGTACTATAAAGCTTTCTAGCTGAAGGCCAAGGAAAAATGGATTGCTGGGGATGTAGTGTTTGAAGAAGGGAAAAACGATAGAATAATCCAATATGAATCAAACAGGAATCCGTTTTGATACAAGAAAGACGTAATACTGCCCTGTGCCCTGTAAATAGTCGGGAGCCTAGTAATTACCTCCCGTGGGAAAGAGCTGCTATAGGCGTTTTCAATCGCATCGCCTCCATCTGGAGCAAACAAATCCGCCTTAAAAGCATTAGAGTGCAGGCTTCAGAGCCTGTCGTTGTGGGCATATCAAGAACGCTATTGCGCGGGAAGAGGAAAAATAAGTATGCATTTTACCAGCCTCAGCATACATACATCCAAGTTCTCAGTTTGTTGAGCGGCGCAGCGGGGTTCCAATCGGGAGGCATTCCTTCTAGCAAGGTCTCAACTGTCTGACATCTAGTTCTGGCGCTGCATCACTTCGCAACGCCACATTCGACTTGTCTAGAAGATCGACAACATCCTAGGCGGCCAGTAAACCCTACGGGGGTCCTGAGATATCTTCGACATTGGATAGGGGCGGCTGGGCGCAACCCTTGCAAATACTCAGACGCACCTACCCAAACAAGGATAAGCATGAGCTAGCGGTATCTTACTATGTACTGTATGAACTAGCTTCCCGCGGCGTCGCGCTATATCTAATAGGTGCCGATGGTGCAACGTAGCCTCTCGTGCTCGGCTAGACCCTCATAAATCATTGGGATGTGGGAGGTATTGGCTGGGTCACTTCCAACATGCATCGTGACTTATTCTCGCACCGTCAGAAAATAGACAAAATAAATATTGCTTTCAAGCTTTTACAATTATGAAGAATGATTATATTCCGGGGTAAATGTTTCCCGGTTATGGTTTCCTGTTATGACTCTGGCTTGGCTTGCAAAACTTTGAAGCAAAGGTACGATGCTCCCCAAATTGGTGAAATGCAAGACCCGTTCTCAGGCCAACATGGATTTAATTTGCTGTTACCTAGTATCATCCGAGGTTGACAGATTGCTTCCATTATATATTCTATGAAGAGGCTCAAACCCAAGAAGAATCTCACGATAATTCCATTCTTAGTCAATAAAGTAGCCAGTGGTTGTTATAAACACCTAGTTAAAAGATAAGGTCCAGCAGTCGAGGGCAATTGAGATCTTCTTATTAGATAGAAGTTTTTGGAGTACAGTTGCCTGTTTTTTCTTGATGCTTTTTTGTAGATATCAGCGAAGGTTCTTGGTAGAGGGGAACTTTGGTTTTGAGGGCGCAAGTCATATAATATTAATAAACTCGTCGAGCTCACAATGCTCACTAAACCGGAAGGGGAGTCACCCAACAGCTACTATATTAAGCAACTTCTCCATGAAAACCTCATGGGTGTATAGCCATCAGGGGGAATACTGAGGCTAGACAGGAGTCAGGTGAGCATATGTAATAGAATAGTCCAGAACTTCTACTTACCAATTCCTGGATAAGCTGGTCTATGCCCTTCTATTGCTTGAGCATTGTACGCTGACAAGCAGATTCTTTGAGGTATGCTTTTATTAGAGATAATCCTGCTCTGCAATGTGCCAATGGCCTGGGTGAACAAGAATATTAAAGCAGTGTCTACATATAATCTTAGGCTGACCAGTTCTTTGGTCTGCAACCTGGTCAAAATTCTCCCAGTATAATAAGCTCTTCTTCCCATCCCAATGTATTGTATCCTGCAGCTCCTTCTTTGATCCAAAGTCTGTCTGTAGCCATCATCTGACAAACTCATCCTTTGCCATATCAGAGTAAAGGATCCAATTCTTATAAAAGCTATGCCTAACACATATGAGGGTCTTCAGGGGACTCGGCTGCAGTAGTAGAAAAATAAAGTCTGAATCTAATATCAAGATAATAGTTTGTTAACAATCAGAAATATGCTCTGTGTTATCTAATCATAAGAAGTCAGGATCGCCACCCTAGGCGAGCCGCTATCCTCTATATTCTATATAAAATAGCCCTTTTTTAATCTTAAATATCTCAACAGCCAGGATATAAAACAGGTAATTTATACTTACATATACTATTCCTTTATCTAGATAAACAAAATTTAAGTATATTTATATTTTTAAAAAATTTTATAGTTTTTCTATTATAAAAAGTTTATAAATACTAAAAATACGGGTGTAATTTATTTTACTCTAAGAACTAGCTAAATATATATAATAATTTTTATATTGCTTTAAAGAGAATTACTATCTTATTAAATACTCTGAAATTTAAATACATTATAAGTCTAATAGTTGAGCTATTAGCTGTTAGAAAACAGCTGTTTACTATGGAAAATGGCAGGTCGCGGGTCGCTTGTGAAATGCGTTAGTAAATGCGCTGTTGCGGGATTGGCCGTAACGATTTCCAACAAGGGAATTATTAATCCTGTGAGATGATAACTATAACTCAAACCCGAGAGGGTAGGTGGCGTCGACTTGCAAAGCGGGTCCCGCCACTTGCAAGTCACCTGACGAAGTGGAATTTGACATTACCCCTAGTATGTAAAATATTTAAATAACAGTAAATCCCTTGAATTTTATTATCTTATTTAATTTTCTTCTTCCTCCTGAATTTCTGAAGGTGAGGTTTTAAGCACTTAATAACTACTTAATAACTGCTTATAATAGACTCTTCATTTATACATGAAGATCCAGGTTTTTTTTTACAAGATAATCTTTTCTAATTAATTAAGAATAACTTAAGCCAACATCTGCAAGAAGTATATTTATATTCTAAAGCAGTTAACTAGTTACTAAGTAATTTACAAGTGCTTATTAATTAATTAAAGAAAGAGAATATTCTTATTCAACTTATAGACCACACTATAAAACCATTAAAAGTACTAAAATTAAAGTATACTAGTAATCTTCCAGAGTATTTATTTATTAATTTTAATAAATATAGCTATGTTATAAATGTATCCTCAAATTAATTAAGAGAAACTATTAAGAATATAGTAAATAGTGTAAGTACTTGATAAGTACTTGGTAATTACTTGGAAAGTACTTATATTATTTATTATATAGATTTAATACTATGTTTAACAAAGCTATTAAAATAAATCTTGCAGCCAGTCTTCTTTTTTTAAAATATCTTATTTAAGCTCTTGCTATTAATGTTCTGGAGTAAAGATCTATAAATATACAAATATATAATTAAAAAATATGCATTATATTTATCTTACTAATAATTTATAAACTATTATACAAGATATTTAACAAAGAGTTAATAAAATAGAAAAAGATATTATTAAAGATAATATATATAGATATAAATTACTTTTTAAGTACTTAAAAACTGCGTTCCAATTACTAATTTATTAGGTTTTATCATGCAGCAAAGAATCTCTTTAAAAACTAATAATTTTATTATTACTTTTAAAATTCTTGTTAATTATGGCTAACTTAGTTCTTTATCTTAGTAATACAAGTACTTGTAAACTATTTATTAACTACTTGCTAACTAATTATAGAATTTATTAGATAGTTTTAACTTTTATATTAAATATTTTAATATATTATCTAATCCTGCTAGTCATTATACCTACCAAGTTCCAAAAAATGGGTCTATTAACCTTCAGTTTCTTAAAGGGTTATTTAATAATGATATTATTATTAATATAAAGGAGTGTGGTGCTATTAAATTTATAAAGTCTAAGTTATTTTTTTATTGTAAGTACTTGTTAAGTACTTATAAAATACTTGTAAAATACTTATTAAATAATTATGCAGCATATAACCACCCTCAGGGTTCTAAAAAACTAGTATATATTAAATATAAAATTATTTTTTACTAATTAATTTCTATAGATTTAAGTTAAAATCTATATTTTATTTTTACTTTTTATAATATTTATACACATGCTCCTCCACCTTCCTAAAAGGCACCAGCAAAAATTATAAATAAAATTTTATAATTAATAAATCAGGCTTAAAGTCCAAGTTTAATGCTTAGTAAGTACTTTCAAAGTATTTATAAAATACTTAATAAATAATTAATAAACACTATCTAGATGCTTTTTTAAAAAGTTCTGTATTATAATTATTTTATACTGAGCATAATTATCATATAATTTAGCAAATTTATAATAGTTTTTCAAATATGGACTTAATTTAAGTAATTATTAGAAAGCAAAGGCTTTTATAGTACCCAGCTAGTTAGAGTATTAATAATATTATTTTTAAATTACAGAAGAATAAAAATCTTTAAGTAAGTAGCTTTTAATTAGTTAATAATTACTTTATAATTACTTATAAACTACTTGAGTATTACTTAGGAGTATATACAGGTGTCAGATAGAGCCCGCCAATCCATCTTAAGGATCTAAGAGGATCGAAGATCTTAAGGATATTCTGTTAATAATAGAGAGAGTAGTATGAAATGCACAAGTAACTAAATAATCTAAAAAATAGACTATATTAGTTACTAAAGATTTAACATAGTAAGCTAATCTTACGTGCAGTAATAATTATGTTTATATATATATAGTTTATTATATTCATGCTATGTTTTTTCATAGCCTTTGTATACATAGCATAGCAAGATCTATGTTTCTAATATAGTTAGAATATGCCCAGTATACTTATCCTATATTTATATTTCTTGGTATTATATTAATACAGCTATATTATTATAATAATAGAATATTATATTTCTATAGATATAACAGCGCTAGCTGCAATATAATAAATTTATTAATTAATTATTATCTAATTCTCTAATAATCCCCCTTCTTAATATTTTTTATTTTTAAAAAAAATAAGTATCGCGCTATCCCCCATAGTTATGGAAAGATAATTATCTTTCTTTGTTATTTCTGCGGTAATATGCTAATTATAATATTTTCTAAATCTAGTATTACTAAAAATAATCTCTCAAGGCAAATCAAAGATTATAATTTTATAATAATTATTTCTTGTACTTGTTGCACTTGTCTTAGTAATTCTTGCATTAAATTAAAAGACTTAACTTGTTATAGCAGTTGTGTTTGCAAGAATAATTAGTTAAAATATATTATCTTTAAGTAGGTAATTTTAGAAAGCAAGTGGCAAAAGCTAATAAAATCTTTAAATAAATTAAATAAAGAGAAGAAGATTGTGATGGTAAAAATTTTTTATTTTTAAAAATAAAAATACTTGTTATAAAAAAGAGCTGGCGACTTTATTACCTATAATATAAAAAAAATTACAGAGCTTAAGAAGTTAGAAGAAGAGAAAAAGAGATAGAAAGAGTTAAAAGAGAAAAATAAAAGACTTTTTAAATTTTTTATTATTTTTAGCAAGGCACAACTGGCTTTAGCGCTTTTTTTTAATTTTATTAATTTATTTTTAAATATTATCTTTAATTAATTTACTATTAGAATTCCAGGATCTTCCCAGGATAATTTAAATGTTAAATAGATTTTTATAAGTTATCAGAATATGGGTATTTCTTTTATTTAATAAGATAATATATCTATTTTTTAACTAATTATTAATCTAGTATTTCTTTAACTTTATATTCTTTATCATTGGCTTTGTCTTGGTTATCTTTGTGGTTTTTTATAAGTTCAAGTAGCAAGATATAGAACTCTAGATATATTTATATTCTTACTAATAGTTTTAAATAGTAATTATTATTAACAAGTTTTTTTTAAATTTTAAAAAATCTAAACTTTATAATATTAAGTTTATTGCTTAATTACTTGCTTTAAATATTAAAAGTTTTCTATCTTATTATTTATTATAGTAAATAAATTTTTTTTTTTTTTTAAAAATTAACGTGCTCTTATACTTCTTATTATAATATATTCTTATTTTTTCTTCTGCCCATTTAATGTTCTTAAATATTATCTGGTAAAAAGTTATTAGATTAACTACTTATATTAAGGCTTTTTCTAATCTTCCTTGTACTGGTAGTATTTTTTAATTTATTCTTAAATATTATTTTATATTTATAAAATATAATACTTGTTTTATTATAGCATTCTGCGCATTGTTGACTATAAACTAGGCTATTAATAATAGTTCTATCTAATTTTCTTAATTTTAATTTAAATAGTGTTGTAGATACTGTTTAACTATTTAAATTATTTATTTAATTTATTTATTTATTTATTAATAATAAGTAATAGATATTCTCTGTTTAACTCTACTATTTTTTATAAATATTTTCTAGAATTTTAATATAAATAACTTGTCTTTATTTAATATAATTAACTTCGGGAATCCTGTCCATGAAAATATTTTTTATAATATTAATATAGCAAGGTTGTCTGCGGTAGCTTTTTTTTATATTAATTTTAAAAGTATATACTTTATTAACTTATTAATTATAGTAACTATGTTAGTGTATTTAATACCTATAATAAAATTTTTTAACTTTAATAGTTTTTAAATAAAATCCACACTAATGTGTTTCCATGGTTCTGTTAGAATATTTTATATTTATATTTTTCTATATAATTTATATTATAATAGTTTGTTTTAATTGTATTCAGGGCATTTGGTGATATATTTAAAAACTTATTTATATATTTAAAAAAAATAATATACTCTTTGTAATTTTTTAATTATTTGTTTAATTCCTTGGTATTTTTTTAATAGCAGGTTATAATATTATTTAATTACTTTCTTTACTATTCTAGCAGGTATTAAGATTAATCTATTTTAATATTATATTTTATTTTTCTTACTTGTAAAGTTGCGCGCGTTGTGTTGTGTAAGTTTAATCTATTTATTATATACTTAATTTTTATATAGCTTTTTAAAAAATTTTTTATTATTAATTATAATAATTGCTGCGAGTTGCATATCTTGATTAAATTATAGTTTATTTAAATCTTATTAAAAGATGTTTATCTCTAGGTTTTTAATATTAATTATATAGTCAGGTTGTTGACTTAAAGTATTAGTAATAATATTTTTTTTTTTTTTAATATATTTAATTTATAGCTTGAACCATAACAGGTACTAAGCCCATTAAATCTATCTTCTATTAAGTTTTTTTATTATTATAAAGTATGTCAGATTTTTGTGGTTAGTTTGCATAATAACTTTATATTTTATTTCTTGGAGGTAGTGTCTTTATTTCTTAAGTTTTTTAATAATAATAAATACTTCTTGATTATATATATCATATTATTATTTGGTCTGTATTATTTTTCTTAAATAAAAAGCAATTACTTGTAGCTTTTTATCTAGTTTTTTTTATTTAAGAACTAGTTTAATTACTTTTTTAGATATATTAGTCTTTATATAGCTTTATAATTTTAAATTAAAGATATAAATAATTAGTTCATTTTCTATTAATTTTTTTAATTTATTAAATGCATTCTATTGCTTGTCATTTTAAAGAAATAGTTTATTTTTTTATAGCAATATTGTCATTGGCATGGCAATTTTAGAGTAGTTTTCTAAAAATTGTTGGACATATCCAGTAATTCCTAAAAATTCTTATAGTTTTTTTAACTTGGTTAGTTCTAGCCATTCCAAGATTGCAGTAATCTTATCAGGCAAGATTTTAAGTTTTTTTAATATAAAAATCATGCTAAGATATTTAACTTTAATAATATTAAATCAGCACTTTTTAATATTTAGGCTGAGTTTTATATCTATTAACTTTTTTATGACTTTTTTAATATGTATATCATGTTCTGCGGGATTCTTTAAAAAAATAATAATATTATTAAAATATATAGTAATAAAATTATTTAGATATTTTTTTAAAATATGTATTATGTATCTCACAAATTTAATAAATAATTATTTAAGTTTTATTAATATAATAATTTATTTAAACAGTTCTAAGTTTGTAAAAAATCCTGTTTTTTTAATATTTTTTTTAGCTATAAGGAGGTTAAAGTAACCCTATTTTAGATTAAAAATTATTATAAATTTTGCTCCAAGTAATAAATCTCTTTTTTATTTTATATATAATGCTTTGTTAGTGTTGTTAATAATAATAGCATTAAGTAATTAGTAGTTAATAACAAGTTATTTTTTATTATTTTTTTTTAATATATATATAGCAGCACTTAAGTATTTTTCTTATTTTTTTTAAATAAATCCTACTTTTTTAAATTTTGTCACAAATTTCTTGTTAAGTTTTAATTTATTTTATAATTTCTATCTTTGCTTAACTTGTGGTACTTTTGCTTCTGATATTAGTAGAATTCTTGCTTGGTATTTATCTAAGTATTTAGGTGTTTAGTATTCTGGTCTTGCAAATAATCTAGTAAATTTTTAATATTTTTTTAATAATTAGTTAAGTACTTTTTTTAGCTCTTATTTATAAAACTCTTATAGCTTTATTTATGGCTTACTTATAGTAACTATACTAATTTTCTTATTATTATTTAATTTTTTTTTTTTTATAAGTTAATACTATCTTTGGCTGCTTCTAGTTAGAGAGTTACCCTAATTTTTTCTTTGCATAACTAATTTATGTTAGTATTTATTATTTTATTATTCTAAAAATCTTTCCTTGCATATTAATGATTTTTTCTGTCTATTTAATAAGCGGTTCTTTTTCTTGTAACTAGTTTATTTTAAATATAGTATTATATAGCTCTTATACTAGTATAGTTTTAAAAATTAATAATTATTTATAATTATTTAATTTAACTTGCAGTAGATAAGTTTTAAGTCTTGATTCTTAGTAAAGTACTTTTCTATTAATTTCCTAGATTATTTTAATAACTTTATCTAGTTTCAAAGCAATGCTGTGTTTTTTGATAAATTTATTACTAATAAAATTTTCTAATACTCTAAAATTAATTATTAATTAAGCTGATATTTTATTAATTATTATAAGTATAATAATTAAATAATTACTAGTAGTTTTATTAATAGTTACTGCTAGTTATATATATTCTTAATATTAATTATAATATTAGCTTCTTGCTTTAAAATATTCTTTTTAGTCTTGCAGTGTCTTTCTAATCTAATTATTATATAAAATATAATTTATAGTTTAGTATTTTCTAGTTTTAAGTTGTGTATAATTTAAATAAGTAATTTTCTTATACACACATTTATAATCTTCTTTATTAATAGGGCAGTTATAATATAGTATTAATAAAAGTTTTAATAATTATAACTACTAATTATAGCATGTCTTTTTTTTAATATAAAAATTATATTTTTTATTATAACAGAAACTTCAATGTGCACCTATATACTAGTATTAGTTTAAATTAAAATAATATTTATAAGTGTAATTTTTTACATGATCTATAACTTTATTATAGAACTAAATTTCTTTTAATATTAAAACTTATTTATACTTTTTTATATATTTAATATTAACTTCCCCATGTACTGTGTACTTATAAAATATTTAATTCCTGCAGTTATTATATATATTAATATAGTCTTGCCAAGTTTAATAAGTTTTTTCTTAGTATATTGCTCTTGCGGGCGTGCAAGTGCATAGGTTAACTTTTTAAAATATATTTTATTCTTTCTTAAATTCTTTATACTTTGATTTACTTTGTAGGGTTTTTATTTATTTTTAATCTAGGGGTTTAGGGTTTAGGGTTTAGGGTTTAGGGTTTAGGGTTTAGGGTTTAGGGTTTAGGGTTTAGGGTTTAGGGTTTAGGGTTTAGGGTTTAGGGTTTAGGGTTTAGGGTTTAGGGTTTAGGG
>JAPDEJ010000057.1:0-222940 GCA_027569045.1 Aspergillus biplanus
CTTGCCCGACAACCCCGCCACAGCGTCTATCTCGCGGTTTTTAATATCCGGCCCGGATTTCCACTCCCGTTTCCCGGGTGGTTTAGACTGCTTTGGCTTCGGTTTTTTTAAACGGGGTCTCGGGACCACTCTGCCGATGTTTTTTGAGGGGGGTTATAACGGGGTTTTTTAACTAAACGGTTTTGTGGTTCGTTTTTCCCCCCCCCCCCCCCCCCCCCGCCCTCTCCTTTCTTCATAAACGTACCAAACCAAACAAACAACTGATAGAATATAAATGTAACAGAGCCGCCGAGCTGGCTGGTGCGCCGCCGCCATCCTAATGCTAATGGGCATCCTGGGCAAATTCGGCGCCGTATTCGGCTCCATGCCCCCCTCCGTCCTTGGCGGCATGCAAGTCTTCCTCTACAGCACCATCGCCGTCGCTGGTGTGCGTGTCCTCGCGTTTGTGGAGTACACGCGCCGCAATCGGTTCATTCTCACCGCGGCTCTGGGCATCGGGTTCATGGATATCGTGTCGCCAGAGTGGTTTCGGTCTGTGTTGGCGTATCAGGGGCCGAATGTAGCCTTGCAGGGGTTCTTGCAGGGAGTGAATTTGATTGTGGAAACGCCATTTATTGTTGCGGCGGTTGTGGGGGTTATTTTGAATGCGGTGTTGAAGGAGGATAGGAAAGATAGGGGTAGTGTTTTGCCGGAGTAGGCTACTAGTTTATTTGTTAATATTTGTTATATATATATATGGTGTTCTACAATGACAAAGTAATTAATTGGCCTCTTTCTTTCTTTTTTACTCTCTCGCGGGGAATACTCGTAGTTAGACGCCGCAAGTCCGTTTGGGGATGTACTCCAGAGAGTTGGTCAGTATTGTAAATCAACAGCTTAGTGCAACTAGTTTCCTGCAGTGACGGGCTATGGTTGGTTTTGCAGCCAGGAAATCGAGATCTACATATATGGACAGGAGCACATGAGTCAAAAACTCCATGTATTGAAGGCTATACAGCGTCATCAAAACAACACCACCAGCTATACATCGGTATTAAATTAAAAAAAGAAACCAAAATAAATGCCCGAATCCCTTGACATAGCAAGGATCTATACATGCGCCGAACCCCTCTCAAGATTCATCATGAAGAGTTGTCATCAAGACAGTCAAATAAATAAAAGATAAATAACTAAAAAAATACTATGCATATCGCATCGACGACATATATCCTGGTGGTGGAGCCTGGTTATATCCCGGTCCACCGTTGTATGTCGGCCCCGGATACGCTGGCGGAGGCGCCCCGTACCCCTGGTATGGCGCTGGGGGCGGAGGTGCAGGGGCTCGAGAAAGACGTCGCATGGGTGCCCGTCCTGTGGCAGGAGGAGGCATACGGCCAGGCCAGGCGCCGTAGGCTGGGGGAGCGGGTTTCACGGGACGACGAGCGTCACGACAGCGACGGATGCAGCACCACACAATAGAGAGGAAAATTAAACCTCCAACGCCGCAAGCGACTCCGATCACGATGGTTTTATGTTGTTCGAACCAGGACTTGGAGCCGCGGCAAACGCCATTGTTGCACTTCCCGCCGCTGTCACAGGGGGTTCCATCAAGGAAGTTCTGGTTAACGGAGACACAGCCGTACGTGGAGGAGTAGCAGATCAGAGCACAGGGCATGTTGAACCCTTCACACGCGTATGAGGCGTTGCTATGTAACAGAGTTCCCATCATGGTCTGGCACTGGGCGTCTCGGCTGGTACACTGGCCGCTGGCGCAAGTCAGACCCGAGTTGCTGCCGCCGCAGCTGTCGCCATCCTGCTTGAAGGAATCGGAGGGACAAGTGCTCGAGTTGCCGCTGCAAGTCTCCTGGAGGTCGCATTCGCCACTACTGGCGCGACAGACCGTGTTGGCTGGGGAGAATTGACACTCTGAACAGCAGCTGTCGTTGGCGTCGTCGCAGGTCGCCCCGTTCTTGAACTTGCAAGTACTGGCGTCGCAACAACTGTTAGCGCCGCAGCCTTGTTCCCCGCCACAGTCGCAGTCCTCGCCGGCTTCGACGATGCCGTTGCCACATTGTGCCCCCGTGTATGTGACGACACCTCGGTTATCGGAAAGGCAGGTGGAGTTGACGCTGTTCCGGCCCAGGGCGGAGCAGATATTCCCAATCGTACAGGGTGAGAACTCGCTGATGTCTTGGCCAGTGCTCGGGTTCATGATGTATCCTCCGTTGGCATTGCAATCACTCGTGCTGTAAGGGCAGCACTGTGACGAGGCCTGCAGGTTTTGCGAACAGGTTTGCTCGGTGCAATCGTGAACCGCTCCGAACGTGTGTCCGGACTCGTGGGCGAAAATCTGCCACCCCCCGCCGGTGGTGCGAACCACGACATTAGTCCCACTGACTTTGTTCGTTCCATCGTCTACCACTGCCGTATTGCACAACTGGCCCAACCATGCTAGTCCAACCTCTGAGCCAGTGGGGCAGCCACTCATCATGGTCCAATAGGCGTTTTCATCTGTTTGTTCTCCACGCCACTGGGAGAACAAATCAAGTCGCGAGGTCATATCCCCTTCGTTGCATGGCATGTTCCAGGCAGGACCGGTGGTGGACTGGTCTGAGCAACCCCTCGTTTGGATGGTTAGATTTCGGAGACCAATGGAAATGTTGAAGGAATCCTCATAGACACTCGAGGCACTGTTGACAGTACTTAGAATCCATTCTGTTGCTTTGTCCTTGTCGTCATTGAAATCACCCATGAATGAGCAATCAGTTGCGACGCCGATTAGTGCCACTTGCTTCGTCTTCGGGCAACCGTTACTCGAACCGATAGTGGACTCGAGGTTCACGCCGCCAGCATTCCCGGAGACGCTACCAGTGTCCGACTGGCGTTTGCTGAGGCCAAACAATGAATCCAGGGGCATCGAGGCCAAATTACTTGTATCCCGACGGTCATAGGAACTAAGAACCGGGTGTTGGGGGTCGCTGTTGAAACCAAGCCGGTCAGACTCGCAGGACGACGAATCGGACAAGGATCGTTTCAGTTCGGTGTGTAGGTTTAGCGGTTGAATCATGTCGGAATCCCGGTAGAATATCATGTAGTCCTCATCTTGTCGGGGAATATCGACATCCTGTGGACGTTTCTTCTGCAGGTAAGACGACTGTAACTCGATGTGATGTTTATCTCCATGCACACTGAACACGCCTTCGAAGAGTGGCTCCCGACCGTCCGCTTTCAAGTATACCCTTGTCCACCCTACCGGATCCCACATTCCCTTTCCCCTACTAACCAGTGCCCTTCCCTTGAAGACCTTGTGTGCATGTCGTGCGATGGGTTCTCCCATATGAACCTCCCCATTTTCATCAAGATACTGAACGTAAGCATCTTCCGCCAGGATGTCGTGATTTGGTTCGAGTTCAAGCTTTATATGTTGCTTCTTGTCTCGGATATCGAAAGTGATATCGAAGTGTGCCAGGTGGTCAACCCGATGGTCTATCGTCTTGATTGTCGGACGGTCGAGTGAGGATATATGTTGGATAGCATTGGGTTGGTGCGACCGGCCTAGAAGATTAGATATTCAATAAGCATTTTCAAGGAAGCCAAGGCGATGACCAGAAGAAGAAAAATACCAACCCGTTACGCCGACTGTAAGGAGCGAGATTGCACCCGCAACGAGAGGTATAGAGTGTTTGAAGATCCTCATGGCTTTACGTTGCAGTTGCAAGGAGAGAAGCGAATGAAGGTTGTCCTGGGTGATCAACCGGGTGGCTGTGAAGAACGAAAGACGCGAATCGAAGTTCACCAATCCTCTATCAATTCATTGCACAATAATAATAATGAACGAAAATGATGGTTGATTAGGCAACAGTGAATCGAAGATGCAGCCCCTCTCAGCAAATTTGGAGTGCTTGCTACAAAATGCGCCTTTGCCTTCTTCTGAAGTCCCAAGTCTCTTGGGATCAAGTCGTTCCGGTGGCTCCGGGCCCCAGTTTTGATGAATCGAGTGAAATTTCAGATGATTTTGGATGGACAATGGCTGGAGATGGCGACTGGGAATGAAGCTGCAATGCGCTGGAAACGGACTTGGCTGAGGCGCAGGCGGCTTGGCGGGTGGGACTGAGGCGTCGTCAGCATCAGTCACAGCACAAAGAGAAGCGACGAGACGCAGGCTGACTAAATCGTGGGCAAGAGAACGAGGATAAGAATATGAAGAAAAATAAGAACTAGGAAAAGAGCGTTTGAAGAACAAAAAGAGGGGGTGTTTTCAGCTGGAACAGATGAAACCACCAACAGACAACAACGGAAATGGGGGATTGTTCGGGGGAGCTGATGGTTGCCGCCAAGAATGTGATCGTCACCGTGGCGGCGCTTGGAGCCTTCAATAATGTGTCTCAGATGTGAGATAAATTTGAGAATTGATGAGGACTACAAAGCCGAGCCCATCATAGGGCAGAGGGAAAACTCCGACGAACTCGTTAGCTTGGAAAATACGGATGAAAAAGACGCTAACTGCCTTCCCCCTCTGCAAATGCCCCTTTCGATGCAGAAGTCATCCAACTCATTTTGTTCGCCTCAACCTCCAGAAGTCAAATGATATAGATCATGGGCAACAACTGCAAAGTGTGGAATCAATGCTCCGCACACCAGACAGGGCACACAGGCCATTTCATCATCTTCTTCGCTCTCCTCCCACATCGCCTCGGAGGCTTGCGTTGACTCCACCTCAAGAGGCTCAGACTCTGGTGAGATTATCTTTGGTTGGTGAGCGGGAATGATTTCCTTGCTTTCCGTCTCTTGCCGCCGTTGGAACATATTTTCGATGTTGCGCCCGCTAGTGCGCACTTCAACAATGTTCGTCACCGCTAAGTTTAAAACCCGCAAATTCCAGCCCGATTTTTCAAGGAGGAGTTTGCGAAACAGAGAGATGAGGGACTCTTGGACCAGTCTCTCCGCCAAAGCATTTACATTATCCTCAAGGCTAAAAACGAATTGGGGAAGAGGAGCGGAATGCGATATCCGGCCGGGGTAGCGACTTGAGGCATTGTCCAAGCTGGAAGGAGGTGGCCTTGGTTGTGTGGACAGGCGAATAGTGCGCGGGCGAGCGAGCCACTGTAATTTCACGCCGTCACGGGCCCCAGGTCCAACTTTGTGGTTACTACCTGGTATGGTCTTCGCATCAGCACCATTTTCGACTGTCAAGTCAGCCCGCATCCGCCGGATCAAGCTCGCAGCAAGCGCCACCATTTCCTTCCGGGCTTGCTCAAAGTTATCTAACCGGCCGTATGAGTCTTCGATGCTAATCTGCGTGGGCAAGTCTCGGGCTTGGAGGACTTCCGCGTTATCTACGCCGTGGATGAGGCCCCACACTCGCACCCCAATATCCCTAGGCGCCCCCGGCCCTCCAAGGACTCTTCCCAAGAGAGCGGGCCCCATGCCAGGAAAGAGGCGCACGTCTCTGACCATTACCTTATCTTCAGCCTCGACGGGCCCAACGCTGGTGCTGACATGCGACGTGATTTTGCGTGACAATTTAGATCCTATCCCGGGAATGGCTCGGATCTCCCGACTGTCGAGGAACCTAAGCACATTGGTATCCCCACCATGCTCCGCCGCAGCATATGGCGGGAGAAGAGTAGTTTGACTGTCGGGTTTATGAACACTGCCCACTAATTTAGCGAGGAGTTTCGAAGTTGAAATCCCCGCTGTGGCAGTGTACCCCTTTCGGCTTTCCAGCTGCCCCCGAAGGTAGCCCGCTAGGTGAGAAGCAACGAGGAGTCGAGTTTGGAGGCAGTCCTTAGCGTCTGCCACATCCGGATGTGTTAGTTCTATATTGCTGTTGGAACCAACGGGGTAGGTGGGACCGTACCCCTTGGTTGCGTCGAATATGAAGCCGATCGTTGGTTCCTGGCGGTTGAGTTGGAAGAAAGAATGTCCTAAGTTATTTAGATTCAGGAGAGCCACGTTGTGGGCGACCATTTCTGTGACGTCTAAAAATAACTGCGTTCCTGGAATTAGATATCAGGCATCGATATTTAAGCATTGCTATCGCTCTTGCTTGGACGTAGACGGCTGGTATAGTCCGTACCTCATCGAATCCCAACTTCTCTACTCTCCCGCCCCAGACAAAGCCTCGAAGATAAAGATAGAGGTCTTTCGAAGCATCTCTGAATTTAGTTAGATCCTCCCCGGGGACAATAATGACCTCTGGACAGATCTGTTTGGCCTCCTTAATCAACTGGAGCTTGCGCAGCCCCCGCCTCCGGGCTTCATAATTACAAGTGACTACAATCTGTTTCTGTTGAACGGCGAGTGGAAGGGATTTTAGAGTGGGCTGTTCAACCTCATAGACAGAAGCGTAGAAGCAATCATAATCCTAGATACCTGGTTAGTTCGTTGGGAGGCTGTGCAGTGGTAGTGTTAGGGGCGGGACTGACGAAGTGGATGATAATTCGACGGTCGTCCCTCAAAGGAGGTGCTGCCATTTACCAGTCGGGGCTTGCTGAGGATCCGTTACAGATAGTGATGAAGATGCTGCAGTTGAAAGCTGGAAGCTTTTTCTTCTGGTCCTTCTATCAGCTAGTTGATGCAGAAGCAACAAAGCAGATAGTGTCATGCAGGTTTCATGGATCTGCATGTAAAAAAAATTAGCCTCGGACTTGGGTCTCGAGGAAAAGCTGCCTAAATTCGACTTGTGTCTGGAATTATGCTTAATGATTAATCCCTTACTCACAGGTTGCTGAGTGGTTTGTGACGGTGAGGGCGGCACAAGTTGAGTCCGTCGTTTCTGTAGGCTGTGCTCATTATTGAAGCCTGGAGTTCAATAGTACTTACCTAATCATGTGAGAGACTCGCGTCACATGGACTGTGTGCTGTGATTGGTCTATTAGAGGCGTACAGTACGATACAGGTTGCCAGTACCCTACCAAATTCAAGTTACTCACTCCGAGTTGTAGGTACTCTTGGTGCTGGGGACTACGATTTCGTCTTCAATATCCATGGTGGAAGATAAGTTCACCTTGATATCAAAGACCAGCAAGGTAAGAGACGTTTTGTGAACCTATTGACAGTTGTCGTTACCAGGATGCTAAGAATAAACCGTTGCCCGAGAGAACTGGACTGCTCGCTGGAATGTCACCTTGGGATGGCGGATTCCACCCACCAGGTAACCGGACGGTATATGTTACAATCAATGTGACAGGTAACCAAATCTGGGGTTATCACGAGTCGCTCAGGTCACTCTCAGATCCTTTTGGAATGAAAAGCAGACAATCTTCATGTGCTTCTCCTTCGTCATCTTGGCCGTCTCCTACTTCAGAATTGTTCGTGATAATCGCCCAAAATTTAAGCAAAAGCAAAATGCAAAATGAAACAAGGTGAGAAAGGAAAGAAGAGAACGCGAATTAAACCTTCATTTCCACGTTGCTAAAATAATAAACTTAGATGAAGATCTGATCCAGCGACCCAACAGCCGTCAACCAACTAATCCTCTTGGGCTCTAGTGAGCTGCGACGAAGCCTGCGGGTCTCTCCCCCATTTCCAACTAATGAGATTGAGATGGCGCTGAATACGAATTATTAATAGTGGTTTTATTATTAGAATGGCTGCATGAGTTTCCGATCTTCCAATCCTCAACCCAGTCAATACGGGGTATTCTTTTTTTTTCTTCGACTCTGATTATTTCTCCTCCGCCTGTTGACTACTGAGGAAGTGTTCCTTTTTGCCTCATGAAGGTTTTTTTATTCACAATGATTTTCATTTTCCCTTGAAGATCCTTTTTCTGTTGCTTATTTTTTTCTCTTTTTTCCTCTGCTTCATCCCGTTTTTCCTTTTTCCCCCAGCATCGTGTTTCGTCTCCATGGTGCTTCAGTGATTTTCGTTTCCTCCGCAGCGGCGTCATTCTTTTCTATAATAGGAAACCCTCGTACAAGCGCCCACGTCTTCTTCTCTTTTTTATTTTATTTTTTTTTCCTTTCTCAATCCGCCACTTCGCACCTCATCTATACCTTGCTGATATCTCGTCGTATTTATTACTTTTAGCCTCCCCCCTCTTCATATTAATCAACTTGGCTTCTCTTACCCTCCTGTTTACCCACCCTCCTGAGATCTCCACCAAAACCTGACCATCCAATCTCATCCAGCCTTCCCTCACTGATTAAGCGCTCTTTTTGGTGCGGGGCGCAGCGAAATTCTGCCTCCTCCTCTCGCTTCCTGACACTTCTGTGTCAGCATTATTATTCCCACCTATATTACTCTCACGCTCTTCGCCCTGTTGGGTTTTATTTTCCCTTAGCTTCTCCTCTGGGGACCCCTCCACCATGCTCGCGGCCCCCATGCCCCCCCAAGCGTCGCATCGTTCATACCAGCCTCTTCCATCGTCTCCCGTCGATGCAGGCGCAGCTGCTTCACATACTATAATGACCCCCGCCATCCCTCCACAACCTTCGTCTCACCCATCGACCGCTTCTTCCCCCAACATGCCTTGCGGTCTCACATCGAATGCGCCGACCAGCCACCCGTCTTCGCTTGCAAGACCGAAACTCACTCTCCAAACCTCTTCACTTCCCAGAACTTTTGGCAGTTCATCCACAGGTCTATCGCTCTCACTAGCAGCTGGTCCCACGGCGTCACCTACTATCCGCAACACCTTCAAGAATGCTTATGACGTTACCTCCCCATTCCCTGCAACTGCTTCTCCGTCGAGGTCTAACACCAGTCGGTTCGCTAAGCCATCCTCGCCATATACATCTCACAACCCATATCAGCTACCGCTAGGAGTGAAGAGCATTCTCCGTAATTCGCCACTGGAGTCCACCAGGCGACGATCAAACTCCGTCGCTCCAGGCGGGTCGAATGGTGGATCCAGCACAAGGCGAGTCTTTTTCCCCACCAAAAAGCAAGTCAGTTACCGTTTCCCTCTTGAGGAGGAAATCAAGACCGTAAGGTACACTGCGCGACACTCCGATCTCGTTTCTGAGCCCCAACCCGAAATTCGCGAAGCTAGCTCCGATGAGGATTCAGATGGTTCTACTTCGAGCCTCGTTTCATCCGACACGACGACTTCCGACGAGGATCCAGACTCCGCCCCCCCTAGCTCCTCGGATTCCACGCCGGAAAAGAAACGGAAGAAGCGCAAGTATCGGAGTGCTGAGCGACAAGTGCGGGCCGTAGCCTTGATGGACGGGCTTGAAAGGGACACTTGCACATATGTGACGCCTCAGACTCCACGACAAGGCCGTGCCAAGCGCCGCTGTGAGTGGAGATGGACTCTAGGACCGCTCGATAAAACTGGTGAGCTAAGCACAAAATCGCCCCAACCCGACAACCCGACAATACCGCCATTGGTGCTTTCCAAGGTACCGCAGTTTAAACCCCAACTTGAAACTCCCGTAAACGGTCGAGGCAGTTCTACCTCCGCTACCGAATCAACCGTGGTCCCTCCATCAGATCCCTCAAAAATGCCTACGATTTCCACTTCTCAGTCTTCCGATACCCCGAGCAACGAGTCAACAAGGCGTACATCGCCCGAATCCGACCATGGAGACCCAGACCCACCCGAATGACTTGCAGTGCTATCGCTGCGATTACTATCAGCAGCAGCAACTACAATATCAGCTTATTTTGCATTTTTGGGGTTGCTATTTTTGGTTACGATTTATGCATTATAGATGGACATGGGGCATGGTCAAATGAGCCGAAGGCTGGTATTTATTGCTATAGAGTCACGTTATTCTCTTCCTCTTCTTGGATACTATATTCCTATTATTTTTTCCCCTTCCTCTTATTCTACAGATTATTTTTTTTTTAATAATTGTTTATATATACCTCTTCTTGGGGAATTTTTTTGGTTCTTGGTTGTCTGGGACAGCCTGATGCATCTCACATAATACACAATATTATCAATGAACTACTAATATCACACCTTCTTTACAATTCCTTGTCATTCTTTTCTCGTTCGTCTCTTTTGCCTCCCGATTCTTGATGTATGTTTAACTTTTGAGAGCCTGAGGAAGCTACGGCCTATCGTATCATGAGCCGCACTAGGAATCCTTGTCGTATGGAAGGTTCTCTCGGCTTCGGATTCGGGTTCGGTCTCCGCAATCTCCTCCTCGTGGCTTCGGAGGATACGAGGTGTTAGGATGAATACGACTGTTGATCCACCCTATTAATATACAATTACGAGACCGTTCCAAGGTTCGATCACTGCTCAAACCGGATTTCATCTTATTCGTATTATTATCGTACATCCTACAGTTATCCTGTACATGAACTGGAGGGAAGAAAAAGGATGGTGCAGCCTATTTCCGGATAGGTTACGTAGTGTGAAAATAGAAAGATAAGACAAAATGAAAACCAAGAAAAAGCAAAGAAAGAAAGGAAAATATTTTCAGAAGATCAGTTTCCGGTCTCCGTCTCAATATCCGGTTCTCGGCCTGTCAAATCCCCTACCCCAAGCTTATGCCTTACTCGGTGCAATGCAAATTTGGCCTCATTCTTTGCGAACACCGCATTGCGTGCTGGCTTCCACTGCATGATCCCACGCTGCTGCCTTTGCTCGCTGCGTCGTTGGGCTTTCTTCATTCCCTGGCTTGAGCTTGACCCCGCCAGACTGGCCTCGGAGATCGACCTTTCCAAGGATCGTT
Source organism: Aspergillus biplanus (assembly GCA_027569045.1). Lineage (NCBI taxonomy): Eukaryota > Fungi > Ascomycota > Eurotiomycetes > Eurotiales > Aspergillaceae > Aspergillus > Aspergillus biplanus. Next base: position 10,614 of record JAPDEJ010000057.1, read on the forward strand.
GTTCTTGATCCCCCCCTGCTTCTGAGCTTTCACTCGTAGAAAATCCGCTACTGAAGGAGTCCCGTGGAACGTGCGCGGTCTCCACCGCTTGACCGTTCATGGCCATGTTCATGGTGGGGGTCCGGCTTCCTTCTCTATCAATAGATGCGGTGCTATTGTTACTATTCATGGCAGCGTGTTCGGCTTGTTGCTCCTGAGATGGTCGGTTGGCATGACCTGGTGCTGCAGCTTTCTGGCCATTCGATGTGATGTATGCGGCGGGGTCTTCGCCGAATGCACCGCTCCAGTCTTGCCCTTCCTTGTCAATCCAGCGACGACGTTCTTTAGGGTCTGCGAATTTGAGAATGTCCCGTCCCTCCAGAAGGGATTTCTCGTGCATTTGCTCGGTTGCCTCGGGCACCTCGGCGGAAATACTTCGTGGCCGGACCCCTTCAGCGATGCAGGCCTCCCAGGTCTCAAAGGTCTCACGGGAGTGGTTGTCAACCACAAATTGCTTGTGGGATTCGTCGATACCGGGGGTGAAACAGCATCGGAAGCGTAGCCGGCCAATCTCGTGAAGGTCTTCAAGCCCTGGAACGCGCTTTTGTTCCCAGTTATCTTCCGTGATATAATTCTGTGTTAACCGTTTTCCATTCTTTGTGGACCAAATCGGGATATCTATTTTTGTATCCTGGTTGTCGACTAAGTGCTGCAACCACAATGTCGCATATCCTGCTACTCCATGTTTGTTCTGCATGTAGAGCTCAAACACGATAGGGGAACGGTAACGATACTTGACTGGTAACCGGACTTGGAGTTTGGAAAGATCGAAAGAGACATTATCGGAATTGACTTTGCACACGTGCCTAGAAATTTTCCCACTGCTTCCGCCTGTCCTCAGCCTGATCTTTGATCGCTGGTGGAGACCTTGTGCAGTGATGTTTTCTGATGTGAACTTGAAGGTTCCGACATCCCATCCGAGCATTTGTGGTGGCAGCTTGGTCTCAACGTGTCGGAAAAGAAGGGATATACGAATCCTGCCAAACCCAATTCCACCATCTAGGGGGTACCATCGAGTGACCTGCGAGCTACTCTGGAAGAGGTCAGACAACTTTAGGGGAACAACACCGAGAATCGGATCATGCTCTCGGTACCGCTGGTCCCTGACGGTCACGGTGACAATGGCTGAGCGCCAATCACGAACGAACCGTTCGGTTCCCGCGTTAAAAATCGGTTTAGAACTAATTGCTTTGGCTCGGGTGCGATATATCTGCACTGTGGTTCAGCTCCATTCAAGGGAAATGAAGTATAAAGGGATCCTAGCTTACCGCCTGGTCGTTGAGTAGGATCTTGCAATAGCTAGTCGGTAAATCCCCTCCTTGCTCTTCTGTGTTTTCTCCGTATGGTTTCGCTGGCTCATAATCCCGTCCTTTACGGTTTCCTTCGCTACCACTGATGTTGGCAAGCTGGAGATTGGCAATTTGGTGCACTACGATGCTCAGAATTCCGCTGGGCCATAGCGGGTCCGGTGGAGTATGTGTGACGGCATCCTCCTCGTCGTTGGCAATGATACCTTTTTCGTCCTCAAACTCGGGAACATCCTTAAATCGCTCTGGTAGGTCTTTATTCTTGCCATCCGTCCTCAGCTCAGCTCGAAGCTTAGGTTTGCCGAAAAATCCAACCTCCCAATGCAACTCCCCAGGCATTTCGCTACCTTCCTGAAGTCCTTGTAGCTTAGAGACCTGCGGATACATGCGACATGGGTGTTGGATCATTTCTCGCATGGGTAACTCAACTTTCCCCACGATATCATCCGCTGTGTGTCTATCCGAGTCCCAGAGCTCTACACTCAAATTTTCATCCGCCTTAATCAGTTCCGGCGTCACAAGCAACGCCGCCGTTTCTTCCCAGACCGGATTCAGATCATCCGTAATCACGCGCGTGCAGTACATGGGCTTGCCATACTTTGAGAAAGAGAGGTTGATATACGGGTCACTACCACCGCCCACACTGCCACGCCTGTCCTGCTTGCTGAGTCCTGTAGCCCGATTGATACGAACCCACATGATTCCTAGTGCATTTGTCTCCTTGGCAATATCATCACCCTTCAACATCATGCTCAAGTCCATTGTCATTGACTTGGGGGCAGCGAAGAGGCTGCAAGCCGTGCCAATTGCGTAGTTGACAAAGTTTGATATCAGTGGAAGATTGAGAATGTTAACTCCCCCTTTGATCATTGGCATACATCCCGCTCGAACATGAGGGATACCAACAAGGCTAAATGTAAGATCCTTCACAAACGGTGCTTCCGGTACCAATTGGAGTCGCCCACGAACGGTGCCGACCATCTCTATCAACTCAACGAAAACGGGAAATGGGACACCGAAGAGACCCCTGATACCCAAATAAAAAACGATCTGCATATGCATGTTACGGGCCTTGGAGGAAGCGCTTTGGCCACTAGGCTTGGCATGGTAGGCAAAAGCTGCTTCAAAATTGTAGAAACTGCCGCTTTCCTCCATCGCCGCCGCTTCCTGTGGATCTCTATTCTTCAGGTTCTCCTCACGGACATTGTCTTTAAGCTGCTGCACATGCTCATCCGGGAGGGCCCGTAAGCTCAAGATCCGGATAGGATTGTTCCCTTGGTCAATCTCCGCAATGCGAACATTCTCTATCACGCCAGGGGAGGATGCTTGCATGATATCCTCAATGGTGTCGGCGACGGGGGCCAGCATTTCGGGGTTAATCAGGCCCCAGAAGACGCCAAGGAAGGTATTCATCCATTCAGCGGATTCAGGTATCAGGTTAGCGGTTGCCTTCAACATAATACATTAGCATAGATAACACAATACCCATAACTTGCAATGAACAAATAAAAGGTCCATACCATTTGGCCCCGAAGTTGTTCGCTACTCCATTCCATCTCCCTGCCGCTCCGAACGACCTCCCTCATCCACATCCACACGCCTGTCACTACGCAGCTGGCTAGAAGGATGAGCCCCCCAAACGAGGCACCGAAGAAGCGCCCTAGGACAATAATACCACATAGAATAACTCCACAGACCCATACACCTCGCTTCTCCAGTTTGTCAAACATAGGCATGAAGGTAATCGTTGGGGTAGGATAGAAAAGGATGTTCGTTTTCTCTCCATGGATGGGGACATCGGAGGTTGTCCCTTCGGCGATTGGATCCGGGGGTGCAGTGATATCTTGCTTCTCTTTATACTCGGACAGACTCTGATTCGGTTCAACTTTCACCTCCTTCAGTTCATCCAAATGTCAGCACGAGGATATCCAAACACCCAAAGCTGACATAGACTATTTCATTTCCAACAAACTCACCGACGGTAATCCGAGGTTGGCATTGGGTACAACTAGCTGTAAACCCGAATCAGTGATATTATCTTCAATGGAAAATAAATGGTAAGAAATGGAAGATAGGATACCATAGGGTCCTTCACAGGGTCCATAGCACTTGAATCCAAATCCTCGACTTCAATATCCCTCCCCGTAGTTGGGTCCGTCACCATGCGAGTCTTGCCCTTAGATACCTTGCGCGGTCGGTGAGGGATATCCTCCCGTTGTTGCTCATCACGCTCCCTCGCGGCTACTTCGGCCTCATGTGCCTTCCGTTCCTGTTTTTCCTCCTCCAGACGTTCCATAAATTTACTGATGGTTGGGACGGGGTTTGCACCGCTCCAATGCTCCCCGACCTTATGTCGTTGGGGGGACATGTGCCCCTTTGGATGTGGTGGCATGTTGTCAAAGTAGGGTTCTTTTTTCTTTCTTTCTTCAGTCGTATGAAAGTGAAGCGGTATGGGAATTATGGCAATTGGGGTTTATCCTAGCTCCAACAGCCAGGACTTTGGTGGTGTCGGATGACAACCGAAGCATCACAGATGTAGAACGGGAGAAGGAGTATGACAAGGAGAGGATCAGAAAGAAGCATACTTTATCTGGATGATCGTGGCTCCAGCCCTGGATCAATGGTGTGAGAGAAAGCATGATTTTAGGGCTGAGATACGTCATGGACAAAAATGGGCCACTAATGAGATCCAGACGGAGAAAAAAGCTGCAAGTCAACAATTCCAGGCTCATTTGATGGTGGATCAAAGTGATGATGTCACCACCACAATCATCCCACTTCTCCAATCATCCTCTTCTTGCAGCCTTATCGAAATCCGAAATTCAATATTTTCTTGGGTATAAATCTGTGATCTTAATTAAGTAATCGGTTTTACATAGATCATTATTTATGCCTTTCCAATTATATATCCTTGCTTCTCGTGGTACTCTCCCTATGTGTAGCATCGGTATTTGCCAACTTTCATCATCAACTAAGGTAGTAAATCTTCCGAGTCCAGCAATACAGCTCCCTTTTTTAGTTGTCGCTGCTTTTATTTGAACGAATGAACAGTAGGGAATGTTTCACCGCTGGACCCAATGCCTTTAAGATCCAAATCCATGCTTAATTTCCCACATGTCAGCCGCTGTATAAACGTGTATCACCCGCCCGAGTGTCCAATGGCTTGGTTGTTTCGACGCAAGGCCATTCTTTCCTTTAGATAAGCTGGACCAAGGTTCAATGGAAAAGGAATGAGCTTGTTTTTGGCTATCAGTGAGATTCGTTAGCTCTCATCAGACCGGAACCGACGCATCCTTGCAACAATTTATGAGCCAATCTCACTCCCCCCATCGTCAACCACCGAAGTAGAATGAAAAGAGAATCATGCTCATCACCCAAACCAGTAACCACGAGCACCGGTCGGAGTTTCAATTGGTGGAAATCGGTTTGGGTGTATGTTACAGTTCCCAACACTTACCTCGCTTGTCGTGGGGTAGATCGCGAGAAACTACTAGTAGGCATCTTAGACTGACACACAAGGAGAATATCTTTCCTGGAGGTTACGCGGAGAGAATTTGCTTAAGTATGGCATATAGTTCCATTCTCTTGGGCTTCCTTAGGCTTTGGCTAGCTTTGGGTATTGCTCAATGTCCCTCCTCTATCATTGGAATTGACCCGGCGACCGCTCAGTCCATGCCATCTGGAAAAGTATCCGGAATTATTTACAGGTAGCTCATAAATTCTTTCAGGTAGTGATGAGTAAAGGACTGGACCCGTTGGCGGAGGATAATCACGGCCAAACGAGCCTAAATGTTGCAACTACGTATGGAAGGCAGGAGATTTTGGAGCCGTTTCAGGGACGTATATAAATCACGACGATTGTAGAAGTCATCAGTCTTCAACAAGTATCTCCTACTTATCTGCTGCAGAACGTAAAACCTTTTCCAGTTTACTCATCTTCTCAATACCCTCATGCCGAGCCGCTTGAGCCGCCTCGTAAGCCACACGATATACATGCAGTGCTTCTGAGAAAAGTGGCCGCACATCCTTCCAGCCCGTCAATTTTCGCAGCTTCTCCGAGCCTGTCCACTGATGAAAGTCGATCAACAAGGGTAGCCATGGGTTTTCCCCAGGCTCCATACCGGTGGGATCCACAAACTCTGCGCCAGCCCTCACACCATACTCAGCCACCAATGCATTGGCGACCTCACCCACAGTCTCATATCGATGCGCCGAGATATTAAATACCTCACCTTCAACCTCCTCTCGGCTATGATGCTCCGCAATAGCAACATACGCATCCCCACAATCATCTACATGGACAGCATGACATACCGCATTCGACGGCACAGTCATCACTAGCGGCGTCCCATTTTGGCTGCTTATAGCCGCGACCTCGAAAAAGCCATAGTAGAAACTAGCCGAGCGTCCGAACACATTCGTTGGACGGACCAGCACCGGGGCAAAGACGTCGCGGTGATCAAAGATCCTCTTCGAGTACTCCGCCCGACGAACAGCAAACGGTGGCGGGTTAAGAGGGGTTTGCTCGGTATGCGGAGCCAACCCCGGTTCCCCATCGTAGTGCGGCCCGATCCCGTAGTCCTTGCAGCCGGAAGTGAAGATCATCAACGGACGGACCTCGTTAGAGACAGCCAGAGTGCGCAGGAAGTGGATAGTATTCGTGTAGTGGGGTATGTAATCTGCAATATTCTCTGTCGTAGAGACGATGGTATCCAGAGAGGGAGGGAGCTTCTCTCTGATGCTTGGATGAGAGGGGGCATCGTCGATGGAGCCAAAGATGGGAATGATCTCATCTAGGGCTATACGTGCTGCGGAGGCCTCTGATCGCACGAGTCCGTATGTGGCCCAGCCTGCCCGGACGAATGCTCTGGCGACGGCATTGCCGATGTAGCCGTTTGCGCCAGTGACGAGAACCGTCCTCGGAGCCATTGGTAGAGTATGTATCTAGGAAGGGTAGGTTTTTTTTTCAACGGAGAACCTCCTGCTATTGAGAAATACGGCCCATTTTATACTAACATCTAGTTGCTGATAAAACAATTAATAATCCACAAGGATAAAATTGGGGGCTAAACAGGGAGCAATTACCAAGCAGCATCGTGGTATGAATGATTCAGGTGGGTTGCTCCGAGTTTATACTTCTCCCAGGTGAAGCCCCGTACTCGGTGGCCTCGACTGGTTTGATATCCCATGCATCGATGGAACTCGATAGAATCAACATATTTGCGGTCTCGGCTTTTCTTTGATAACCGTGCTCAGTCCTGGTTGGTGCTGGTGCTTCGTTCGTGATGCCAAAGACACCGATCCTCCGCTATACCCGAATTGGAAGGTCCTCCAGCTGGCCCGGGCTCCACGCTCAGTGGGCTCCGGAAAATCGACCGAATTTCACTTTCTCACCACTTTTGTGGAGTACAGATAGACCACAAAAAGACACCCTTTTAATTATTTTTAAGCCCGTCGGTCATACTGTTTTCTGCTATCTCGCCACCCTGTCTCTCGTTCCACTTCCGACTGACAGTTATTCCACTACGAAAGGGCACCGTGATCCCCACAACCACACCCACACACGTCACCACAGCTATCCTGCTTGCCGCGTTATGTCCTCCGCAGAAGAGTCGCCAGCTCAGAGAGCAGCCCGTTTACGACGCGAGCGCCGCGAAGCCAAGATCAAAGAGGGCGGCGCAGCACGTCTGGATAAAATTACCAGCTTAAGCGGACGGACGCCTTCGAAAAGTGAGATCCTCCACTCCTCCCCCCCCCCCCCCACACATGTCCTTTTCATGGCTTTAGGAGGGATTTCAAACTAACCTGGACTCCCCTCCAAATACAGATCAAGAAGATGCTTCCCCCTCACCTTCTCTCCATACCCCAACCGTGATCCCCTCCCCGTCGCCCTCTCCCGAGCCAAGAGCCGCAGCCCGCCCTGCTCAACAAAACCCTTTCGGATCCTCCCCATCCCCACAACCTCAATCCCTTGACGAGCCCACTCCGGACATGCTCCAAGCGCAGCAAATGGCCATGCGTGCTCTCCTCCGCCAACAAGCCCCATCCCCGGGTCCCCAAGGCCAGGAAGAGGATCCCGCCCTGAAACTCTTCAACGCTCTCATCGGAGGCATGCCGGCCGCCGCAAGCCAGGCCGCAGGATCCTCCGCCCCCGAAGACGCTGGGGCAGGAGCCGGATCAGGCGGAGGAGCAATTGCCGATCTTGCGTCCGCTCTTGGCCTTCCCCCATTCTTCTCGAACATGCTCGGAGCCGCCACCCAGCCCCAATCAGACGAGCAGAAAAAGGCCGTCCTGACGTGGAAGATCATGCATGTCGTCTTTGCGGTTACGGTGGGGGTGTACTTGCTTTTCCTGATGGGGGCTGCGGTCTCGACGTACGGTAGCCAGCCGCCTCCGCCGGCGACTGTACAGAACCCGTTTGTCTACTTTACGACTGGGGAGGTGGTGCTGTGCGGGGCCAGGATCTTAATGAAGAGTGGGAGTGGAGGGCTTTCGGGACCTTTCTTGTATATTCAGCTATTGAGGGATGTAGTTAGGGATGGGAGTCTGGTTTTGTTCCTTTTTGGGATGGGTGCGTGGTGGAATCAGGGCTGGACGATGGCGTAGACGCTGATTGGAAGAGTTCATTTTTAAGGTTCTCGTAACTTGATGATATTTCTTTTTATTGGATATGACCCTTATGTACTTCCGTTGCTACTATTTTTGTCTGAATTATTACTGGGCAACTCTGCCCAAGGTATTAAAACTGTATATTTCCTTCCAGCATTCGAGGTCGGCAGAGCACCAATGATGTTGACGTTGTCGGGATGTGTAGTAGGGCTGGGGAGGGGTTTCTATAGGGGATTCAATTCACTGTGAATGCATATATACCACCAGAGGGAAAGATTGCGGATATTATATGATTTTGAGTTTACATCCTGTTGCTGCTTTTTCTCTCTCTCTCCCCCTCGCCCACCCTAACCAATTTCCTCCCCTTCCTTAGAATTTAGTCACACGAGGTATGGGCTGTGATCCCGGCTGCTGATTTTGAGTAATAGGATATCATCATCATGGATAGAGAAGTAGGTACTTTGAAAATTCGAATGCAAAGTAAATATCAGGCTACCAGTGAAAATACCAAAAAGGGTAGCACCGACGGTAGAACTACTAAGTTCCAAGTTGGGAGTCCAATAAATGGGACTCGGGACCTCACCTGCCAGCACTAAGACTATCAGTCCTCGAGCAGCCTACTAAGCCTAAATGCTGCAGTCCGTTCCAAAATGGGACATCCTTTCTGTGGCCCGCTGTAAGGAGACTATTCAGACCTGGGAAAATTTGTCGTCACAATCGGATCAATGATACCTAGTAAGCTAGTTATACCTGTTTATTTAGTACCTGACGGTTCACTGCCTCTCAACAAGGACGAAAACAAGAAACTATAAAATCGATGTCGTATACCTAGCTAGTAATGTACCTCACAGGCTTTGAATGCACTATACATGTATCAGCACACCTGACCGAGAATACAAGTGTGTTGGTTGGACTTGAGCATAGATATGCAGAACTTGGAAGGTGCGCCCCTTCTGCTCAGATTTTGCTATTAATTTCCTCTGTCTGATAAATTCAAGTTACTTCCCAGGTCCTTGATATTTAAGTATTACCTAGTATATTTATATTCGAAACACGCGAGCGAAGCACCGTCAAAATGCAAGTTTCCATAGGTAATCTTCACGGCCACTGGGTCCTGGTGAGTCCTCGTTTGAATGAATACCCCAAGCAGCAAGCCACACTTGCCGAGTTTAAAAAACTCGATCGCTATTGAACAACCTCTTGTTCAAGAAATGCATCCTAATATCGAATATAGGAAAAATCCCTCTCGGACAACTTGAGCGATATTTTGAAAGTGGTACGAATCTCTTGTGTATAAGTGCAAATCAAAGCCAAAGAACGCACTAACCATGCATATGCCTCTTAGCAAGGCGTCAGTTGGGTGATTGGCAAAACCCTCGGTGTGGCCAAGATTTCCCTCTCGTTCGCTCAGTATAGCGAAGAAAACGTCGACTACATTGATATGCAACAGACCGCAACGGGTATTAAGGGAACTGCTGAAAAGCGGGCTTTGGACTGGACGCCACAGCCTCACAAAGACCATATATTCGGTACCATGAAAGTCCGGAGTCGATACATCCGTGGTTTAGTTACAAGGGATGGCCAGGTACGCCCGAATGGGAAAGTGCAAACCAGTGTCGATGATGTCCAAAACGAGATCGGAAAGTTCTTATGGGGAGAAATTGACGCGGAGGGTAACCAAATCGAGGGGTTTCTTGTTGAAGACCCCAAGGATGACAAGTACGGCGAGGGCAAAGGACTCTGGATACATACCCTCGCCCGTGAGTTGGGTGATGCTTGGACTGCTGAACAGGTAGATTTACCCCTTTGCTGTTATTTCCCCTCTGACCTAGCCTTTGATGTTATAGGTTTGGGGCTTTGAAATCATCGATGGACAACGATACTTCTCTCGCCGAGTTGTCTCTGCGAATAGTTCGGGGGATTACAAGCTGTGCCGGTTTGTTTACTCATTGAAAGGCGGAAATTGATCAAACCTCATCCTTTCAAAGCCGTCCGCACCTCATATACTGCGGTGACCTGAGCTTCTGCCCATTCCTATATTCACTTTCAGGGCCTCAACAAACATAATCAAGATCCATTATTGTTAGAAACAATTATACTCCAAAGTGGTTACACCATGCAAAATCAGTAGTGGATAGTAAGGCTAAACGGGAAAAGTGCTAGTAAGATAAGATTCCTGACATTCCTAGAGATTTACTAGTATTTTACTTTGCATGGAGACCACCATTAACTATATTAGATTAGAGCTAAAATTTTGTCATGAATGATCATCCCAAGGAGTCGGCCCTACGGTTACCAAATATAACTCGTCAATCAGCCATTCATATCGCCCCAAGGGTAAATTTTAGAGAAATTGAATCCAGCTACTGTGAGCAACCCGGCTTATACCATACCTACTAGTTGCTCAATTCACCGTCTCGAGGCAGAATCGTACGGATCGGGTGATAGATTCAGAGAATGAGTTCCCCAGACGTGGATTTTAGGCAAACTCTGAGGAATTCTCAACTAGCCCAAGAGACCTTGTTCCTGCCTTTTGAAGAAATTACCTTATCTGGAAGTCACCCCCGCCCTTCAAGGTTACTCGATGTAGAAAGAGGGCCCACTTCCATCAAGCACCCAGCTCAGGTTCCAAGTTACCTGCGGACCCCCACCAAGGCCCCAACAAAACTCATTGGCACGTGTGTTCAATTCTGGGAGCAATGTGAATGTACCTCATGAGGGATTGAAAACAGTTGAAAAAAAGGGATAGAGACCTAGACACCCGCGACATCCCCGATCTACAGCTCCATCTAGCCATAGATCAACTTGGGCTAGATCTAGCAGATAGGGTACTGGCGAGCAATAACTGAGCTTTCCTACCAAAATCGATTTCATCCCTCATTCCCCCAAAATAATACTCGTTAGCATTATTATTAAAGATTATTTTATTTTATTTTTTGGTCGCACCCACAACCCACAAAAAACCCATCCCCACAATCCCTCAAAATCGTGGTCCATAGGCTCGTGGAGATGTTCTTGGCGTTCTTGGGCATCACACTTCCAGTGGTAGTCAGGAGAAGCCTTTGGTGGAATTCACCGGGTGAAGCTTCGTTGGAAACTACCAACTCTGGAAAGCCTTGGTTAAGCGCCACGGGTCTTGTTGCCAAATGCCCAGTCTTGGTCTCGGAGCCTTCTGGATCTCTGATTGACCAAATCATTTTTTGTCCTGCCGTCTGAACTTACCTAGGTTAAATCGGACGCAAGGAGGGGGACGGGGTCAGCCGAATCGGGTTAAGATACGTCACGGCCATGTCTCTGTCCGTCCTTAGCTCAATCCTATTATTTCCACGCCTCTGCAGTGGTCTGATATCACGTTTTGAGAGGAACTGAGCTCGGATTTTCCTTGCTCTCACTTTCCCTGAGCAAGTACGCAAGTTCTTCCGAACCCAAAATCATGACCCGAGTATATCAGCGACTCGGCTATTCTCACTGCTAGTGATAAACAGTATTACACTTTTTAGACAGAAATATCGATGCTGAAAAAAACAAAAAAAAAAAATTAGAAAATAAGCTTGAAAACCCCGATGAGGTTATGGTTCTGGAGATTGTAGCATTTAAAGTATTGACCTGTTTTATTCGGAATATCCACAACTTTGATAATGCAGTGCTATCTCCCATCTATTTTGTAAGTATTGTTCGCAACTCGCACAGATTTCTCATGAGTTATTTTTAACAAGAAAATCCCCTATAAATATATTATTACAGACTTAGCTACGCCGTGAGCCGCTTGGTAATAATAGAGGAAGGCTCAACTTCGCTCGTGCTCGGTTTTTGTTTCAAGGATCTTTAGAAAGATGGACGGATGTGTTGTCTGAGGCTAGGTATGCTCTGAGTAACTCGATATGGTTTAAAGTAATCAAGAGCTGTCTAGAAGATAAGTACAAGTACCTCTTCCAAGAGCGATTTTCTATGAGTAGCGCAGCATTTGCCAAACACACAAGGAAACAACGGACAGGTTAAGGGACTCGGAATGAGGGGCAAAGGACAATTGATTGGTTGATTGGTTGTACCTAGTGCTGTGACATTTGGATATTTAATTCGGCCTTGGTGCCTCCCTCCCCCAACGCATTTTTTACCAACAGAGCTGTTGATGTAAATAACCAACATGACATGATACAAGGACTAGTGTTCGTATGTTTCAAAAATTATCTGTAAAGGTAAGGACAACACCTTCATAACCAACGATTCAGGAAAATACCATTCACTTCGGATCGGGCTCCTTCATCCCCCTCTATCCCCATGGGGTCAGTGAGATCCCTCATTTTCGAGTTCATTCTCTGCCAAGCAAACTACTAGGTTCGGGCGACGACTTACCTCTCGGCCAAAGCCCTCGGCTCTACGGTGCAGTTGTTCCTCCAATAGCACCCCCATAAGCGCCGGGGGTGCTTATAATGCGGCTTGTTACTCGATACTTGAATAAACTCTCGGTCTTGGCAAAGGGTTCTCGGGTTATAAGTTGTGACAGCATATCATGGGAAAAACCCACCGTTCCTGATTCGCCACGCACAGCCGCATCCTTTTCTCTCATGGTCCAGACTTAAACAGTTGATTTCATTGGACAGGTAATGCACGTTGGGAATCACTAGTCAGCACATCCACCAATGCTTACTGGCGTCCAGGATCAAGGACCGACGAGTTACTAGTACAAAGAAGTCGTAGCCTCGGTAGCGGGAGTTCCAACCTGGACGGACTGGGCATGTACATGCATGCTACCACTGCTAGGCTAGGGCGAGAACCTTCCCCAATGTAGGTAAGGTTTGAGCTCCCCCCGCACGGCTCAAGGTTCAAGATGATGAAATTACCCCTCCAATTCCGGGCTTGGCTAGCGCTCTTGTGATCCCTACGTCCGTGAAACATGGGATTGGAGAAAATATTCTGATGGCGAAATGAAGAATCGTAATTTTAGGCTTTCGGGCAGGGTGCTTTGTTTTTTTATTTCAAAAGTTGCCTGTCCAATGGCCTGGTCGTAACCTCGTCATGTCACCTGGAGTGCTCCAGGAACCCTTGCAACAAATGTAACACGAGGGGTAACTCGGAGTCAGCAACGAGTGAGCGAAAACGAAAAGGAAAAAGGAAAAAGAAAAATTAGGAGCACAACATTATTACCAAAGCATCCCGTCTCTCTGTAATACAATATATTATTACCCCCCAAGGCAAATACTACCTGTACTTTTGTGTGGGAATAATCTCCTTGGAAATGGGAAGTGAACGTGGCGGATCTGCTGCCCCGGAGCAACGGAAACGAAAGCCAGCCAAGCCCCGCATGGCCGAGCCCAACCTTTTTTGACGCATCGGGCCAGTGCGACGACACTCTGGAGGGAAGAAATGGCAGCTAGTATCTGCGAGAATGCAGGGGAAATGGCCCTCATTGCTACACCGGAAAGTTGAAATATACAGTAGGCTCTCCTCTGTCTGGTCTTAACTCCGTGCGAAAAATATTTCTGAGCAGACAGAACTCGTGGGGAACGTTGAGCTGGTCCTTCGATCTCTGTACAACAAGGTTTCACCTCGGAGCCCATTAAACGAAAGACCGGGGAGAGCTACAACGTCAGTAGGGATGATCCAAGAAACATAGTAGCCCCCGGATAACAAACACGGTCACCCGGAACGAGGATCAAGTGGCCTGGTCTAGTGGCTCGCCCATGTTCTCCTAATTCGCATATATGAGGATAACCGCCGCCGGACACCCGGGGAGCGGGACCTCAACATTTATCCTATTAATATTGTTTAGCGCAGCCTTCGTGGGTGTGCATTAAATAGCAACTACTCTCCTCCCTACCCCCCTGACACACCTCACCTTCCTCTTGTTAATTTTCATCTCCTTCCTCCTTTCTCTTCCTTCTTACTGCCGCCTCTCTTTCCCTCCTATCCCTCCTACCCCTCCTCCTCCACCTTGTAGACTTGTGGAGACTCTGATTTCGCAGACCCTCCCACCTCTATTCGACTACCCCACCAAACCCCAACCAGACCAACACCAAATCAACCACTGCTGCAACCAAAATATTCAACGGTGAGCTTCAATCCCGCCACCTCACGTGCCGTTGCCCTGGCTCAATGCGAGAGGGCACCCCCGCACCCCCACCGGAGCTCTCGAAATTTTATTTGCTCCTTCTTTTCCCTCCTTCTTTTGTGCCTTATTGGAGAAAAATAAGTATCCTTCTCTAACACCCGGTCCTCAGGTTTGCAGACTCGCTATCATGAGCACCACACCTCCCAAATCCGCCGTGGTAGGCAATTCCCCCCACCGGAAGTTTTTCAGCTGAGCAGATCCGGACTAACCCGGCTCGACCAGGTTGCGGAAGCCCACGAAGTCGACACATTCCATGTTCCTCAGGCCTTTCACGACAAGCACCCCGTGGGCACACACCTAAAAGATATAGACGAATACAAGAAGCTGTACGAAGAGTCGATCCGCACCCCGCACACCTTCTGGGCTCGCATGGCCCGCGAGCTCCTCTCGTTCGATAGAGACTTTGAGACCACTCACGTCGGCTCTTTGGAAAACGGTGACAACGCTTGGTTTGTGGAGGGTCGCCTGAACGCTTCTTTCAACTGTGTCGACCGCCATGCCATTAAAAACCCCGATAAAGTTGCCATTATTTATGAGGCTGATGAGCCCAATGAAGGCCGTACCATTACATATGGCGAGCTTCTTCGCGAAGTTTCCCGTGTCGCTTGGGTCCTGAAGCAGCGTGGAGTGAAGAAGGGTGACACTGTGGCTATCTACCTCCCCATGATTCCGGAGGCCATTGTTGCGTTCCTGGCTTGCGCTCGCATTGGTGCTGTTCACTCTGTCGTGTTTGCTGGTTTCTCCTCTGATTCGCTTCGCGATCGCGTTATTGATGCCGGATCCAAGGTTGTTATTACTACTGACGAAGGAAAGCGTGGCGGCAAGGTTATTGGCACCAAGCGTATTGTGGATGAGGCTCTCAAGCAGTGCCCGGATGTTATGACCTGTCTTGTTTACAAGCGCACCGGAGCTGACGTTCCGCTCACCCCAGGTCGCGACATCTGGTGGCATGAGGAGGTTGAAAAGTTCCCCTGCTACCTCGCTCCTGAATCAGTGAGCTCAGAAGACCCTCTCTTCCTCCTGTACACATCCGGCTCCACCGGGAAGCCCAAGGGTGTGATGCACACCACCGCTGGTTATCTCCTAGGTGCTGCGATGACTGGTAAATATGTGTTCGATATCCATGATGATGACCGCTATTTCTGCGGTGGCGACGTTGGTTGGATCACTGGACACACCTACGTTGTATATGCTCCCCTTCTTCTGGGATGCGCGACTGTTGTCTTTGAGAGTACCCCGGCATACCCCAACTTCTCCCGGTACTGGGATGTGATTGAAAAGCACAAGGTCACCCAGTTTTACGTTGCCCCAACTGCCCTGCGCTTGCTTAAGCGGGCTGGAGATGAGCACATCCGCCATAAGATGGAACATTTGCGTATTTTGGGATCTGTTGGAGAGCCTATCGCTGCAGAGGTCTGGAAGTGGTACTTCGAAAAGGTCGGCAAGGAGGCTGCCCACGTTGTTGATGTAAGTGACACAGGCTGTCATCCCGTGCCTTAACGTCCCAACTCTAACATTGACCTCCTTCGCAGACCTACTGGCAAACAGAGACCGGCTCCAACGTTATAACTCCTCTAGGTGGAATTACCCCTACTAAGCCGGGCAGCGCATCCTTGCCATTCTTCGGAATCGAGCCCGCCATCATCGACCCCGTCTCTGGCGAGGAAATTTCTGGTAATGACGTAGAAGGTGTACTCGCCTTCAAGCAGCCGTGGCCAAGCATGGCTCGCACTGTGTGGGGTGCTCACAAGCGCTACATGGATACATACCTGAATGTTTACAAGGGTTACTACGTATGGAAACCCTACATCTTCCCAATCTATATCCTTGATGGGACGAGGCTAATAAATTGCGACCCAATAGTTTACTGGAGATGGAGCTGGCCGTGATCATGAGGGATACTACTGGATCCGCGGTCGTGTCGACGATGTGGTCAACGTTTCAGGTCATCGCCTCTCAACTGCCGAGATTGAAGCTGCTCTCATCGAACACCGTAAGTGGCTTACACACATATTCCGGACCAAGCCCTTCAGTGCTAATTCAAATAATAGACATGGTGGCTGAAGCTGCCGTCGTTGGCATTTCTGACGAACTCACCGGCCAGGCCGTTAATGCCTTTGTTGCCCTCAAGGAGGGCAATGAGACAACCGACCAGGTTCGCAAGGACCTTGTTATGCAGGTTCGCAAGTCCATTGGACCATTCGCTGCGCCCAAGGCCGTTTTTGTGGTCGAGGATCTTCCCAAGACCCGTAGCGGAAAGATCATGCGCCGTATTCTCCGGAAGATCTTGAGTGGCGAAGAGGACAGCCTGGGTGACATTTCCACTGTAAGACTCCTCCTGGTTTCTCTGGCAGTGATCATCTACTAACCTCGGAAACAGCTTTCGGACCCCTCTGTTGTCGAGAAGATTATTGCCACCGTTCACGCTGCCCGAGGAAAATAAATCCGATAACGAAAATGAACTTGATGAATAGCTTAAAACGAAGGTTGAAGACCTATGAATATATAAATATAACCTCGCCAAAAAGAAAGAAAGAAAAAAAAAAAAAACAGAAAAGAGAAGGAAAACCAGCTTGTTGAAAGCAGACGATGAGAACAGCGTTTTAACCCAGGTGGACTGAGTCCCTATATGTCCCCATTCTGTGATTCCCATGTTTCGTCACGCCTTGAAGCGATCACTTCCTGGATGATATTGGATAATGATCCGTTTATACATAGTTACAGGTATTCATTTTCCTATTTATGATCTATACCTATTTATTTATGCATTATTATTACTATAATTAGCACATCGGTTTTTTTGAGACGATGGAATCAATTCACACGTATTGAGATAAATTATCGTCCTTGGGCACACGAGGGCAGTGAGCATTGTATTTTTTAATACCGCGAAACCCCGCAAGGCAGCATTCCTCTCGGCACCGGGCATCCTCACCTTATTGCCTAATCTGTGTTCCAATCCTCAGAAGAACCTTCACCACAACACTAATAATATGAGTCATCAGCTCCTAGAAAGAACCTTTTCTGAATATGGATCCTATTTGATGGTGGGAGGAGAGAGTGATTGTATTCCTGCTAGGGAGCTGGCTAGGCAGATAGCGATGATTCATTCTCCAAGCTGAGCCCACAACCAAATTCCTTGAACTGATGGTCGGCATCGCTCAGCAGGCGAATGTTGAATGAGGCCATCTTCCCTTTCCTCTTCTTCTTCATGGATTCCCATCTAGCTCGAGGCTCTAATCCAGGCTTTCCACGCTCAAAATAAGCATCTAATGCCAAAGGCATACGCTTATTATATTATAAAATAATTTTAGATCTAGCCGGACTTGTACATGCCCTCTTCTCTTTACTTCTTTTCTTAACCTATATGTTTTAAAAGGTCCTTATTTCATCGTCGTTCGAGGTTACTCTCCACATGGCCGGCAGTCGGGCAGGTTCCAGCCTTTTTTCCATTTCAATGTCTTTCAAAAGAAGAGCTTCTCACAGCTGATTGGCTTGGGAACAAGGAGGAAGTCTTCAGTATTTCTAAAAGGGATTAGTTGAGGAATTAGTAATTAGCATTTGAGTTAGTAAGTTAGTTAATACAAACTAAGGAGTATAATTCCATTTTTTGTTAAAAAAGCAATAAACGAAGGTGTAAGGATAGCATCGATAATAGGACTTAGATCGAAAAGACAACTCGTAATCTCTCAAAGACCCGTGCAGGTAGAATAACCTGAATAATGATAATTTTTCCTCATTAGGTATTTCTCTAAGCTTTGGAGACTATAGGTGTTGAAGCCTTTGAGCGGCATAGGCTGTCAGAAACTGACAAAAAAAAAAAGAATGCTCGCTTCAGGATTCGAACATTTATCTCCTCTGGCCCTGCTTGTTGGGCACCCCGTGACCCTAGAGGCATACTACCGTTTGCGCATTAGCTCTTTGATACTACTAGTACTCCGGTACCTAGTAAGATAGATACAAAATCACGTATTGAACAAGCCACCTCCGACATAACACCAAAATCAAACTCCGCCCAAATTTTTTACAGGTTAAGGGAATATAGACTAGTTATTTTTATAATAGTATTCCTCATCCGACTAATCATTTGGCTTGTTTATATCTATCAGCACCTGATAACATTGTAAATGAAATTACCAATCCGAGTGAAGCAGCATTATATCAGCGCTACGTGTTCCATACTGTAACTTACTCCAATTCCCGCCCTGAGCAGCAACGGAAGCAGAGAGCGCTGTTCAGTATTGTCACAACACTTACTCAGCATGTATGTAATGAAGAACCCAAGCCGTCCTCCCTCTAGTCTCTCCTCTTTGCAGCGTTTTTTCCTTCAACACTTGCGCGTCAGCTTCCTCTCTTCACACCCCCTTCATCTTCCTTTCTTCTTCCTACCACTCTTCTTTCGCGAAGACTCGCCCACATACTCGCTCTGGCGGTTCCTTCCCGTCTGAAGCTGGTGCAGTCTTTGTTCTCTATTTTAATATCTTTTTTTTTATTATTTTATTCCCAGCTCGAAAAAATCACAATCTGAAACAAACACTGTCACCTTTCATCAACTTTTTTTTTCTCTGTCGTCTTTTGCGCGTCGAGTTTCCTCGCCGATCTCGTTCTTCTCTTGATCTGATCGCTTCCGGCGTATTCCAATTTGTTGTTTCGCTCTCGTTCTCCAAGAGAAAAATCCGGATTTCTAATTATTTTCGCATCATCTCGCCGGTTATTCCATCACCAGTAACCGGCCACGATCTTTGGAACGAATGAATCTATAATTTTGAGAATTACGAATCAGCACAATGTCTTTCGGATTCGGAGGAGGTGGAGGGTTTGGGCAGAATAACCAGCAAAGCTCTGGCTTTGGAGCTGGCTCTGGTTTCGGAGGCGCTACTGCTGGTGGAGGTAGGTTGGATCGCCCCTTGCACGCCACAACCCTTTGTTCTAGCTTGATTATCCTGAAAGGGGTTTGCCCTCTGTTCTTATCTTTGGTTTGTTCTTCTTTTCGTGCTCAATATTTGCTGGTGCCTCTGACGTCGACCCGCAATGGATTCATCCAAATTTTCGGTAACTAAACGTAAAAAAAACAACACGCGGTGGTCTTCGATGCTGAGTAGCGCAGCGACGCGACAAGGGAAAGGATCGCGGCTTTATTACAGTCTCTGACAGCGTCTACCCCGTCATCTAGGCTTTGGATCTACATCGTCCCCTTTTGGAGGCGGTAACACTTCAGGTGGTAACCTTTTTGGAAACACATCCAGTAGCTTTGGTTCCGGTGGAGGTACGTGCTCGATGGGTTTATCTTGATGAGCTCGGCGATCCTTTCTCTTCGACTGGCCTTTTTGGACGGACTCGATATATGGCCACCTATCGCCCATATGCGTCGTTTCGATGAACGCCTCCCCGGAAGCTTTGTCGATCCGTTCCTTACGGGTCGTCCCTTCCTCAGGGTCGATACTGGCTGCCAAAATAAGACCACCGAAGAACTACCAGGGATCCGAACCTCAGGATGGACTTGTTTTCTCTCTCTTCTTTTTTTTGCTTTTCGCCTTCTGCATTACAGAGCATTCTTATTTTTTCCGATACTAATTCCCCATTTATATATAGGATTTGGAACGACCGGCCAAACCCAGCAGAATTCACTATTTGGAACTCAAAATCGCACTGGTGGTGGATTTGGGACTGGGACTACATCTGGCGGTAGCCTTTTTGGTGGTGGAACCACGGCGACCACAGGTGGTGGGTTCGGCAGTGGATTCGGATCTACTACCAGTAACACGGGCTTTGGTAGCTCCAATACTAGTACTGGTGGTGGCCTTTTTGGGAATAAGCCTGGAGGAGGCTTCGGTAACACAACGGGGACTACTACTGGCGGTGGCTTTGGTAGTGGCGGTGGTTTTGGGAGTAGTGGTGGTGCTGGCTCGGGCTTCGGTGGTGCGACAGGAACTGCCTTTCAGCAAGCTGTCCCCCCTTCCGATGGCACCGGAAGCACTCCCTTTAGTGCTTTCACTGAGAAGGACAACGCCTCAACTATGACCAACCACTACCAAAGCATTTCATTCATGCAGCCGTATAGCAAGTATTGCTTTGAGGAACTCCGACTAGGTGATTACAACCAAGGTCGCAGATATGGAAATGGCAGTGGGCAAGCTGGAGCCTTTGGTTCCTCAGCGTTTGGAGGGTCTGGCTTCGGGCAGCAACAACAACAGCAGCAGCAGTCCACTGGATTTGGTAGCACATCCACACCTTTTGGTGGTGGCACTAGCGCTTCCTCTGGCTTTGGCCAGACACCAACAGCTGGTGGTGGGTTTGGTTCCAGCGGAACAAATCCGTTATTTGGAGCAACCAAACCAGCAACCTCTTTGTTTGGTGGGGCAGCCCCCGCCGCTTCTACACAATCTGGTCTCTTCGGTGGAACTACTTCAACTGCTGGTGGATTTGGAAATACCACCAATACTGGTGGCGCTGGTTTCGGAGCTGGCGGCGGGTCGTTATTCGGCGGCGCAAACCAACAGCAGCAGCAGCAACAGCAACAGAACAAACCCTTGTTTGGGGGTTCTGGGACGACTAGCGGTAGCGGTTTCGGCGGTTTCGGTCAGAACACTAGCACATCTACACCATTCGGCGGTACCGCTGCTACTACTACACCATTTGGTGGCCAGCAACAGCAACAGCAAACCGGCACCGGCACAGGAGCATTTGGTGGTTTTGGACAACAAAATCAGGCCCAGAACCAGACACAGAACAAGGGGTTGTTTGGGGGTGGATTTGGAAATAATACCCAACAGCAGACTGCTGGTGGTGGCCTTTTTGGTGGTGGTGCGGCAAATACTGGATCTTCACTCTTTGGGCAAAACAACCAGCAGCAGCCTCAGCAGCAGGCTGGTGGTTCCTTGTTCGGGGGTAATACTCAGCAGGCTGGGGCCGGTTCACTCTTCGGTGGGAACCAGCAGCAAGCACAAAAGCCAGGCTTGTTTGGTACCCCGGCAGCGGGTGCAGGTGCCGGTGGTAATACATTCGGAGGATTTGGCAATACACAGACTCAACAGACTGGAACCAGTAGCCTGTTCGGTGGTGCCCAGAACCAACAGCAACAAAAGCCGGGACTGTTCGGTACATCTACCAACACGGGAGGCGGTTTGTTTTCCGGCGCAAATACGGGGGCACAGAACACTGGTTCATCACTCTTTGGGAACACCCAAAATCAACAGGCGGCAGGCGCCCTTGGAGGTAGTCTCTTCGGGGCAACTCAGCAATCACAAGCCCCACTCATGCAGCAGTCCCAGCCTGCGCCTGGGAGCTTGCAGGCGTCCCTTCTCGATGGAAATCCATATGGAAACCAGTCGATTTTCTCTGGCCTTCCAGCCCCCAACACCGCAAGCCCTGGCCCACTAGCAACGCCGCTTTCTTCTGCCAATAAGCAAAAGCAACGCACCCCACTGCCAGTTTACAAGATCACACCCAACGCTGCCAATCGACTCATCACCCCACCAAAACGGCAAGGGTACGGATTCTCATACTCTACCTACGGATCACCCTCAAGCACGACGAGTACTCCGAATGGCCTAGGCGGTAGCTTGTTGGGTGGAAGTTTGCGTGGAAGTGTCAACGGAAGCTTTGGGCGCAGTACTTTTAGCAAGAGTTTTTCTACCAGTAACCTTCGCAAAACCTTTGACCCCGAAACAGACAGCGTCTTGTCTCCCGGCGCCCTTTCATCTGGCGCTTCGCGTTTGTCAAGTGGCAACTTGAAGCGATTGACCATCGACCGGAGCTTGAGAAATGACCTCTTTTCCCGCCCTGCTAGTACACCTCTTGCTGCAATCACTAGCGGGGACGACTCTGTGCCGTCCGTGGATAAGATGAAGAAGAAAGTTAGTTTCGAATCCGTCTCCGACACTGCAACAAGCAGTGAGATTACCCCCGTTGTATCCCAGAGCCCCGAGCCTACCCCTGAGGAGTTGGGTTTCTTGCGCTCCATCCGTAAGAGCGGTAGCATCAACGGAATTAACGGTGTTAAACCGATTTCTGAGATTGACAACCGCCCCGAGATGGAGCGTGTCCAAAACAAGGACCTCCCCGTTGTACTTGAGGATAAGCCAGCAGCAGTGGCTACCGATGGGTCGCGACTCTCTTTCACCCCAGGACGCGACCCGCAACCCGGCGATTACTGGATGAAGCCTACCAAGGCCGAGATTAGCAAGCTAAGCCGTGAGCAACAGAAGCACTTCGTTGGTCTAACAGTGGGCCGTCAACACTGTGGTATGGTCACCTTCGATGAGCCTGTCGATTTGACCACGGTCGATCTCGATCAGATATTTGGCGGCCTCGTGGAGATTGGGGTTCGCAAAATTACTGTATATCCAGATGAGGCTATCAAGCCTCCAAGGGGTAAGGGGCTGAATGTTCCCTCTACCCTCCGGATTGAGAACTCTTGGCCTCGGGGTCGCGACAAGAAGTCGCCTTCTCCCCTCACCAGCGGTCCTCTTTTTGACAAACACGTCGACCGCCTGAGGAAGGTGCACAATACCGAGTTCGTCGACTACGAAACCGAAACCGGAACATGGATATTCAGGGTGCCTCATTACACCACCTATGGCCTTGATTATGATAGCGAGGATGAAGAAGGTGAGAGCCTCAAACAAAGCACTTTGAGTGCTGCTCCTGACACCCCTACTCCGAAGGTTCGATCCCCTGCCAGCCAAGACCTGACTGTTGGTTCGGAGCAGATGTCCACCTTCTCGACTGATGACTCCTTCGTGGGTTCGGTGGGGGGAGTCGACGACGATACATTCGATTTTAAAAAACGTAAAATGGTACCGGGCGCTTTTGGCAACCAAGCAATGGAAACGGTGGAGGACCAAGAGTTGGTTTCTGGGGACGAAGACGAGTCTTTTTTAGGGGATAGCTCCACGGGTTCAACTGAGAGAGAGGTCGACGATGTCACCGACAGCCACCGTTCTGGCGAATCAGAAGTTGAATTCGATGAAAGTGAGGAAATGGACATGGCTGGCACTTTTCCTAACATTCATCAAGCCGTGGAGCATGATGATACGAAGAGCCTGAGCACCGACAACGAAAACTATCCCTCGTTGAAACCTTGGAGTACACCACCCAAGGCCCGCCTCGATCTTACCGGTGACTGGGCTGAACAGCTGCAGCGAACTATTAGCCCAAGGAAACAGAATCGCGATGCGCTTCGCGAAATTCAAGCCAACGCCTTTACCGATCGCCCCCTCAACGAAAGTACATCGAAGCAGTCGCCCACGAAAAAGGGCTTTGCAACTAGCATTGATCTCATGAATTCCTTGTTTCAACAACCCCGAAAACAGCAACCACAATCCCCTCTCAAGGCACGAAATGCACAACCTCCACCACAAAAAACAGGCTTCGAGGTTTGACTCCTTTTCCATTCTATTTTTCTGTCCCTTGTTATACATCATCTCTGCTTGCACTGTTATAATTTTCTTGTACATACCTCTTGTTGCATTGGCTATACCAGATAGTCTAACTCAAATCAATCTATATTATTAATGAATACACAAGCTAATCATGCATTCCCCAATATAGTGGCCCTATAACAAACAACCCAAGACTTTCGCTGGAGAATCTAATGAACTAAGCGGGGATGACATCGCTTTTCATCATTCGTTCAAACCCCGCTGGGGCCCGGTCAACTCCCTAATATGTGTGAAGAATGAGCTGGGAGAAAGCCAGTCCGGAAATGTGCACTGGAAAGAAAGATTCTCCGTCACCAGCGAAAGCAGGGACGTGGCCCTCCTTGATTTCACACAGGATTTCGAGCCCCGTGAGATGCTTGAAACCCAACGAAAGCAGTCTACTATCAGTCAAGTCGGCGGTCTTCCATTTGCTCGCTTCTCTCAGGCCAACTTCGAACAGTTTACCAAGGCATCGATTTCAATTCAATCCGACCAGGAGCGATTAACTTGGCAACTGGCTAACATTTTATTCAATGATGACATTGAAGACGATATCTCGGCTGGCGTACCACCGCAACTTCGACCTAGGTACTTGCATCGGATCAAGAAGGATCGCCTGAGTCGCCTTTGGGAAGGCATAGTGCGCGAAAGAAGTACGCTTGCGGTTGGGAAGGTTATTTCCGCTGAGGAGCGTGCCATCCACTTGCTCTGCTCTCATCGTGTTGATGAAGCTTGCAGCGTGTTGATGGCTAGCCAAAACTTTCACCTCGCGACCCTCATCTCTCAGATCGGTCGGGACCCTACCACACGCCAAGATATGATGCAGCAAATCGAGATGTGGCGGCAGCACAATATCTCCTCTGAAATTAACGAGCCTATTCGAGCTTTGTATGAACTTCTTGCAGGCAATGCTCTCCGCAGTGAAGGTAAATCGGGGGGTGCTTTGGAAGACCGCACCTCAACTTTTACTTTCTCAGAGCGCTTTGAATTGGATTGGTTCCAAGCTTTCGGTCTTCGTCTGTGGTATGGTATTAGCGACAATGAGCCCCTGGAAGTTGCTGTTTCAAAATTTGCCGACGACCTCGAGAGCGGAAACGAGCCCGCTTTCCCCTACCCTCCTCATCAGGACGCGGATCGGGGCGTGCTGCATACCTCGGTCGATACCCTAGGCCGCGAGTCCCCTCTTTGGGTTCTGCTGAAAACATATTCTGCAACATTAGGTGCCTCCAACAGCCATAACATTCCACCTATGGAATTCCCGGTGGCCTTGCTTCCTGAGTCTGTAACCGGAGATAAATTATCAAACCGATTGTCCTTTCAGCTCTGCCAGATTCTTGCTGCTACCCTTGGGCGATATGACCGCTTCAAGGTTGACGCCCCCCAAATGGACCAGCTGGTGTGGGATTATGCATGGGAACTCAGCTCGAGTGGAAAGATGGATCTAACTTTGTTTGTTCTTCTCCACCTGTCGCGCACATCCGATCGTGAACGGGGTGTCACAGAAACTCTAGCTCGGTTTGCTTCCCAGCTTCCCGAACCTCTCACTCTCGATGGGGCTCCCGATGCAACTTGGCAGTATCTCACTAAAGGTCTACAAATCCCCGAGGGCTGGATCTGGGTTTCCAAGGCTCTCTACGCTCGAGATATCGGGGATGCCGCACGCGAAGTGGATTGTCTTGTTCGTGGCAAGAACTGGAATGCTGCCCATGCAACCTTCTGTCGCATCGTCGGCCCAGCTGCCGTTATTGAACATGACTATGCCACTCTAGAGACTTTGATTTCCGGCTTCGGAGAAAACCCCGGGCGCAAAGTTCAGGGATGGGCTAGCGGGGGTGGTGTCTACGAGGACTTCCTTCGCTTGGCTACATCGCGTAACGGGCAGTGGGATCCTCAACGTCTAAACCGCTTAGTTAATGCCCTCGTAACTATGGGAGAGACAATAGGACAAGGTTCTAGTGTAGAAGGACTGGAGGAACGGGTGGCATTCAAGGAGATGAGCCGGGTGGTTGCCAGCTGGGCGGCACAGGCGGATTCAAAGGTAAGGCTCTCTTATTATAACACCTTATTCCGGGATGATATGCTAACTCTACATTTCCCCCTTTAGGCGATTGAACTGTCACGCGTGCTGCGTTTACCCTTGACTGGTGATGCACGAATTGTTCAAACAGCTGAGATGAGTCGGCGGTATTACAGCGTGGTTATGGCAGGAGGATACTAAGTCTTGTTGAAATTTTGATGCATACTTCTAGATTCTTTTTAGTTCCTCTTCTCTTTTCCTCTTTTGAATTTGCCTTTCCCCTGAACTCCCACTTAACGTCCCCTTTTCTCGTTTCTCTCGATTACCTCAATGCACCTCAATGTCCCACAGATGACCCCTCAATGTTTCCGAATGTTTCCCAATGTTTCCCAATGTTTCCCAATGTTCCACCTGAACCCTTTGCTTTTGAATTATTTTTTTTGTACTCTGGTGACTGAGCGACATGGCACCTTATTCTGTACCCTAGTTGATTCCCTTATTTGTAACCTGTTCCCTTTCCGACGAAGCCATGTTGGACGGCTGAGAATAATGTATTCATGTGCCTTAGTTGGCCCTTCATGGCACGTCTCCCCTCTATTAGTTATGTAGCTAGCTAGATTATCATATCAAACGGCGATATAGCTTGTATGTGACCTGTGAATAACTATATGACTCATTTATGTGCTCTCTCTCCCTGAAATTGTTTTTGAGGTCATCATGATATCGCCGTTCCGGTCCAGGAACAGGTGCCCGGTTCCGGGATCCAGGAACCGGCACCGGGCCTGGCACAGAAGGAGAAGTACTCCCGGGAATTGAGTCACAAAACAAACCTTCTTTATCCTTCGCAGCGGATGAAGGTGAGAAAGGGGCGGGAGAGGCTCATCAAGGATACACTCGTCTCTATCTGCATCTCGCACACTCTTCATATCCCAGTCGTTCTTTTTTCCGAGTTACAGATCGATGAGGCTGGACTGACGTATAGAGCGAGGGTTTTTTGCTCGAAACACACCGACCACACCGTGGGCCAGTCCACACTGTCTCTCACTGTACAAGCTCAAGTATCACGATGGCTGGCGGAAATTCAAGTCGTCCCCAAAGCCCAGGGGCCTCAGTAGAGGAGATACAGAATCTTGATCAACATGCCTCACGTTCTTCCTCCTCTCCATCGCCACAAACAACCAGAGAGCCCTCATCGGTCGACACCCAACCAATCACGCAGACGCCGACAGATGCAACGACAGTGGATCCAAAGCCATGCAATACACAAGAGATCCACACCGCGTTCAGTACAGGCCAGAAGCGCTTCATCGTGCTCATGGTCAGCATGGCGTCCTTCTTCTCCCCACTCTCGGGGCAAATATACTTCCCCGTTATGCCTACGCTCGTCAAAGACTACCATATCACAAATGCCCTTATTAACCTCACCATCACCACCTACATGATTCTCCAGGGCCTGGCGCCGAGCTTCATGGGCACATTCGCCGACACGGGTGGCCGTCGGCCCGCCTATATTCTGGCTTTCACCATCTATACCGCCGCCAACATTGGCCTTGCGCTGCAAAAGAGCTACCCGGCTCTCATGGTCCTGCGATGTATCCAAAGCGCCGGGAGCAGCGGTACAGTCTCCTTTGGCTACGGTGTTATCGCGGATATTGCTACGCCGGCTGAACGAGGCCACTATATTGGGCCTATGGCAGCAGGTGTCATGGTGGCTCCAGCCCTAGGGCCTGTTATTGGTGGTCTTCTGGCCAAGTTCCTGGGCTGGCGGAGTGTCTTCTGGTTCCTGGTTATTATCAGCGGTGGGTATCTCGTTGTTTTCACCATCGCGGTGCCAGAGACGGCAAGAAAAATAGTTGGGGATGGGAGTATCATGCCTCAGGAGTGGTGGAGGAGGTCAGTTTTTCAGTGGTGGAAGGCCCGTAGAAGTGGGAATCAAGGGCCTTCCTTATCTACCACCACTACGGACAATTCTCAGGGAGATTCGCCGAATAGTAATGCAGATAATGCGGGAGACGTGCCGACAACAACAAGACCCTCAACTTCAAAACTCTCCTTCCCCAATCCGTTGAAGTCCTTTGCCATCTTGCGTGAAAAAGATGCCCTGATCCTCATAATCCACATCGGCTTCGTGATGCTCTCCAACGTTGCCGTAATGACAAGCACCCCGAGTCTTTTCGCCGAACTCTATGGCTTCAATGACCTCCAAATTGGTCTCTGTTTCTTGTATGTCCTCCTCCATCACACTTTCCCTTCCTACCTACCACTTAGTATACAAAAGGGGGGGGAACCAGCTAATCAAGGCTCCAGGCCACTCGGAATAAGCGCCTGCATCGGCGCAGTCATAAACGGCAAAGTCCTCGACCTCAATTACGGCCGCTATGCTCGCCGTCACAACCTCCCTCTAGACCGCAAACGCGTCCAAGACCTCCGGCACTTCCCCATCGAACATGCCCGTCTCGACTCATTCTTCCCCATTTCCATCCTCTCGATTCTCACCTACCTCCCCTACGGCTGGGTCCTACAGCGCCGCGCCCCACTCGTAGCCCCCCTCATCCTCCAGTTCCTAATCGGATTCACCTCCATCGCATCCATAAATTGCCTCAATACGCTCATGGTCGACCTGTTTCCCGACCAACCCGCGACGGCGGCGGCAGCCTGTAATCTTGTCAGGTGCTGGTTGGGGGCTATCGGGGCAGCGGTGATTGATCATATGCTGTCTGGGATGGGATGGGGATGGTGTTTTACATTCATGGGCTTGTTGATGGCGGCTGGGAATGGGCTAGTTTGGCTAGAGTATAAATTTGGGATGGGATGGAGGGAGAAGAGGGCTGTGCAAAAAGAGGAAAAAGAAAAGGAAAGGGAGACTGAGAGGGGGAAAGGGGATAACACGGTTTAATCAGTCCACTTTTGCTTGTGCGGAGGGAAGGTGGTTTGGTTGGCTGATTTGAATTATGATGGACCTATGGTGATTGGATGCGGTCCGGTTCTACGAGTGACTGGTGATAGGTGGCTATGGCGATATTTGCTTATTTTCATTCTTTTTTTTTTTCGCTAATTTGGCGATACGATGTCGATAATGCCCATATGACTAAGGATTAAAGACAAATGAGATATAATATGAATTGCTACCAAGGAAACTGTACATGATCGATCAACCCTAAACACGACATATAAAAGAAAACGACACATAAACTTTCAGATCAGTGTAGAGAAACAGGGGGTTAGAAAAAGAAAAACACCTGCCCGGCTCAGGGGAGTCTTGACTCATCTTCTAGTAGGTTAAAAAATGTAAATAATAAGATCTTTTTCTTTTTTGCCTTTTTTTTGATTCCCTTCTTTGTCATCAACCCCTTTTTCATCTTTCAGCCGGTTCTATGCATAGGTAAAAGAGGTTGGGGGAGAAGGTGAGAAAAAAAAAGTGAGGTAAAATTACATGCCAGGGGAAATCAGCTTGCCCTCAGCCCGGCTATCGGGATGCCAGCCACCGGCAAAGGAGCTCCTACCACCCAGCTCCGATTCGTACTGCTTAATGCGAGCTTCGAGTTCGGGGCGGAAATGTCGGATCAATCCCTGGATGGGCCAGGCGAAAGCCTCACCCAGTGCACAAATAGTGTGGCCCTCAACCTGCTTGGTGAGCTCCTGGAGCATGTCGATCTCGCGCTCGCGGGCCTGACCCTTCTCCAGACGCTGCATCATCTTCATGGTCCATGTGCTACCCTCACGGCAAGGGGTACACTGACCGCAACTCTCGTGCTTGTAGAAGGTCGACAGGCGGGAGATAGCACGAACGATGTCAGTAGATTTGTCCATGACGATGACAGCGGCGGTTCCAAGACCGGTCTGGGAGTCCTTGAGACCGTCGAAATCCATGACCTGGTCGTCGCAGACAGACTTGGGGATGACGGGAGTCGAGGAGCCACCAGGGATGACAGCGAGGAGGTTATCCCACCCGCCACGAACACCACCGCAGTGGCGGTCGATCAACTCGCGCAGGGGGATAGACATCTCTTCCTCAACAGTGCAAGGGTTGTTGACGTGGCCAGAGATACAGAACAACTTGGTTCCAGCGTTACGCTCACGGCCGAAGGAAGAGAACCAGTTGGCGCCGCGACGCATAATCGTGGGAGTGACAGCGACAGTCTCGACGTTGGTAACAGTACTGGGGCAGCCGAAAAGACCAACGGCGGCCGGGAATGGGGGCTTGAGACGAGGCTTGCCGGCCTTGCCCTCGATAGACTCAATAAGGGAGGTTTCCTCGCCGCAGACGTAGGCGCCCATTCCTCGGTGGATATAGACATCGAAATCGTAGCCGGTTCCGCAGGCGTTCTTACCGATCAGACCAGCCTGGTAAGCCTCGTTGATGGCTTTCTGGAGGACGGTCGCTTCCTCGTAGAACTCTCCGCGGATATAGATGTAGGCGGCATTGGCGTTCATTGCGCGGCCCACAACAAGACAGCCTTCGACGAGCTTCTGAGGGTCCTTTCGCATGATCTCACGGTCCTTGCA
Organism: Aspergillus biplanus; assembly: GCA_027569045.1. Lineage (NCBI taxonomy): Eukaryota > Fungi > Ascomycota > Eurotiomycetes > Eurotiales > Aspergillaceae > Aspergillus > Aspergillus biplanus. The sequence goes on from JAPDEJ010000057.1 coordinate 40,623, forward strand.
TGTTCCGGGTTCACCCTCGTCGGCGTTCACAACCAGGTAGCGGGGTCTGGGATCCTTGTCCCAATCCTTGAAGTTCATGAAAGACTAATATACCCAGTGAACTCATGTCAGTTAAAATGCTTAAATGCTTGAGACAAATCTCCGCGCAACCTGGAGGTGACAATTGAAGGGGAATTGGAAGAAAAACGCCGGTAAGCTTACGTATTTCAACCCGGAAGGAAAACCAGCACCACCACGACCACGAAGACCGGAAGCTTTGAGCTCGGAAATAAGCTATTCATTCCAGAAGAACCACCACGTTAGCATTGACTCAATTGTCCGCCATCCTAACACCAACATCGGCCCTTTTTTCGGGGATTGGGGGTGGCAGATTTGCAAGGAGGATTATCCTACCCAGTCATGGCCCTTAAGCACAATCTCCTTGGTCTTATACCAATCTCCATACTTCATCGACGACTTAAGATCCGTGCCATGGTGCCCGTAAAGGTTGGTGAATATCCTATCCTGATCCTGCAGACCGCCATGATGCCTTACGGGGGGAGCATTGTCCGAAACAGTCGCGAATGAGCGGGCAGCCGGGGCCTGGACTCGGAGGGAGCGGGAGGAAAGGGTGGCGAGGGGGGTGGACGAAGGAGCCACCGCTCGAGATATCATGGTGATCGATGGCCCAATGGCTGTGGGGAGAGGGAGGGGATTGGGTTGACGAGGAGCACAACGCGAGGGGAAGTTGATGTCGTTGAGCTTCAATTCCTTCGTTTGCTGAATATCCGCCTTTGGCCGCCCGCTGATTGGTTGTGTAATGGTCACGTGCCTGTATTAGTCATATCAGTCCTTCTCAGGCTTTCCCGTGACCTAGTCATTAATACACTAGTATTACGCTTTTAAATTACATCCGATTTCAGACATCCGAGATTCAAGTCGTTCAGTCTCCTACTTTTGCATTGGCTTTACTCGGAAAGGAAGCGATCCGGATAAAGATTCGTGATAAACTAGTCCAGCTGGTCCGGCTGAATGGGGGGGATTCTTAAAAGCCTCGGCCATTATATCCTACTCGGGTATTTTAAAGCAGAGAAAGAACTCTGAAGTTTATCGTTCTCACTGTTGTTCTTGTGGAATATACAAGTAGGTTTCCGTGGACAGCATCACCTGAGATGCCCCAGGTCCTCCAGATGCCAATAACTTGAGTGGGTTGTTTGGTGCTTGAACGCATTCCTGCTCCGTGACCATCCACGCCCATCGCACCCAATTAGGAGAGAGCCACCACGAGTCCTTTGCACAATCACCAGCGAATTGTTCCAAGTTCGAAAAGAAGCCAGTTCGGCGATCTCGCATTTGTTCAATGACCTCATCAAACATGCTCAGGAGCTGTTCGTCATCTTCATCCTCCACCGCCCACGCCACATCCTCCGGAGGAGGTGGGTAGTGCTCGAGCAGAAAGGCTGCCCATCGGGCAAGCCGCGATGGAATTGGGGTTCCGATGTTAGGGGCATCCTGTTGAGCAATATATGCTGCTACAACAAAGCAGACAAAAACTGGGAAACGGAATGGGGATTCCGCCTCGCTCATACCCTGGAGCATTGGTACATCGCGCACAGAAGCAACTAGGACGCCCTTGAGACATTGTTGAAGAGCGCTCTGGATTTCCGCAGGGAGGATTCTGGGCAATTCACTCAAGGTAAAAAGCTCTCCGCTGTTTGGAATGATGGATTGGCGCTCCAAAATCCTGACCTGGATTCGAGACTTTACCTCTTCTCGGAACTTACCTGCCGGCACCCGGGCCATATGGTCTCCAAGGAGACTCTTGGTTTCGTCCCAGGTTCCGCGGAAGCCGTGTTGGCGGGCACGTAGTAAGGTCCAAGCGGCAATAACTAGAGCAGTTTCAGACAGCGTTATTTGGCCGTCACGGTAAATTTTTGCGTGCGTCTGTTTCAGATTATCCGGTGTTGATGAATCTGGGGCGGAACTCTTTAATTTTACAATGTGTGTAATCAACTCGATCACGATCTGGCTGAGGGCAGCCAAGGCAGCGCGTGAGTTCCCGTACGCATTGGGAATTCGAATCCCATGTTCTGAAATATCCAGTGTCTCTAGCTCTCGATTGTTTGCTGCTAAAACAGAGACCGCATTGAAGAGTGCTGGAGAGAAAATCGTGTGTTCCATGGGACTGTCTGGGGCCAACAACGGATAGAAGATGTTGAACACATAGTAGGGATCTTCCAAGTCATTGGCTAGGTGAGGATACATCTGTAGTAGCTGAGCCTTGGCAACCTGGAGTGGACTACCAGCCGGTGCTCGCAAAATGACAGTACGATAGTCACAGGGGTTATCCAAGATACAGAACCCATAATTCATCATTACTTAAGACAGCAGCAACGTTAGCCCCATGGAAAAGTCCCATAGATATGACAATACATACACTGCTCATTGTTCCGAGGCCCGTAGTTATTTGGGATTTCCTGTCCTACGGGGATGTCTTCCAGGACAACAAAGTCAATGTTTTCCTTCCCAGCACGCCATTCAACCTTGGCCAATGGGCGGTGATTCATAATGTCGAAGAAGGGCAATAAAACAGAGATACTCTCTTCCGGCACGCCCAAGTCAGGAAGCACGTCTGCTAACACTTTCGCGGAGAATGCACGCGAATGGAAGATGGTTGAAGCCCAGAGGTAGAGATCCCTACAGCACAAATTAATCCCTTTCCACAAACATAGAAATGGCAACTCAACTACACTCACCAACTATACTTCACTGCGTCTCGAAACCCAGATTTGCCAAGTTCACGAGACGTGTTCTGATATTTATCCCTGAGAAGCTGAATTCTTTGCTCCCTTGCCGCTGCAATACTCGTACCCTCCAGCCACTCCAAATCCTCACCTTGATAATACGGGGGGGTAGTCAACGAACCCGGTTGAGGGAGGGTTCGAATATACGGGAACCAAAACCCCTCCTGCCCGCGCAGATACTGCCCAACAAGGAAGAAAATCACTGTCTCCTCCGGCCCAACGGCCTGCACAAACGCAGAAGGGAAGTTGACTCCATGGGCCGGGAAATAGACGGCATCGGTGGTGTCATCTTCTGGGCGACGGTGGTCAATGGCATTGTAGAAGGAGATCGTGGTTGCCACTGGTGTCTTGATTATGTGCGTATTAACAGGCACTCCAGCCTTGCACTCGCTCTTGACGCGGAGATACACGCCACACCATTCATCATGGTCTATTTGGACGCTGTCATGGAGGTGGCCGCCATGGGGTTGCATCCATTGTAAAAGGGCGGAGTATAGTTCCCCACTAGTGGTAGGTAGGGTTAGATTTTCTCTTCATGATTTCCCCCTCCATCAAATATATATTCCGCCGAGCACGAGAGAAACAATAACATGGGGGAAGAGGTTTATTTTTTTTTGGCAATAATAATAATAACGGAGTGATAGAAGATTGTATTCAACCAAAGCACTATCCCTCCGATACACGACAGGTAGTGGTGACGTTAAACGGGAAGGAAATATTGCTAAAAAAGAGCTCACCTTGAGGGACCCCCCCTAAGATCTTGCTCGCTGGTCATCATCCGAAAATGCAGCCCCCGCTACTTTGAGAAAAAAAATCTTTCAGGCTATTCAGTCACTCTAGACTGGCTTCGGAGGTGGCGACGCCCCGGAGAGGGACTGTTGAGGTATAAGTCGCGGAGGTTGAGGAATTGGAGGAGAAATGAGCCCGTCCATAACCTTTTTTTTTTCCAGCATCTGTGGCTGCAACGTCCCACTTTTCACGGAATCCTCACCATCTCCATTTCGCCCACACAACTTTGACAAACTACGCTAGGAATGTTGATTTCTTTTTGGGTTAAGGAATAGGAATATAACAAAAAAAAAACACAATCATTCGTCTATTCAACTATCGTACAAGTCTCTGGATAACAGAGGCTAGTTTTCGAGCAGTTATATCGCTATAGACAAACGTAGATGCACACTAATGAGCACATAAAACTGCAAGAAAAACGCCAGTAAATCGTAGAATCTCCATCCATCAACATAAACCAAAGATCCAGGTGCCTGAGACGGCGCCAGTGATTTATTATCCAACAGGCCGCGCCTGCTCTGCTCCTTCTCGTATCCAAGGATGTATCCGAAACACATACAATGCCATGCAGGGGAATAGTGTACATCATCATAATCATCATCATGAGGATTGGTTCATCTCAAATAGTCAAAACACGCTGCCGCTCGAAAGAGCTATCAACGAAGGGCATTGGAGGGTAGGAATGTATTCGACCAGGAGGCGTCTCACGGGGCTGAAGGTTTCCTACCAGGAACGAGAATCTCGACCAGTCCCTCGTCCTCTCCGTCGCTGCTGTCATTCTCGTCGTCATGCCCGAATGGGGAGCTCCCCATTCGTGATCTCCGGAAACTTTTATACTGACCAGGTCCGAATTCTGGGTATCCTAATGATTCATTAAGAATTGCCTCATCTTCCTCATCAGAGTCCATCATGCCCGAATCAATTGAAGGGCCGACCATCTCACCCATATCATCGTCATCGTCATCAACCTCCAAGGGGACTCGCTCTTGGCGCCTCATCCCGCTGATTATGTCTTCTCCATCCTCGGATGATCCTGTAGACAGGGAGTCGGAAGGACTAAAGCCAGATTCAGGGAAGTCGGCCGATGCAAAGGGATGGTCGGTATTTGCAGGGGGGAAGTCAGAGGAGCGAGCGCTGTCGCCATCCTCATCCAACCCGGCAATGACAAACGAGTTGGAGGGCCACTGCAACTCAGAAGTGCCGGGTACATTCGCCGACCCCTGTTGCCCGCTCTCCCCATCTCCACCAACAGAATTCTCTGTCGCCTGCTGTTTCTGGGCTGCAAGGCGTGCCGCTAGCTGCCGACGGGCTCGAGAAGGGCCAAGACTTAAAGGTGCAGGCGGGGGAGGCAGAATCGGTATAGGTTGACTCGTAGAGTTGGCAGAGGCCTATTATACAATTAGGTCAGTAATCCCACAACATCTTTCGACCCGCATAGAATGTATGCGGGTTGGGTTAAATAACTAGGTATGCATGAACAGGCAGAATTGCAGATCAGAAAGAGCAGGTGCAATGTACAGAAGGTTCGAGTCAGCGACAGGTCTAGGAGCGGACTATCTATGACTAGCAGGGAAATATTTGGTTCCACGGGAATTGCCACACGATTCGGGGAGCTGAGGATATCGTAAATGAATCAATACATAAATAGAAAGCGTCCAATTAAACGCTCCACGTGTATGTGTATGGGCCTCTCTGACCTCCACTACTCCCGTCGTGACAACGACACTTCCCTCATAGCTGGCTTTCTCCTGAATCGAAACAGCCAGTGGACGCACAAAAATGCGAAAATTTAAACGAATATCATCGGGGTATCTGAGATGAGGGCATGAAGGGTATGCAATGAAAAGACATTCAGACATCATGCATGTCAACATCAGTAGAGAAATTGTTACCTACGTTCTCGGGGCCGCCTTGTGCGGGTTGTTCAGTAACTGGTCGATCATCCTGATCTTCCATTTCTTCGTCTTCATCATCATCACTGGAACTTGCAAATCCACTGAGAAGGGAGCTGCCGCCACCACCAAGGCCATAAGCACCGCCCGAAACACTTCCTTGATTCATCATGTCGAAACCTTGGAAGTTAGACCCCCCGGCTGAGCCATTTAATCCTGCCTCCGCAAGCGCAGAAGAAGCATTCATGCTCTGGCCAGTGTTCAACATACCTTGGCGGTGCCCAATAGACGTATCAGGCCGCACGCCGCCAAGTATGGCATTATCACGTTCTCTAGTCTCCGAGAGAGTCTGCTCGACATAATCGATCCACTCAGGATTCAGTACACTCTCCATGACCATCTGGGAAAGCAACTCTGGGGGGTGACGCTCGCTGAACTTCACAACCTCCTCGGCGATGAGTGTTAAGTGTCCCATATAGCCGAGTCTGATCTGCTTAGCTTGTTGGGTTTCATCGCTGCGTTTTTGGCCGGCAACAATCTCGTTTGTAATTTTGCCAGTCTCGAAAACGTCAACTGCCAGGACTCGGTTGAAGCCACGATCCATGGGTCCATTGAAAACTTGCTGGATTACATCGTAGACCACATTATGAAGGAAGTTATTCCATGGGAAACGGAAGAAAAAGCCCTAGATTTCAAAGCAGATAGAATGGTTAGGGATTTGTATTGTGTGGTATATTTTTACAATACTTACCAGTATCGTGGGCACCACTCGGTTTTCCACAAACATTATTTTAAGGTAGTCCCCCACAACAGGTCGACCGTTCGAATCAACTTGGACGTCCGGATGAGGTTGTGGGGACGAGTCTGTATCCTTGCTCGGTGCCGCAGGATTTTCAGTAGCAGACTCGGTTGAACTCAGGTCCTTGGGTGATTGGTCATCGGATTTCGACGAACTTGTTTGCTGGTCCTCCTGTTTTGGAGAGAACAGGGGAGCCGGTACGGCGTCGGGATTGGAAGACATCGGGGCAGACGCAGGGGTTTGGTCTTTCATTTCTGGTGTAGAAGCGGTTGCATCCGCAAGATCCGGTGTCTTCCCCTCGTTGGTCGTGCCCTCGAGAGATACCTCCCCGATTTTGGCGGTGATTCCAGACTCAGTGGGCGATAAAGGATCAGATGAGGTTGTGGGAGTCTGAACAGGGTGCTGCGGAGCCGAGGAGCGTTGCTCCTGCGCTATAGTAGGAGCCGGAGGGTTAGGTTTGTTCTCCTTGGTCTCACCGTCCTTTTCTTTATCAATCAAAACGCCTGAAGAGTTAACATCTTCGAACCCCTCATCACCCGTGTTTGCGACATCCAAGACTTTAGAATCTTCCGGTGAACCGTAACCAGTGACCGAACCATTCACGAAATCCACAGTTGAGTCGTTGCCATCGATCGTAGACCCTTCTGCATGGAACCCAAATCCCCCATCACGCAAAAACCTCTCGCGGTCGGCATCCCGTTGTTGTACATACTCGTCACTTCCAGGTTCATTCAGAAGACCCATATTACTACAATGCAACAATTCGGCCATCAATTCACAGGTTTTAAATCTGTCGAATCCCAAAGGTTCAATTTTGGCGCCCCATGCCGAATTTAGGTGACCTCTTTCGACACTCCTCATTTTTCCACCATCATTGATTGTGTGCTTGGTGCTTTTAATCAACGCCATAAAGTCAGGTATATGCTTAGCGAATATACGAAGCAAGTTGCCAAGATAGATAGGATCGTACGTCGACGGCATCGAGTCGGGGTTGTTGAGATGTTCCGGATCATAATCAGAGTTATTCTTTCGAATAACTTCAATGACAATGCCAACTCCCACGGTGAGAGGGTTCCCCCCTTCTAGCATAGCCTTGACGAGGCTCTCCACACAGGGGGCAGAAACCAATTGACGAGTCAAGCTATTGGGACCAATGCATGATTGATCGTTTTGTGTGGCATTTGCCGATATGGTTATAATGGCTTTTAAGAAATCTCCCGCGGAAGTCTGTACCGAGGGGGGCCAGTCGGGGGACAAGAACGCGAGTAGTCTGGGTATTAGATCCTGGGCTTTCAACCACTGTCTTCCGTGTTAAAACCATGTGCGATACGACGGTATACGGGCATCCTGGGACTTACATCAACAATACCCTGGCCTCCTTCCGACCGTTCTAGGCTTATTAACTTCAGTAGAAGGTCCATCACCATGGGATTATCAACATGCTGGAGAATTGCGGGCACAATTCCGTCCATGGATTTCAACAGCTCCAACATCTCCCCTGTCTTCTTGTCCAAAAGGGTCTCGTTAACTTTTGTGAAATAGCTGGCCTGAACCGAATCCAAGGGAGCTGGGCGCCTGATGAAGCCCCAAAAATCCCGGAGGTATTCCGGGTTGAGCATTATAGAGTCCAAAATCGACCAGACCTCAGACGAGAGGATCTCACATGCATTGTAGGCTCGCTTGAGACGTTCCTTTTCTGCTCGCTCGATATCTTCCGGGTCTAGTACTTCCCGAAGGGGGTCACTTTGGTTTTCCTTCTCAGAGACATCCTGACCCTTCTTCGCGGCATTGTCATTCTCATCATCTTCATCGTCATCATCATTCACAAGACTAGGAGCAATCACATAGTCCATGAGTTTCTTTAAGACATTATCATCTCGGAGGTATTCTATTAGTTTCGTATTGAGTTGTTTGAGTTCCTGGATCAGCTCGTTTTCGTCTAACAATTCCTCGAGGGTAACATCGGGTTTGTCGAGGAGGGTATCGATGGTGGAGATACTTGCATATCCCCCAAAACGCCAAAACATGTTGAATTATATAACTGGGCGAAGCGAGTCATGGAAAAAACAAATAAATAAAAAACACAATGTATGACAGGCGCTTCCGGAGGTATTTCTTCGCCCTTAAATTTCGTGAAGAGGTTCTCTATATGCTCAAGTTGAAAGGTGGGGCGGAGAAATTGGTGATACCTCGTGGAAGGTGCAAGAACCGTCGTATGAAACACGTGTAGGTTAAGGGGTCCTCGTATACCACATCGGTTATTTAATGCAGCGAAATTGCCCAGAAAGGAATGGGGAGAAGGGGCGTGAAGAGGATATATGCGACCAAGCGCTGGGACGGTGAGATAAACCAGTTAGCAATGTAAAACCCAGGCCACGGAATGACATATCACAAGATTGGGGTGGAACGACCCAGAACCAGGGGTCAGAGTCTACTTTTGGTGGGGGTCGGACGAGGGGAAAGTGAGTAAACGGGCTATGGGGACAAGGGAATAGAGTCATAATAGTGAGAAAAGCGTGGGGAAAGAGGGACGAAATACTAGCGAGAAGCACGTAATACACACCTTCTACCCTTCTAGGACCCCGGGGGGTTGACGACGGCAGAATAAGGAGATGGCGGAGTCCTGGCTGGAAGTAACCAAGTTACTCAGTTGGCTCGGAGGATTGCAGAAGTAAGATCAGATAGTCGCTCGAAGGAGGGATGTCTGTCATCCAACACAGCAGCTCGTTTATGATGGGCAGGCTGACGTTTGCCGGGAAAGTCACGTCGACAGTGGGTGTGTGCTGGCGGCAGTGTCTGGATCGGCCGGTAACTGTGATCCCTGACAAGCGATGGCAGCAGGCGGAAATACCCAACAAGCCCAATGAGCGGCGCGGGGGGAAGCTGACCACAAAAGTGACCTGAAGACCGATCGAGGAGAGTGAGAGAGGGAGGAGGGGAAGGGGAGGAACGCGACCGATCGTTTCAAGTGGGTTTGGACTCTTGGAGAACAGTGGGTATTATTAATGAGGGGCGGGTTTGAATTCCAGGCGACAGGAAGACCTTGGGCGCCGAAAAATCTACGGAATATACAAGTTGAAGCCTTTGTCTCTGGCCTGGTCTCTCGCTGCGGAGACAGGCAGTAATTATGTACTTGGGACGCAATGTTTCGTCTCCTACTTACTTACTTGAGGGTCTTGCAGGTTGATGCGAAGCCAATTTGATTCTTAGGTACCACACTAGCCACAAGACCCGTCGTCCCTCATCAAGTCCTCCATTTACCGAGACGATGCAAATAATTTAATATTCATCGGCTCTGGAATCTACCATCTCCCTTGAAGTCAAGGGCCTTAATCGACCACTCTCTAATCCAGATGTTGATTGGTATGATGCTAGGGCTGATTTGAGAGGATGCTTTCACATTTATGATTGACTCGACTTTTTAAGGTCCCTTATATCGAACTCCAGCAAGGGCAAGAGCCTTACTTTATCCTTGGGCAATACCGCCAGTCAATCCAAGACAAAAAAAAATCACCGTGTTTCATTATTATTAGCTCATGATCATGATTTCTGATTTCTGCCATGTGGCTGACTGGAGTGGAAACTCTCAGGCAAACTGATGGGCGGTCAGGTGACATACCCCACCAAATCAAGGCGCGGCGACATCGCCCCTACCCCAAACAGGAAACGCCGACGCTCCCTGGATTCTGCTCATCAGAAACGCAGGCCACCATTTTTCCAGCCTTCCACGGCAAACTCTCACTACTCCAACCCTCCAAAATGAATCGACTATTCGGTTCAAAGAATGCGGCTCCCAAGCCCACGCTAGAAGGGGCTATTTCAAATGTAAGTATTCCATGCTGAACTCCTCGCATCCCACGATCGGTTTCCCCCGCACGAACTGACACCTCCGCCTTCCCCAAAAAATCCAGGTCGACAACCGCATCGCAAGCATCGATGTGAAGCTTGCAGCGCTCAACTCGGAGCTTTCCTCCTACCAGTCCAAGATGTCCAAAATGCGGGACGGCCCAGGCAAAAATGCCATTAAGCAGAAGGCCCTGAAAGTGCTTCAGCGGCGCAAACAATACGAAGCCCAGAGGGATCAGCTTTCCCAACAATCCTGGAACATGGAACAGGCGGGGATGATGCAGGACAATCTAAAGAATGTAATGACAACGGTGGATGCGATGAAGACGACGACAAAAACGCTTAAGAAGCAGTATGGGGCGATCGATATCGATAAGATTGAGCGGATGCAGGATGAGATGGCGGATTTGATGGAGGTGGGCAATGAAATCCAGGACAGTATTTCCCGTGCATATGATGTACCTGAGGATGTGGATGAGTCGGAGCTCGATGCGGAGCTAGAAGCCCTTGGCGAGGAGAGCTTGTTCGAGAGCTCGATCGCTGAAAGTGGCGTCCCCAACTTCCTGGTGGATGAGGTTGCGCCGCCCCAGTTTATTGACGAGCCTCCTGAGCAGACCAAAGTCAAGGAACCTGCCACCGGCCTTGGTTGATGAGGTGGATGCGGATTGCAAAATTTCTCGCGTCGAATATTTATTATGAGGAGCATCGGAGTTGGGAATGTCATGTTTCACAAATCTTCTTTTCCCGCCCTGAATATTCTCAGGTTCAAATATTGCCCTTTTTCTTTTTCTCGCTCGGCTGCAAATAGATATACCAGGTCGAACTCTGTTATTTTCTCATGCGTCTATTCAAGGTTTCCCATTATATCATTTATCACCGTATCCTGCACTAGGCCTTACCAAGCCCCACTAGAACAAGCAATGCTATATTCATGACCGCGATTACTAACCATACTAAGATAGCAATTGCCGAGAGAATAATGCCATTGCCCATTTTGACTCCTTCCGTATGGATGTCGCCCCCGCCCTCGCCCTCACCCTGGTGTACCCGTTCAATGGGAACGGTCATGTACCGATTACGGCAAGTAAAGTACACAAGAGGAGCGCTCACAAACGGGAGAATAATACTGAGAACCACTTGGCTGGCAGTCAGAGTCTTGTCCAGTCCATCTTTCCCCACGGCCCCCGCAATGATAATGCTGGGAATAATGCTTATGGATCTCGTCAAAAGTCTCCGGAGCCAGGGCCGGATGCTCCAGTTCAGCATACCTTCGCTTACCATTTGACCAGCCATAGTGCATACAATTCCTGCGGAGATGCCGGAGAGAAGTAATGCCAAGGCGAATATCAAACCTACCGCCGGGGCAATTGATGATGAAAGGAGATCATGAATTCCCCAGAGGTCCGCATCGTCAGCAGAGGGTGTCCCGTACAGCGATGCACCAGCAACGATAAGAATTGAGCTGTTCACAAAAAGGGCGAATGTAAATAGGGACAGGGAAAGTTCTATGATGGAGTATTTCATACAACCACGAATGGCGCCGAGGGTTGGTCTATACTCGACCTCTCCACCAGTACTTCCTATGCAGACAGAGGGATCCGCATAACCTCGCATAACATCGAACTCTTTGAGACGAGCTTGGACGATCCCACTTCCAAGGAACATAGAATGGGGCATAACTGTGGCGCCGAGAATTCCGCAGCTTTGATAAAGACTACATAGAGACATCACATTAGTGTCCTCAACTTATCGCGGCGGTAGATTAAGGTTTCGCCTCTGCATACCCTTTGGATTGCACGACTGCTGAAGACGGCAGGTAGCCCCTAAAAACCTCCCCAACTGACTGGTGTTTGATGAGAGAAAGCTGGATGCAAAAGCATATGACGACCCCCAGAACTAGAGCCATGACAAAACCTTCAAAAAGCCGTAATCCCCACATGGAGCCATTTGGTCTATAGAAAATGAGAATAAAGAGGACGTCTGCTAGTGTGATGGCGCACCCAGCTACAAGCGGGATTTTCAGGAGCAAATTGAGCGCAATCGCCGATCCGACGACCTAGAGTACATATTAGGGAAAGCCCCAGCCATATCGCAAAATGCAAACAGTCTTACCTCTGCAATATCCGTTGCCACTATAGCAGCCTCTGCAAAAAAATAGAGGATGAGCACCAACCACTTAGGGAGATGTTCCCTGCAGTTTTCGGCTAGGTTCAGTCCAGTCACAGTGCCAAGTTTAATGCACAAGGACTGCAAGAATATGGCAAAGATGTTGGAAAGAAGGACGATAAATAGTAGAGCAAATTTGAATTCCGCGCCAGCTGCGACATCCGTAGCATAGTTTCCCGGATCAATGTAAGCAACTGCGATCAGGAAGCCCGGGCCCACGAAGCGGCCAAATTTCACGAGGCTCTGCACAACATATTGAAAATGATACTGGAAAAATGTTTTGGAATAGTGACGGGATGGTCCGCTGTTCCTCTCGGGTGATTGATCCCGGGAGGCAGCAAGAACCACCCCGCCTCCGGTGGAAGCTTGCTTGATGCCCAGCTCGTCACCATCCAGGCTCGGTGATCGATGTTCCGCTACCGTAATTCCTTCTCTCTGTAGTCCAGCGGTAAGTTGGCGATGTACTTTGGAGTTTGCCATACCATTGAAATCTTCCCGGGTTGTTGCATCCGCATTCAAGGCTGGTGGGTTTTGGTTCCAACCAGGATGGTCGAGGGTATCATCAGTTCTTGAGGGGCAATTCATCGCGGAAGAGCACAGCACCACTCTCTTATCAAAGCTGTGAAATAAAGAGCTAATTGAGATGAAAAGAAACTATGTTTGCCCTATGAATTGAACAGCTCTTTCCTCAGTCAGATTCTAAACCCAGCGGAGCTCGACTGTGTCGAATGGTGAGCCACAAAATAACAGTGCCCGAAATAACCCGAGTCCCGGCTGTGAATGCGAGAAGAGACTGTGTTTGAGTGGGGAATCGGATCAGATTACAATAGACAGGGCGGTGTTTAACGTATATCAAGGCCATAGAGAAGGGTAGAAATGTGAAAGCCGAAATTCAATGGTTGTAAATTGAAGCGGAAGTTTGGTAGGCATGACGACGCCAGCGACAGCGACCACCGCAAACTAAACCCACCCAAACTCAGCATTCTGCCAGTTCAAAGACCAGAGTTTTGCAGCACCAGATTATCACGAAGAAGATCAAACGGTTTTTTCTATTTCTTCAGATCAAAGCTCCCACATATTCCGCACTAAAAATACCAAGCCCCCCAACCCCCGCGCGATCCAAGAAACAACTTCCTTGGCATCTTTGTGATGTATTCTTGCAGCAAGGAACTTCGTGGAGGAAAGCAAATAATGATGATTTCTTCCCTCCTGCACCATTCCCATCCTTCTCGCTGTCATCATTATTTTTAAGGGCATTTATGAGTAACGTTGACGGGGTAATGATAATTCAATAACCGCTCTTATCCGCAGAAAATCATCCACGGCCAATTTTAGCACCGGGGGATCTATTTGTATATTTTTGTTGTTCCTCAGGCTCCTTCTGATTGATTGCCGCAGAGGACATAATCGAGTCTCCCCACTCCCCACTTCTGACACTCATCTCCATTGAGATTCACAGGGACATGCAATTAGGTTCATTTGGCTAGCTTAGAGGAGAATGATGAGCGACGATTCGATGGAGAAAGGTCGATTGAGCGATGGAATTGGTTGATGGTTGGGGATCCGCTACCCCCGAGCGTTAGACGGGTTGCCCCCAGCAACCTTCATGCCCGCGCCATGTTTACCCTCTCCACTTGCCTGCTGTCCACCCACGTCGTTCTGCGTTTGGGAGTGGCGCCGACGGATTCGCTGAGGTCACAGACGGTGATCACGGTTGTTGTCCACCTCCGACTTTGTTGGAGGCTTCAAATTCCCGACTCGCCCACCTGCTGTCCTCTCCAGTGTGTGTCGCTCTGCCAGGTCCTCTCAACTTCGCATCCGATTTTTTGTCGTCCGCCTTTGACTTCTATTGTGGTTCAATGTCTTTTGCATCTTCATCGGGTCTGCTCTTGTTCTGCTTCTTTTCTTAATCTCTTCTTGCCGTTTGCTCTTGATTTTCTTTGTCTTGTTCTTCTCTTTTTCTGTTTCTTTCTTTCCTCTTCTGCTGCGTATACTGCAGTCCATTGTGAGTTTCCCTCTGCACCTACCCGCCCCAAAATTTTGGGTTTTTGACCCATATGTCTTATTGTTTGGTGCTGACTTTGCTAGTGCATTCTAAATACACCCAGGTAGTGATAAGAAATGGCTCCGAACCCGCAGACTCCGACCATTTTCGACGATTCCACCCGCGCACCGACCAAATCCTCCGTCTTCCGGGCAATTCTCTCATCTAAGGGGCATAAGCGGAATCAGTCCGCAGACGATGCCGTTCTCCCGAAAGGTCACCGCACGAGTCAGCCTGCCCCGACACCGTTTATATCTCCAATAGATCAAGCCTATGCGGCGCTGACCCATCAACCACTGGATGAGATTGTCCCTAATCGAGACTCCTCCGGCAATGGGGTTTTCTATCCAGGATCACCTGGGAAACGAGAAAAAGGTGGCTTGCACAAGAAGACCAAAAGTGCTGTGTCACTGAAATCCTTACGAAACTATATGGAGCGCAAGGATAGCAAACAGGAAGAGGCTTCCGACGAAGCCCATAATAAGCCCAAGAAAGCCAAATCCGCAAACAGTCTAACCGCTATCCTAAAACGATCTCAACGTGGAAGGAAAGCAGAAGACTCGAAAAGCGTCAGGGACAAAGAAAACCAAAGTCCTACAGATCTTCTTGACAATATGCCCTCACCCATGTGGAGTCCATATGCGACACAATCATTCCACGATGAACCGGTGCTCCCCCATGGAAACAGCAAGCGCAGAACCTTGCAAGAGGAGGTTTCGCTGTATACCCCCAAAGGATATGGCCCATCACACCAACGGAATTTCTATGACTACCACCAGCCGTCTCTCACAAACAAGGCCAACTCAAAGCCCCGTCCAAAGTCAGATTTTTTTGCAGGAAGCAGCAAGATGAGGGATCTTTTAGCCCCATTTCAGAGTACATCCTCCAGCAAACAGTCTCCCATTGATCTGCCGGAACCCGCATTTACCGCGAGTGGCGGAAGACGTCGAGGCATGTCGGGCCCGGGGTCTCGCCTTGAGGAAGAAATAAAGCCTCAACCCAGTCCCAAAAGAGCCTCGCGTGTGCAGGCCGCAATTTCGGCCTTTAACGCCAAGGAACAAGAAGCTGAGTTACAAAGACGGCTTGATTCCAAGGACCTTGAGAGCGAATTCGAAAAGCTTCTTGTAAGGATTCTTCAGACAAGGCTCGATAGACTATCGCTGACCATGGGTAGGACGCGAGAAATATCCCACACAACATGAGGGACAAGATGAGATCTTTAGATACTAACATAAAAGCTGACTTTATCCAAAAGGACAAAATCGAGAACGGTACGCCTCTTAGTGCTGGCCCCGGAGCATCCGGAAATGACAGCACTGGTCGCCGGGGTCGTGGAAAGGAGAAAAATGAAGACCGTGACAGCTATGACAGCAAAGAGTCTCGATCACGGTCAAGAAGCCGTGGGTTCACCTTCTCCAAGGGTTCTTCATCACCTGGAAAGAAGCAGCGACCAGAGAGTGGAAGCTCTCACAGACGCCCAAAGTCAGCTGATTTCACTCCTCCCAATGGGTTGTCGAAGATATTGACACCAATGGCGTCCACAACCTCCCTTTCTGCTACAGCTTGTCGTGACACAGCGGCTGACCCATCAGACTTTGTCCACTATCTGAGAGAAATCCAAAAACCAGAAATGATCGAGGTTGGCAAAATTCACAAGCTTCGCCTTCTCCTCCGCAATGAGACCATTAGCTGGGTTGATGCCTTTATTGCTGAAGGTGGTATGGATGAAATTGTTCAGCTTATTTATCGAATCATGAACGTTGAATGGCGGTAAGCTATTTCCATGCTATATGAATGTATCACTTGCTTATACGTCCACAGGGAAGAGCACGAGGACACCTTGTTGCATGAGACTTTGCTGTGCTTGAAGGCTCTTTGCACAACTTCTGT
The DNA here is from genome assembly GCA_027569045.1 of Aspergillus biplanus. NCBI lineage: Eukaryota > Fungi > Ascomycota > Eurotiomycetes > Eurotiales > Aspergillaceae > Aspergillus > Aspergillus biplanus. Next base: position 56,832 of record JAPDEJ010000057.1, read on the forward strand.
TGCGCTCCAACACCTCAATGCTATCGAAGGAGAACTGTTTCCAGCGTTGCTGAAGATGCTGTTTGACAAAGAAAGGAAAGGCCCCAGCGAGTTCAACACTCGTGGCATTATCATAAGCCTCTTCTTCACACAACTTTCTACGGCGTCCTCTGAAAAGGTTGCGGCGTCTCTTGCTATGCGGATTTTGGCCTATTTACGCGACCCACCAGAAGAGAACCAGCAGCTCTCATTCATCGCTGACATATACCAGTCACGGCCGTATAGGGTTTGGTGTAAGGAAGTTACCAATGTGACCAAGGAAGTTTTCTGGATCTTTCTGCACCATCTGAATGTGATTCCTATCGTGAAGACCGAGAGTAATGCTTTAGAGAATTATCGAGAGCGCCACTTTCCAGCCCCCCGGCCCCCGGTTCCCGCTGCACCATATGTAGGAGGAGTGGAGTGGGACGCTACGAATTATTTGGCAGCACACCTAGACCTACTCAATGGTCTTGTCGCATCTCTTCCATCCAAGGAGGAGCGGAATCAACTACGTGCCGAGCTCAGAGCGTCTGGGTTCGAGAAAGTGATGGGTGGGAGCCTGAGAACTTGCAAGGAGAAGTTTTACTCCTCTGTGCATGACTGCCTGAGAACATGGATCTCTGCTGCTGTGGAAGATGAATGGCCATACTTGCCAGTCCGAGAGGGTCCACCTAGGCCATCGCCTGGTTCGCCACCAAAGTCACCTATGAAAGCTGGTTGTGGTAGCCCGAAAAAGAGCGCTTTAGATGAAAGGCCTCCGAAGTTGGACCTAGCCCTAGATCTGCCAATCGGCAACAGGGTACCGCCACAGGGTGACGCAGTCAGAAACTGGCTATAACGAACCCATTCCATTTTGATACAGCAGCAGCAAAGGGGAAGGATGGTTCCGTTTGGCCGCCCGTGATGGCTTCTCCGAGCCCTCGCTGACATACGCTTTTGCACAGCTCCCGCATTGAACAAATATTTCGCGGCCATTAACAGGAGTTACAGCATTTCCTTTCTTTGAATTTGTTTTACATATTTACTCCCCTTCGTTCTTTCATTCTTCTTCCAGAATGTTTTAGGTTACTTGGTAAGGCGGCGTTGGCATTTTGGCGTTTTGGTTGCATCTATCCCGCTTCATGGCGGCCATGGCGAAATGACATAATGAAGTAACGAGGGCGAAATGATGAGTTTTGACACCCCTTGTGCCTTTGCATGTCCGACAGACACAATTACATTTTGGACAGGCGCGTTGTAGTTCAGAACACCTCGGTACGACAGTGAATGAATTGATATTTAGTATAGAGTTTCAGGTAGAATCTCAGCACAATCAATACATGCGCAACTATTCATCGTATTATACATGAAAAATGTACAGCAAGAAAGGGGCCAAGATAAGTTCAATCTCCTCCCTGTATTTTATCTTTTGGTATCTACTAGCTTAGATGGTGTTCCCTGACGAGCTCAGCCACCTAAGCCTACGGTTTCCGTAAGGCCCAAGGGCTATACCGAACGCCAGGCCCCTACCCCCGAACAGAAGTATCTTCATTCGGCCGTCTTACTGAACTTGGGGCCGGCGGGGAGGAAAATGCGCCCTTTATACTCGAAAACACAACCCTTCGGATCTATATTCCGTCTGTCAGAAATCCCTGTCCACAAGTCGTAGCATCTGAATAGGTAGAACGAAGGGCCCGAAGGAGGAGAGTATATGCCGGAAATAACAAAAAAAAGATACGCAACTCACTTCATCAAAAGGGCTGCCCCTCTCATCCCACTCCATGAAGAGCAAGGCATAAACGAGCACGACTGTAGCCACCCCCGAAAAACCCAATCATTAGTGCTTGTTCCCTTTTACACCCTAGGGTATCCATATATATATATATGGATACAATTTTGAAGGAAGATAGGGGGCACGCACAGAAAATAGATCCCCACTGAACCAACTTTGTCGCCTTGGACCACTTTGGCCGTGCGTATTTCAGGGCCGCACGCCGACGGTACTTGCGCTCGAGCCGGAATTGGTGTTTGGGGGAGAGCTTGGACATATCTGGAGGCCATTGGCGTTTGGGTTTGTAGGGGCTGTAGTACTCGTTTGGGTCGAGGGGTGGTGATAGTGGTTCTTGTTCTTGGTTTGTTTCATTGCTGGTGGGATGGGAGGAAAGGCGGAATGGGGAGGAAGAGAGGAGGGGGGTTTGGGAGAGGAATCGTTTTGGTTCGGATTTGATCCAGTTCTAGGGGAGTTTAGCTAGGCGCCGTTGGACTAGGTGAGGTAGAATGGGGCTGTGGTTGCGATTGCGCTTGTGCTTGCGACTTGATGGGATACATACAGGTGTGAGGCGGCTGGAGAAAGTAAGTGGTCGTGTTGTGAGGGAACGGAGTGGTACGACGACCGTTGCCGATAGATCGGCCGGCGATAATAGCCTGCGCATTATAAGGGAGGAATTCATATTAATTGGGGGAGGGAATGGGAGTGCTGTGGTTTGATTGAGTTTGAAGATAAATGCCCTGGCTTCAGAAATTATTATGCGGATGGAGAGTGAACCAGACAATTATTGGAGAGTCCCGATCGGGTTAGTCTATATAACTCTGTTTGTGATTAGCGTCCCGATAAGCTATCTGTGCGTTTATGCGCCCAACATTATTACAAAGCATGCACTACCTTCCACCAACCATCTTGACAACACAAGAACAATGTCAAAAAATTATTATATTCTTGAACGAACGTGCAATTTGTGATTTCCCATTACATTATGTTGATAGGCACCTTTTAACATGCATTCTAAAACCCACACACCTATATGAGGTATCGCAACTTCTGCTGGATATGATGGTGGTAGGCTTTAAAATACCAGGGTTCCACCTTTCCCCTACAACTTTGGTGATTATATTATGCTAGCTCGCTGTAGCAGCTAACAAAATATGAGGTGATTACAGAGACAAATCAGTTAGTAGTTATACTTAACTCTGGCTCAGTTGAGTCTGGGGAATGGGTCTGGGGGTTCAATAACCGAGGATCGGCTTGAGCTGTTGACATCATTGGCCTCAGGTTCACCTTAAAGAATAGGTGAACGATACATGGGCAAAAACGGATCAACGGATAATATCCGATCTAAGCGCATCCATGGGAGCACATCTATTATTATTCATCATGAATGGCGAGGAGTAAGTGCTTTGTGATAATTGCAGTCTAGAGTGCCGGATTATACCCCGAGTCCAATACACTCGACTGCTTTCTATGTTTTGTAATCAGAAGCTCACCCTGGACCTTCGTATTCCGCACCCCAGTACTCTCAAAGAGGATGAAGCCGAATATTGCGCCTATTTAAAATGGACATTTCCCCGCTAACGATCCGCTATTCTCCTTCATAAACCATACTATTTCTCAATCAAACAACCCCTCCATATACATGTCCTGCAGCCACTAGTATATATAGTTTTTCCCCATCCACAATGATCTCCCTCTACACACCAGAACAACTAGAGCGCTACTTAGAGCGCATCGGCTATGCTAATTCCGCCCTAGAGGCGGAAAGCTCCCGACTACAGCAACTCCAGGGAGCGATGCAAGCCGATGCCCTAGCTACCCTCTCAGAACTGCAGCGACGACATCTGGGCTCGATTCCCTGGGGCAATACCGCTCTCCACTACTCGCCTTACCGCAGCATCTCAATCCACCCGTCCGCAGTCTTTGAGAAATTGGTCACCCGCCGACTAGATGGGTATTGCATGGAGAACACCAACCTACTCTTTGGCGTGCTGCGCTCAGTAGGTTATGATGTGTATACTAATGCGGGGAGAGTGTGCAAGAATGCTGGGTCGGACCCTGGACCAAAGGGCCCTGAGTATCTCGCCTTGTATGTTCATAAACCTTATCCCAACTTTATTTTTTAAATTTTTATTCTTTTCACTTTGCGATCGCCTATTTTTCTGTAGTGTGTGGGCTACTAACGGGTTTGGGGTTCGTTACTTAGAGGACACTTGGTCCTCATTGTGACCATCCATGGCCGGAAATACATGGTAAGAAATCATCCATCTTCAATAGACTTGGATGCCCGATTGATTCTTCATTCCGGAATTACTTTAGGTTGATGTAGGGTTTGGGAATAATGTACCGACGAGTCCATTGCCACTGGAAGAGAATACTGTCTCAATGAATATCTCACCAACGGAAATGCGGCTGGTCAAAGAACCCCTGCCTGAGGCGATTGACAAGAGCCAAAAGTCCTGGGTTTACCAGATTCGATACAACGCCGAGAGCAACTGGATCCCACTTTACGCCTTCTCTGAGGTGGAATTCTTACCCCAAGATTTTGCCGCGTTGAACTTCTATGTGAGCAACAGCCCGACCAGCTGGTTTACACAGACAGTTTTGTGCGTCCAATTGATCCTCGACAAGACGGGTAACGAGCTCGAAGGATTGTACATCCTGGCCGGCAAAGAGGTGAAGAGGAGGGTGCACGGGGTTCTGGATTTTGCATCTCCCGTGGAGACGGAGGAGCAGCGGGTGAAATCTTTGGCTCAGTGGTTCGGTATTAACCTCCTCGAGCATGAGGTGGCGGGAATCCAGGGACTTGGATCTCAGTTGAGATGATAGATTTTGCTAGAAAATAAATATTTCTACCTTGATATGGTACAAACAAGGGTTCTCTAAAAACCATTGCGTGGATATTTTATTCCGTAAAAAAAAGCATGCGAACAGGGAAAAGGTTGACAACAAAAAAAAACACCAAATGGAGACGCAACAATGCGCCTAGAAAATCCGTTTCTCAAGCTGCGAGAGATAGTTAGGTATACTGGACACTGTAGAAAGAAGAGGGGCTATTTCATCGGGAATATAAAAAGTCGATGTGGTCATACCTTCCATGGGTTGCTGACTTCGAATCCCTTTGGAGCCTCCGCGTTACCCGATTGACCTCGGAGGGATCCTGTGATTCGCAAATCTCTCTCCATCACTGCTGGTGATTAGCCTCTCAAACGACTTTTTCATAGGGATCGTGGTGAATAATAGGGGGAAGTGGGTTCAATTGCGAGTCGAAGTCACATACTTTGCTGTCTGGTTGTTAACCACAAATCTGGTCTGGTCGCATGATAGCCCGAGAGGATTCACTTACTCGGTCCCATAGATCCTTATTCCACCGGGCCTTCTTTCCATCGTTGGCAACGTACTTAGCGACCGTCAGGCCAACTCCTGTCACACCAAACATCTATTTCCCGGAAGCATCATCGTGAGGTTGTCAGTGAGGTCACATTGAAGTCGGGAGTAGCAGTATTCGTGGTGGGGGAACAGAAAACGTACGGCAACGACGATCCCATATGGGATCAGAGCCTCGAAGGGGACACCCATTGTGAAGAAGAGAGTGAAGGAAGAGACACGGGAAACTGAGGTTCGTGTAGAGATGAGCAATGGATGGAGAGACCTTCCGCAAGTAGAGAAGAGGTTCCTTCACTTCCTTTGCTGTAGTGACCGCCGTCGTTTCTCTTGTGAGGTCTGGCGGATGTCCCAAAGCGGCTTAGGCTGTCCGGCGACGGTCCAGCCGGCTGAGTCAGCAGGCTCCCCATCAACCTCACAGGCAAGAGAAGGGGGCAAGGAAGGCCGACGCTGAGCGCTTTTGATGCTGGAAGAGAGGCCTTTGGACGAGTGTTCCGCTACTGATCTACGCGTTTACTTGTCGTCCATCTGCGGTGGTTGGCCTGCTCGCCCGGGAGGTATGGTTCCTGCTCTATCGTTCCACGCGTTGTTTGCCATTGTCCGAACCTTCTTGTCTCGGCTCCTTTACTGACTGGCTGTATTTCCTGCGCCGAAACCAGGCTTCTGACCCTCTCGGTGACCGTGCGAAATTCTTGATTCTAGCGCCTTTAATTTGGATCTTCTGTGTCCAAGGTCATTCGTTTATATTCCCGATGCCCCTTTCATGTGGCACCCGATGATTGACGACTCTAGCGGGGAGCCAGAATAACCTCAACAATCGGGCAGTTTTTTCTATCTTCTTTTTATTAAGCCTACGACGAAGCCTACTTGAGACATTTGACTCTCTAGAAGTACCGGTAGCCGTTCAATCTGGCGACTGCCGTGACATACACCATGCCGGCAACTTTGCCGCCGGCCCCCGATGATCCCGAGCTGGGAACGGCAACAGAGAATATTGTGGATAGTGACCAGGATGCTGAAGGGGAGGAGACGGACCTATACCAAATGGATCAACAACTCCAGGACGCGGTGCATCGCTCTTACACGGGAGAGGTTGCCGCAGAGGCAACCACCTCGGCTCCCGCAGATGAGGATTTGGATGCTGAAGGAGAAATAGATCCCGATGTGAATATCAACGGTGAATTCGATGAAGCTGAACCTGTCGGGGCTGTTAAACACCCCAATAATGAAGCTGATTTATTGGATAACGATGATGCGGATGCGGATGTGGAAGGTGACCCGGCGTTCGAACAACGAAGTGATAGTGACCAGGAAGCCAGTGGTTCATCATCTAGTAGTCAGGAGTCAGATGAAGAGTGGGAAGCCGAAAGCAATGGGCGTGAAGATGCTGAGGCGGATAATGTCGTACGCGGAAACTGCATGTAAGCACCCCATGTTTTTTCTCTGCTTTTTTTTTTTTTAAAAAAAAAAAATATTTTTCTCCCCCCCTCTGTTTATTCTGGAGCCAGATATTGACAAAGCGGAACAGATTTTGCAACCAGGACGAAGATAACGATCCGAGCGAAGAGTATGAGGAGTATTTGGGCTGCGCTGTCTGCGGCGATCACTGTATGTTGATTTGCGGCCCCATCAAAATCAAAAGCTTAGCAAACCCCGGATTTTTAAGCGATCGTTTACTGACTCGGCACCCCGACAGCTCATCGGCAATGCGCCCGCGAACAGAACGCGCTAAATGATGCAGAAGGTACGCAACATATCGGACCATTTTTATCCTTGTCTTTGTACCTGCGCGGGATAGTCCATGCTAACCTGATTCAGATTCTGCGCCCTGGAGGTGTCCTACGTGTCACCGGGAGAATCTAGAGCCTAGTCCCAAAGAGACTTCTGCGCCTCGGCGGAAAAGTGGACCGAAAAATATGCGCAAGGAGCTCTTACCTGCTCATAATGGGGAGGAAGGCTCAGGGTTCCACTCGATCTTTAATACTCTGCCGGTCGATGACGAGTTGTTGAATAGTACCCGGTCGCTCCGAAAGAGGAAAGCCCTGTCGGCTGACGCAGAAGAACTTCACACCCCTATTCTTCGAAAACGGCAGAGGCAAAGCCCCTTGCAGTTTGAGCGGGCCGATTCGCGAGAGCCTATACGGGACCCATCAGATCCTCTTTCTCCTGTTCGGACGCGTTCTCGACGCACGCGGCGAAATGAACAGGAACCTTGCCATGTGATATCCAGGCAGTTTGGTAAACTAGTGCTGGCTTTCCGGTTGAGTGACGCGAAGTTGTCCAAAATTCTGAACTCACGGAGTCGATCCCAGACCAGGATCAGACGCACCCCGAAATTGCCAACGGTGGTGCACGAGCCGCAGACACACTTTGCCCCGATAACTCCGGCCTCTTACATATCCCCTCTTTACTCTTTCAGCGACCGCGAGCTGGATGAGACAAAATCAAAGCCGTATGGTGGAATCCTTACGGAAACAGATGCAGATACATCTAAAACGTTACCCACTCATACCGATCGGGAGCGGTTCGAGATTGCCCGGCAGAAGGCTGAAGAAGCCTGGCAAAGACGACTCTTGGAGTCCGAGGGCAATGGCGATGGCGTGCAACATGCCTCCCAGAAAGTTTCTGGCCCCCCGTCCCGAATCAAATACATCAATTTCGGGGGATATGAGATTGAGACCTGGTATGCAGCTCCATATCCAGAGGAGTACAGCCGAAACCGCGTACTTTACATCTGCGAATTCTGTTTGAAATATATGAATTCCGATTTCGTTGCGTGGCGCCATAAGCTCAAGTGTCCAGCGAAACATCCTCCCGGCGATGAGATCTATCGCGAAGGCTCCATATCAATATTCGAAGTCGACGGACGAAAAAACCCAGTATATTGTCAGAATCTATGTCTGCTCGCCAAACTCTTCCTGGGCTCGAAAACGCTTTATTATGACGTTGAGCCATTCCTTTTCTATGTCATGGCCGAATACGACGATCTGGGCTGTCACTTCGTTGGTTATTTTAGCAAGGAAAAGCGGCCTAGTTCTGCAAATAATGTCTCATGTATTCTCACACTCCCAATCCATCAACGCAAGGGGTATGGGAACCTTCTGATCGACTTTTCGTACCTCCTCACCCGCATCGAAGGAAAAACCGGCTCTCCCGAGAAGCCACTCTCGGACATGGGCCTGGTATCTTATCGAAACTACTGGCGACTTATCTTGTCATACCATCTACGCGATCAGAAGACCCCACTCAGCATCGCAGAGCTTTCTGACCGAACGGGCATGACGGCTGATGATATTGTCTCCGGGCTGGAGGCGCTGCGAGCCTTGGTCAGGGATCCGGTGACGAGAACCTACGCTCTCCGCTTAGACTATAGCTACTTCGAAGAGTGCATCCGTGGCTGGGAGAGCAAAGGTTACGTCACCCTTAATCCGAACTCTCTGGTCTGGACGCCATACATAATGGGCCGGAACAACCAGTCTCAATTTGATCGGGCCCCGCTGCACGCGGTCGCGCCGCGAGAAGGCCCTGAGGGCGAGGAAGATGAAGAAAAAGAGTCAGTGACGGATGAAGAACCAGCGGGTAGCGCATCGAAGGGAAGTGGTACTCTACTTACTAATGGCATGGGACATGCAGAGAAACGGGCTCCCCCTACAGAACCTGCAGGGCCCCCTTCCACCTCTCTTCTTTCCAATGCCAATGGCTTCCGTCACCATACTACTACCCCTGCTGGACCTAGTATATTGGCTGAGTCAGACCCAGCCAACGGAGTCCCGGCCTGGAGATTTGAGGTCTGGCCCCCCGTTCAGGCCCCGGTTTTCAAACGGAAACCTGGACGACCCTTTGGAAGCAAATCCTCACACAATAAGGTTGCCGTCACCCCAACAACCGCTCGAAGTAGTGGGCGCGGTACACCAAAGCGCCTATCCTCCCTAACCGCTGTGACGCCGACAGCGAATGGCAGCGTTCGGCGTGGTCGGAGTGCGCGACTAATTGACTCGATCGACTCACCCTCGGTTGAATCGGGAAGCGTCACGACGAATGGTATTGAGATTGATCAAGCTGATATCTCCGAGGAAACGGGTATCAATGGTGGAAAAGACCCTGAGCCCCAGCTCGGTGCGCCGGTCGACCTAGAAGCACACGCTCAGAACCATAATGTGGTTGATGAAGACATCCCAGGGTCCAATGGTATCAACGAAACCGAGAATGTGGCCGGTCCAGAGTTTGCGACGACACCACCTTCGAAGGGAAAGAGTGTCGAGGGTAACACCAAGCTCTCTCGGTCCGCGGGACGAAAGCCTTTGGTTGAAAAGTTTGAGGTTGTTTTCTCCGAAGATGCGGGGCTTGAGAATTATGAGAATGGAGTGGATGCGAACCAAATAGACGTGAACGGAAGCGATGTTGATGCAGAAGGTGATATCGTTATGGAAACATAGTAATATGTGGACAGGATGTGATGATGATGAGTTGGACCGACTTGAAAAGAGCTATGAAGAAGGGGGAAAGCACAGCCAGGCATTTGAACAGGGCGTTATTGTTTTTTTTTTATTCTTTTTTTTATTCTTTCCATATTCCTCTTTTTTTCTTCTCATTCCGTTGGAGGTTTTTCACATGGTATATTATTTTATTCTGTTTTCTCTGCTCTGTCAAGCAAGGAGTGGGCAGGAACAAGGAGTTACTTTTTGGTGTTTGATTATCCTCTTTTTTTTTCTTTCTTTTTTAAACCTGCTCTTCTCTTCTTTTCTCTACAGAATCCCTGCACGTTGCTGCTCCTATTCCCCCGAGGGAGTCTTTTGCTGTATCCCATCCACGTTTGTGGCTAGGGCTTTGTTTTCGGTGTGAGGGTTAATTGATGGGATGAAGCAGTCTTTGCTGGCAACGACTTGGATAGATAAATATCTGAATACGAGTTGCTGATCGTTTGACAGTCAGTCTAAAACCACTTTGTCCAGGAAAAAAAAGCACGAACCCCTGAGTGATTGGCCGTAAATCCTTTTTATCCTACAGCCGTCGGTTTGAGGCAGTGTTTTCATCGCCATACCAACTGGTTCTACCTTGTCCCCCTATTTCTTCTTCCTCGAATCAATACTCGGCGTTTACACTTGTCAAAAGGAAAAGAGGGAGAAAGAAAATAAGACTTCTTTTGCTTTTGTCCCCGCCTCTCTTTCTCCCTTGTGGTTGAGACTCGGGTTTTAAACGGTTGTTTGTACCTTATAGTTGATATATCAGCTGAGAGAGGCGACAGAAGAGGAACATTATGAAAGGTTTTGGTTCTTTTTAAGGGGGGATTCTCTCTCGCCCTGTGGGACACGCCTTTCTTTGTTGATTGTGGCTTCGTGTGCAGTCTTGAAAAAAGTACTGCACTGCCTCAGAAGGCTCTAGTAGACGAACAAATATGTAGGGGACGGAGCCATTCGGTAGAAACTCGGGAGTATCTATTGATTTTGTATACATCTGATGCTACAAGTTGCAAGGATTATGTGTTACATGGGTTTGGCCAGATAAGAAGAAACAAGAAGGTAGACCCGTATCAAAACAGAGCAAAGAAAATCGTCAACTAGTGGCATCTATTAGCCAACGCCGGGACCCGAAATGGATGGATAATAATAAACACCATACAACAACCAGCCTCTGTCCTTCTTTCCACACACCCCGTGTCTCCAATTTCCAGGACCAGTTCCCAAATAGTGATAGAATAATCATGACAGTCAACCCCGGTTGTAGAGGCCGGCCGAAATTTAGATTTAAGAAAGGAAAAAGAGCCGACGTAGTCTATAGCCGATGTAAAACTTCACTTCTTACGACCTTTACTTTTGGTGGGTGCGGTGGAAGACACGCTGGCTGCCCGGGACGTGGAGGCCGAGTTCGAGTTGGCTTTGCTGTTGCCTTTCACCGCTTTGATTTGTTTGTTCTGTTATTTACTTAGTTAGCTGCTGTTGATAGATTGGGGAAGGGAACTGAGGGCTGGGCTTACCACTGCTCCGCCCTTGGTCTTCTTCTTTGCCGGTGGGCCTTCATCCTCATTTTCCCCTTCATCGTCGTCGCGGTCACGCCCTCGGCCCTTGCCAGTCTCTCCGTTGGCCTTCCCGTCTGGGACCTCAAATTCCTTCGCAACGGTATTCAGCAAAGTCGTGCATCGACGGCCAATTTCCACGGGAGTCCGACTGAGGAGGAACCAATCAAAGCGGAAGAGAGGAGATTCACGGATCTCATCACGAATCTTCTCGTAAAGGCCTTCCCCATCCACGCCATACCTGTCTAGCATAACCAAAAGGAACCGATCCTCCTCCTCGGTGTACAACTTCTTGTTGGTGGTAGACACGGTGTAGTTAATCTTCAGCTGTTGCAGTGGAACACGATACATTTCCAGCTTCTTCCGTAGCATCTTACGTTGATGGTTCATCTTCCGGAGCTTTTCCTCGCCCTGCTCGATGACGCGAAGATACTTAGGATAGTCCTGAATCTCTGTGTATCGCTTCCAGAATTCGTCTGCGTATTCCTCGACCTCATCCGGTTCTTTGCTATCAACCTCGGTCGCAATTCCAACGTAATCTGTACGTCCAAATTTGGCCGATCCATTCACGAATTGTTGGAAATCCCGACGATTCCAGGTGGAGAAGCCCTCCTCTGACATCCTCGCCTTTTCTGCTTGCTCATCTTCTGTCAAGGGCACCGCATTGTCAATCTCTTGTTGCTCGAGGTCACGTTCGGCCTCACGCTCGCTGAGTTCCTCGTCGGGGCCATCTTGGAGAGGGGCTTTGTACCCAATTTCCTTATGGAAGTACGCTGTCTCTTTCTCTTGAAGTTCCTGGAGCCCAGGGGGAAAGAATTGCCAATCATGAACAGAGATCTGTTTGGGAGCACGTGGAACCTTGGGCTTTGGGTCGGCCGTTCGACCACCGGTAGCCAAAGCCTGGCGATAGTATTTGTCGATGGAATAGAACTGTTCCTTCCGCTCACGCTTGGCTGGATTGATCCAATTAACTCCGATATCCTTCTTACGCTCCGCAAAATCCTTGCCATTCCATTCGTACGCGCTTTCGGAGCTGAACTTCTGGAGGTCGTCGATGCCAAGTTTCTCATACTTTTTGTTTAATTGGGCTGTCCGCTCTTCTCCCTTGCGAAGAATCGAGTCGATGTCACCGTCCAAGAGGAGGCTATCCTCAGATGAGGAGGCTGTGCCCTCTTGGGTCCCAAAAACTTTAGCAGCACCATGTTGGATCATACCAAGAAGCTCGTCTTTGGAAGCGGCGTTCTTTGTCTGTTGTTGGGCACGGCCCTGTTGGATGACAAGCTGATCCAACCGTAACTTTTGGGCAGCACGTTCCAAAACCTTTTCCTCGATAGCATTTTCTGTAACAAACCTGAACACTATCACCTGCTTTGTCTGACCGATACGGTGGGCACGGTCCATCGCCTGCAGATCCGCTTGGGGGTTCCAATCACTGTCATAAAGAACGACAATATCTGCGGTAGTCAAGTTAATACCAAGACCGCCCGCTCGGGTGGTTAACAGGAAAACGAATTTGTCGGATCCTGGCTTGTTGTAATCATCGATCGCAGCAATTCGGTCCTCGTGAGCTGTTGTACCGTCAATACGGCAGTAATTATATTCGCGGAACACGCAGTAATCTTCCAGGATGTCCAGAACACGGCTCATCTGAGAGAAAATGAGGACGCGACTGCCCTGACTCTTCATTCGGTTTAAGAGTTTGTCAAGGATAACCATCTTACCAGCGTTATCCACAAGATGTTCGTCGGTAGTGTAGGGAGGTCCAGGTTCAGCCCCTTCAAAGAGGTATGGGTGGTTGCAACACTTACGGAGCTGCATGACAATGTTCAACAGCCGAGTTTTTGACTCCCGTTTGCCAGCGGCTCCGTTGACAGCGTCGATGTCCTTTTCCAAGATCTTCTGATACCATTTTACCTGCATTTTTGCCATAGGAACATAAAGGTTGATTTCCTTTTTGGGGAGCAAACTCTTTTCCACATCGCTCTTCACACGACGAAGCAGGAAAGGCCGTAAAACTCGGTGAAGTTGCTGAACAACCGTATCTTGGTCTGAGTCTTGATTTGAGAACCACTGATCAAAGGCCTCTGAATCGCCGAAAACATCCGGCAGCAGGAAGTTAAGAAGAGCCCAGAGTTCGTGGAGGTTGTTCTGGAGTGGAGTGCCGGTGATAAGCAACCGGTTACGGGAGTGGAATACACGAATGATCTGGGCGAGGGAAGACTCCTCGTTTTTGATTCGGTGGGCCTCGTCGATGATAATATACTCCCAGGCGAACTTTTTGAGATGAGATTTCTCACGTAAGATCATCTCATAACTCGTAATGCAGACATCGAATTTCTCGTCGAGAAGGCGTTCGTTAATCAACCGATGTCTCTCCTCTTTGTCACCCTGGAGGACGAGCACATTGACCTCGGGAGTCCACCTTTGGAATTCGCGCTTCCAGTTATCTAATGTGGACTTAGGCACGGCAACTAGGTGGGGTCCTGTAATGTCGCATACGTGTCGAAGATACCCGAGGAAGGAGATGGTTTGTAATGTTTTGCCTAGACCCATCTCATCCGCCAGGATTCCTGAGATACCGTTTTCGTGGAGGGAAACAAGCCAGTTCAATCCAGCAATCTGGTAATCGCGCATTTCACCTTTGACGAACGGGGGCGATGCCCGAAAGACTGTACCTGTCTGGCCGCCGCTTCGCTCATCCTTCAACAATTCGGCATCTTCCTCCTGTTCCGTCCGGCGTCGACGCTCGCCGCCTGCGCCCCCTGACCGTGCGGAGCCCTTCCTCTTAGACATGGCCTCTTCCTCATTCTGTCGGTCGATCTCGGCCATGATTTCCTTGATGCGGGGGTTTGGGTTCGTTTCAATGAAGTGACGGAATAAATCCGTCAATCCAAGCAAATAGCGAAATCTCCGAATAGAGTCATCTTCCTAGAGAGCCACGTTGTGTAAGATACAATGAATGCGTAAAGAGATGTGTGATTGTCCTTGGGGAAAAGGGGGTTGGGGGAGGTTGAGGGGTTTGTTCGTGATCGAACCTTTGACTCGTCCAGACGGCCATGTTTCTTGCCTAGAATGCTCTTTCGCATGTGGAAGGCCTCGGAGCGTCGTCTCCTGCCGTCCAATGGGGCTGTGTCGCCTGCAACACTGCTTGCGGTAGTATTGGGGTCCGCATCCGAGTCCTGGTTGTCATCTAGTTAGTGGGTATATCACGAAGGGGTGGGCGTTATTGTCGGATCGCAATTACCGTATAATCTGGAGTATCCTGGTAATCCTGGAGCAGGTTGATAGTTAGCTTCCCTCGTTCTCAACCGATCAAGGACGGAATAATCCGGAAAAAGCGTCAACGGAGGAATTGCCTCGGACATACCGTCATCTTCGCGTCCACTGCATCCACAGGCACAGACGGGACGGCCTCATCATTCGCATCGGTCATGGGAGTATCAGCTTGAGATGGTGTATCCGAATGTGGAACAAGCGAGGGAGCCATAGTCGTCGACTGCGCGCCCTTGCGCAAAGAAAAAATTGGGCGTTAAGTCAAAGCCTCGTGTGAAAAGAGGAGGTACTTCGGAGTTCGAAGGAGCGAGGATAGGAAGGTCAAATTGCTACTTGGGGAGGGAAATAAGTTGCGGACTTTTGGGAGGAGGGATTGAGAGTCGCAATAAGAAAGGTCCGGGCTCGAGAGGAGAGATAAAGAGCCGACCGGGCGTCACAGATAACAAAGTGATGATGAATGAAATGAGGATGAATGAAGAGTCGCGCCGGGATGGCAAATGGAATTTCGTAGCAGCGCGGCGTTGACGCGCGCTGATTGGCCGGAGCGTGACCAACGTGTGTGGATTAGTCAGTATTGAGTCAGCAGACTCGGAAGACAGTTTCCCCGCTGTGGGTCACGTTACCATGACAAAGCCCGAAGGAGAAGATCTTCACAGTTCCTCAGTGGGAAGTTTAAGTTGGCTCTCTGACTGCTCCATCTGATCAACACCATCCATCTGGACCTTTTGGACCTCTCACATCCTCCTCGTCCTGGTCTCGCTTCCTACACTTCTTCTCCTGCCGTCTCCCTTTTGTTCCTTCCTCTTCTTTTTCTTTATTCAGCTCCGTTTCTCTCTCCCGAGGCTTTTCCCCCTTGTACCCCCACTTAGCTGGTCAAATTTGCTTGTTTTCTGGAGCACGGTTCGCCTCACCCCTCTCCTAGCAACGGATCAGCTGGGTGAAAGAAATTTTGAGAAACGCAAACACAAGGCAAAAAGACACCTCGTCTCTTTTGGAAGCAATCTAAGCAAAGAGCCGCCGACCCTGCAGCCTGACCAACAATGGACTCCATGAGGTCCCTGAACACCTCGCTACCCAGCTCGACACCCCGCACACAGCCCCCTGAGCAACTCCTTCAGTCCTTCAAAACTGCGGCTCTATCAGTCACCAATCTTTACAAGAATGCGGTGTACGTAGAGCAACAGGCTAGACAAGCAGGTTACCAGGAAGCCATCGAGGATCTACTTCATTTTCTAGATAGGGAAAACTTGGGTCTGGGTGACGGAGAGGGCTGGAGGGTTAGACAGTGGGCTACCGAACGGAGCGATGGCACCGGCCTCCATAGTGATGACGATGAAATTGACAAGCGTACCCGGAGCGCTACTCCAGCTGTGCCCCGTAAGGAACACGCGGAGCCGGAAGTTCCTCGTCCACAGACCAAATCCACGTCACCCTCTCGGGAGGAGCAAGCTACTACACAGCAGCAGCAGCAGCAACAACAACCTCCTTCAACACCTGCAGCTCCACAGTCCTCTGAACCTACTGATCTCGATCGACCGACAACCTTCACTTTCTCAGCCGGGCCGACCTTCCCGCATGCATCAGATCAAGACATGGATATGCAAAACCCGGAAAACTCGGCTCCGCCCTCTCAGGATGAAGTTCCCGTGAGCGTCTCCGTCCTGCCTCGAAACCATCGTCATCAAAACCGCCACAACAATATGTCCCGCACCAATCCTCGCGCATCTGCGCGGGAGTCACCGGTCGCATTAGGGTCTAAGCGAAAGATCCAGTTCCCCGATTTCTTCGATCTCTCTGGGATAGGAAACAATCGGGACATGTTTGGGGGCGGTAAACGCGGTCGCTTTGCTTGAAGAATATGTTATCGACTATATGACGAATATTGGTATTCTTACAGTGACGCAGCGATTGATTGATTTTGTTATTTCGAAGTTTCCGGTGCATTGAGAAGGAGTATTGCATGTGGCTATCTTCTTTTATTTTCTGTTGCTTATTTACTTTTACATGTTCCTACCTTTCTCTTACTTTTCTCGGACCTTGGGATCCAATGTGTTTCTTTTTTATCTTCCTTTTTTTGATCATAGGGGTTACATTTATAGACATTATCCGACATGGTGATACCCGGTGAGGCTGTAATTGCTATAATCAACGCTTGGTCATTATTGTGATACATTGCACATATTTACCCGCTTTCCTACTTGTTTTCCTGATCATGCCCGTAGATCATAATATTTTTTCTAGAGAAGTAAAAGTACAGTAGAATACAATAGAATATTTCTTCTGGTATCGTCAATTGAACGCCCGCCAAACTCCCATGCCCACCAAAGTCGCAGAAATCGTTGCAATGCCCAATCGGCGAGACCCCATTTTATACTTTGTCGCACTTTGTAAGATCGCCTTTTCTTGTTTCTGGAGGTTGCTCATTCCGGTAAAATAGCTGTACACTCCAAGGCCGATAAAAGCTGCAGAGCCTGAGGGGAAGGGGGACCATTAGTGACATCTCAGCGAAGAGAAGGACAAATCTTGTGTGTATATAGACGTCTCTGAAGCGAACTTACCGGTGACTTTGCATGCCAGGCAGTCTTCATATTGATCTTCGGCTAGTATTCGTTTGGCATCTGGGGATTTGACATCCCAGGCCGCATTGGTATTGTTATCGGCGGAAGATGGCATTCCGAAATGGAGCTGATGCACGTTCTGGGCTCGAGAGGAGTCGCAGCAATAAGAGTTACAAAATCAAAGGCTTCAACGGAGATTAAGCACTGGCATGAAACTAAAAAGCGAAGCACGCGATAGGGCGGCAGTCGGTGGCAGAAACACAAATGAACTCATCGTCACCACCGAAAAGTCACCAACCCACGATGACATTGATCGAGTTGTTCCCCGAGTTCCTGAGGTCGACATCATGAGTGGCGAGATCAATGCCCTCTACATTTACGATGAGCAGAAGTGGGTCATTTTCCAACCGCGTTGACTTCTCGGTTTCTAACCCGATCCCTCGCTCTCTTGTAGCCAACCTCTCGTTGAGCAGGTTTATCGCTCTCGTCCGCCCTCCGCGGCCGCCATCCGACCCCTCTATTTCGCCCATCCAGCCCCGCGCCCTTCGCTTATCTACCTTTCGGGTACCTCGCCGCCGGTGACCGTATTCTCGATTGCTCAGTCGAACTTGCATTTCCTGGCGCTGTCGGAATCCGATACCGAGCCGCTTCTGGCACTGGAGTTCCTGCATCGCGTCGTTGACATCTTGGAGGAGTTCGTAGGGGCACCGGTGATCTCAACCAAGGTGCAAGCAAACTACGATGTGGTTGCGCAGCTGCTGTATGAGATGTGCGATGCCGGCATCGTCTGCAATACAGAGCTGAACGCTCTGCAGGAAGCCGTGGAGATGCCAGGGTGGATGGGGAAGCTGTTAGGCGGCGTTGGCTTACCAGGGTGAGTGTTATTTCTTGCCCCAATACTTTGCCCTACCTTTGGGCCCTTTGGCCATGCATTTGATATTGCTGGGTGGCTAACGGGACGAAATTATGGAAAAAAGATCTTCAACTCCTATTCTCGGACAGCCTCCGTTAAAGCAATCGTTAACTCCGGCGAGCGCGGCCCAAGGTCCTGCGATTCCGTGGAGACGGTCTGGCGTACGGCATACCTCGAACGAACTCTATGTCGATATCGTCGAATCCCTTACCGTTACAATGGCTCCATCCGGGCGCCTACTATCCGCTCTGGTCTCTGGTACTATTGCCTTTACGGCCAAAATATCTGGTGTCCCAGACCTGCTCCTCTCCCTGACGGCCCCGGGAGGCCAGCAAGCCATCGGGAGAAAGATTGACCTCCCCGTGTTCCACCCTTGCGTTCGATTGGCGAGGTGGCGAGAGCGGCCAGGCGAGCTCAGCTTCGTTCCCCCAGATGGACGCTTCATTCTTGCGGGATACGAGGTTGACCTCTTACCCTTAGATCCCACCCTTGACGAGCCCCCAAGTCACATGGAAAAGGTCTTCGTTCCTACAACCGTTGACATCCGGAAGTCGCTCGGAACTTCCGGTGCAGACTTCGAGGTGCGGCTAACCCTGAACACGAACTTCCCAGGATACAACACTGCTAGCCGGCCGGGAGCAGGGCGGGGAGGCTCGGGGACGTCTACACCCTCGTTCCTCGGTGGCGGTGGCATCGGAAGTGGAAGCTCTTCATCACCAGTGCTTGAGGATGTGGTGGTGACTGTCCCCATCCCTCGAACCGTACGGAATATCACGGACATGAAAGCCAGCCGCGGCGAAGCGGTCTTCCACTTCGGAAGCAGCGTGCTGGAATGGCGGATTCCAACCAAAGACGCCGGGACCGTCTCGGGAACTGCCACCCTCCGCTGCACAGTGATAGGCCACCCCAGTGACGACGATGACGAGGCCGAAGACCCCGAGGGGGATGCCGAAGCGACCCTCTTACAGGGTTACTATGACGACTCCGTGGCGGTTTCTTATCAGCAGGCGCCCGAGGGCGATCTGATGAAACCAAAACCGAAAAAGAAGAAGAAAAAGGTCAAAAAGGTCAAGAAATCTTCGTCTGCTCGAGCAACTCCGGAAAACATCACCACCCCAACTACAACCGCCGACGCCGACGCCGAACTGATAAACTCCGACCAACAAAATTTACAATCACAACCAAGCTCCTCCCCTGCTCCTGACCTATCACACCCCCAGACTCCCACTCCCACCCCTCCACCACAGAAAACCCGCGCTGACTCCCCTTTCTCAATCTTCCACACGGCTCCCCGCAAGACAAAAACTCAGCTCAACGCGTCTCTCATGCCGAATTCTGCCTCCGTTTCCTTCTCCGTGAGAGGCTGGCTCCCTTCCGGAATCAAAGTGGATAGTTTGAATATTGACCCCCGGAGGAGCCGTGGATTCGGAGAGAGTGTGAAGCCCTACAAGGGGGTGAAGTATCTTTGTGTTAGTCGGAAGGGCATAGAGAGGAGATGCTGATCCCTCCCTCGACAAATTCCCTGCATTCCCCGCCTTCTGTTCCACCTTATCTTGAAAGGTCTTTTATTTTTCCATTTCTATTTTCTTTTTCTGGTTTAGGTTGGGACTACTATGTCTCGGAGTGTGTTGGCCGGTGGTGGTTATATTTGGGCTTACATATACGGACATATATGTAGGATCTCTCTCATATAGAACTTGCATTTTTGCATGATACGATAATAATGACACACGAATTTACGGGGAAACGTCCATTCTCTGACCCTTTTACCCTCCCTAGATCATTACTACTGGCTCTGGTTCATCATTCTTTAATACCAAGAACATATCTAACCCCCAGAAAAAAAACATCCCAATTTACTTGAGACAACACATATTTGACCCAAGAATATACACAAAATAAATAAATTATAGATAAATTTTAATTGTACCTATAGCTTCGAAGTCCGTCGTTCGAGAACCTGCATGATCATATAGGCCACTGAATGGAGAAGAGAAATTAGAAATGAGGTTTTAACATATCTATACAGAATATGACAGATAAAATAGTGTTGGAAACTTAAGAAAAGGATCACAAGCACATAGGAAAAATTGATTAAGAGATTGTTCAAAGGAGGGTGAACTCTGGGGGATTAAAAATATACATGAATTTGAAAACAAAGGGGGTATTGAAATGGGGGTATATCGAAAGAGAAAAAAACATGACCAAATAAAAGGTCAAAAAAAAAAGGAAAGGAAAACAAAGAATGTACGAAGAATATTCATTCCCAGACAAATAAGGGGGAAAAGTTAATTCTTGGTAGACTCACCCGCAGCAACAACAGCAGCTCTGCCAGCACCCGCTTTAGCTGATCCACCACCGAGCGTGAAGATGAAACGCAACCAGCCAAGAGTGACCTTGTGTCCGGTGCGGTCAAAGTCGGGGACCAGGGTGCTCCCAGCCTTGAACTTGTTGAGCTTGCCGGCGTAAGGGGGGTAGCGGATTGCGAGGAGGGACTCAAGCCAGCCGGGACTGCTTGTGATGGGGCGACGGTGTACGAAGACGTCGAAGCTGGATCGCCCGCGGTAGGCGCCGTAGCCACTTTCGCCGACACCGCCGAAGGGGAGGGTGGGGATGTGGAGGGCGGAATCGTTGACGGAGACACCGCCGGAGCGAGTCATGGAGAGGACTAGGGGATAAGTTAGTTACATATTGCTTGTAGAATATCTGCTAGAGAGAGAGGAAGAAAGGGGGGTTGGCCTACTTCGGTCTGTGTCGGCCTTGGAGCCGAATGGGTAAAGACCTAGAGGGGTGCTCTGAATGCTGTTGGCGATTCTCACGGCCTCATCGAGGTTATCGACGGGGAGGATGGGAATTAGAGGACCGAAGCTCTCCTGGATCAGGAGGGAGTCGTCAGGAGAGTCGACCTGGACGAGGGTAGGCTCAATAAAGAGCTCCTTCTCATCCATGGTACCGCCCATGAGAATCTTGCCCTTGGAGTTGTCGATCATAGATTTGAGGCGGCGGAAAGCACCCTCACTGATGATTCGAGAGTAATCGGAGGATGCCTTGGCCCCGGCGGGGTAGAATTCCTTGTAAGCTTTCTTGAACTCCTCGACGACGGCAGGCACGAGCGTCTTGTCGACCAAAAGGTAGTTCTGTGAAGTGCAGACCTGACCTGCGTTCATCAGTTTACCCCAGAGGAGCCGTCGCGCGACTAGTCTCGGGTTTGCAGATTTGGTGATAATGGCAGGGTTGATCCCGCCCAACTCCAGGACGACAGGGGTTAGATGGGGAGCGGCGGCCTTTGCGACGATGCGACCGACGGTGGCGCCACCAGTGAAGAAGATCTTATCCCATCGTTCTGCGAGCAGGGCTTGGGTCTCGGAGACGCCTCCTTGGATAATAGTGTAACAAGATGGGTCGAGAGCAGCCTCGACGATCTTCTGCATAACCACAGCACTCTTAGGAGCATTCTCACTAGGTTTGATCACGACGGTGTTTCCGGCAGCGATGGCACCGAGAACAGGCCCGAGAGTCAATTGGAAGGGGAAGTTAAAGGCACTGTATTTTCGGACAAGCGTCCGGAGGTTAGCCATGGTCTTCCAGTGTCAACGTTGTATTTCTTTCCCCCGACCGTCTTCCCCCAAAAACAGGCAAAAAAAAAGAAGATAAAACGAGCGAGGCTTGAATAGAACGGGGATACTGTACCCAATCACCAGAACGCAACCAAGAGGGTCCTTGCGGATCTTGGGGTTCATGAACTTGAAAGTCAGATCGATATCTTCGGCCTTCTCATCCTTGACCCATTTGTGCAGGTTGCGACTAATAAACACAATGTCGTTCTCTAGCCAGCCGGACTCTGCGACCTCGGATTCGAAACGGGGTTTGTTCAAGTCGATACGGAGAGCTTCAATAATCTCTTCTTCGTGGTCCTTGATGCTGAGAGTGGTGAAAGGGGTCAGTTTCAGGTTCACAGAAGCGACTGCGTTATTATCGGGGGGCCCAGCAGCACTCACGCCCAGTAGAGCTTGCGCAGTTGCACGAGTCTAAATTCCACATCACGAGTTTTGTGTTCGAGGAAGGTCTGTCGAACACGGGAGACACGTTCCTGAATCTCGTCGATAGGGGTGTACTCGAGGTCGGGGATTGTCAAGGCACCCATTTTGCCGGCGAAAACGCGAGCACTTGGGAGGAGAGGGAAGGGAAAGAGACGACGACTATTTTATCCGGTGTCGAGACCAGGTGTTTTCCTCTCAAAAATTCGGGGCCTGACCGTACTAAATAAATCCGTGCCACCTTCTCACAGAGCTGCACATGCCCACTCATCCAGCTTTCCCCTCGTTTTCAACGCGCAACCGCGGCTCTTCTCGCGCCACTAAAATTCCGGTGCTCGCCTCCCGTTGGCTGAAGCTGTGAAGACCTCGCAAGCAATGCTCGATTTGTCATAAAGGCAATGTTGTCTTTCGGGGCCTAGCCGGAAGAAGGCTTAGTTGCAAATCATAATCAACTTTGTGTCTATCATTGCTTCTTCTCACTGTTGGCGAACAAATCTGAGGTATCTCACACCAACAGTTTTCCTTCTTCAGAAAGGGCCGAAAACGTGACCAGTTCACCAGCAAGCAAAAAATCTACGAAAAGAAAAACAATCATCTGCTTATATGAGATACCATGTGTATATTCCAAAGAGGTATAAGAGTAACAAAAAAAATATTCACAATGCTGGAAGGACAAAAAAAAAAAATTAAGGTTTGAACTGGTCCTCCGTCACACCCTTACCCATCGCCGCAGTGCTGCTCACACCACCTGTCACCATCTTCAGCAGATTGTCCACATAGTTGGCTCCACTCCATTTCTGATGCGTAACCACGTCCACGCCCCGCTCCATCTCGGGTTCCTGAACCAACTCTCCGTACGCGCGCATGCCTTGCTGCGCGTATGCCTTGGCAAAAGTATCCGTGATCAGAGCGGTGGTATGTAGACCAGCCAGGGTGATGAACTGCCAGCAGTATCCTAGTTTACCCAGACGCTTGATGTATGTCTCCTGCTCGTCGCGGGGCATGGCCTTCTTCCAGTTGAAGGATGGGGAGAGGTTGTATGACAGCCTGTGAAATCTTTTGTTAGTGGCCGAAGGATACCAAAAAAGGAAGAGAAAAAAATAACGTTATGCTGGGGTGGTAAGCTTACTTCTGTTCGGGCCACACGGCGTGTACACCGTCAGCAAACTCCTTAGCCTGCTTATAATCAGGGAGCTTGCTCTCCATCCAGATCAAATCCGCGAAAGGAGCGAAAGCAACGGCACGGTTGATAGCACACTGGGTGCCTCCCTGGTAACGATAGTAACCTTCACGCGTGCGAGCGGCATCCCAGTTCCAGTAGATGTCAGTGCCAGTGATGCCCTTGGCGATGGCACGGGCCTCAGGGTTGCTCTTGCCCTTGGCAGCTTTGAGATACTGTTCGATTAGCGCGGGCTTGTTGGCGAGAGAGCTCTTGTTGATGGCGTCAACTACGGCTTCGCTGAATAGCTTCAGGCCGGCTTGAGCGTTCCACTGGTCTTCGATGGCCTGGAGCTCCGCGCCGCTCTTTCCGGCGCTCTCGGCAGCAACCATCAGGTCGTTGAGGGGGGTGAGGTTGGGGTTGGTGGAGCCGACAATGAAGCCGTGATCGCGGTGGTCGATGGTAGAGGTGATGAGGGTAGCAGCTTCAGAGTCGGTTCTAGCGATGGCGAGGAGATCGGTACCTAGTATTTGATTCTGTTAGCTAGTGCTTCCTCCCCCACCCCACAAGAGTGTGGCCAGAGAAAACATACCCATGATATCGGCCTGCGCGCGGATAGCCACCAAGCGGTTGATGTGCTCGCTGATGGGGACAAGGACCTTTCCGGCCATGTGACCGCACTTCTTGGTTCCAGGAGCCTGGTCCTCGATGTGAATACCAGCAGCTCCGCGCTCAATGAAGAGCTTGGTGAGCTTCATGACGGCGGTAAGACCACCGTGTCCGGTGTCGGCGTCGGCAATGATGGGACGGAGATAGTCAACGTTGGCCACCTTGCCACGCTGCTCCTTGGGGGTAGTGATGCGCTCCTCGCGCTGTTTGCGATCATGGAACAACTGTGCTAGGAACAGCTGGTTGACCTTGTTGGGCACGGTGTTCTAGACATTATCACATGTTAGAATCGGAAACTGCGTGACTCGGGGGCGCAAGAAAATTGAGCTCACCATGGGGTAATCAGCAAGATCGGGGGAGGGCTCGTCTGTCGAAGAGGCAGTTGAGGAGCTCTGCCAACCCGAAACATAGACGGTATCGAGGTATTTGGCCATCTGGGTGACCATTGTGGGCTCGAGACAGCCATAAGTGAAACTAGCCTCTCCGTTCTGTTCATCACGTTAGGTGGGGGGCGGTCAATGTTATAGAGGGGCATCAGGGGGGAAAACGAACCGCGAAATTGTTCTCCAGGATCTTCCACAGCTTCTTGCTCTGGACATTGGAGGGGTACTCAATCTTTAGGTTTCCGCGCTTGGCAACGATCTGCTCTGCAGTGAAGGGACGCTTCGTGTGTCTCCATCGTGAATCCGTCCACCAGGCCTTGACTGCTTGAACATCCTCCAGGTACTTCTGGTCTTCGTCTTCGTGGAAACCCATGGTGGCTGTATAAACGTGTGGTGGCGATAGTTATGAAAGAGATCTATATAACAATAAGGTACAGTAGTAGTATTATATTACAGAAAAGCAAGGAGGTTGCAAAGAGGGGAAAAAAAGAAGCACACGACAATAACCAGGAAGGTTAGAAGAGGGGAATAAAAAGGTAAAGTATAAACTTTTTGTTTCAAAAAAAAAAGACTCAATCACAAGCCAAAGTCAAGGGTTCTTATTAAACAACCTCCATACGCCATTGCGAATGCGTCAGAGGAAACCAAGTATGACTGTGGTCGGTAAACGCTCGGCTCAGCGGGACAAAATGGAAGACCAGGCGCCGCCGGCATATCGTCAACCGGGGCAATCTCGCAGCGAGATTGATTGGTATGGATTCGAGACCATTAGGTTCGCGAGTGTTCCAAGTTCACAAGCCAAGTTTCCCGATTTCTGACTGGTTGTAGTTTTCGGAAGACAGGAATCAAGACTGTGGGAGATCCTCGGTCTAATGGACCACCTCTGCCTGAGGCAACTTGCCACCATAAACTTTTTTGCCATTTGGGGTACGCTTTTTTTATTTTCTTTCCCCAGTCTGGGGAACCCCAGAGATACTTGGTAAACCCAGAATGGTATACAGGAATACAAATAGATATATCTCTTCGCCGTAAAATACCTAAAAGTTGAATTGGTGTCTGGGAAAATCCCAATCGTCCATCTCAAAAAGTGGTGATGGTCATGCTTTGAGAAACGAACAGCTTCTGGTGACGTCAATACATGTGCTTAGACTCCACTGACAATACCTGACCATACCAGCGACGCTGATCACCAGGGCCTGTGCGGAAAGATCGTACTGAAGATACACGGGGTTCTTTACTAGGGAGAAGGATATTCAGACCTCTTCAGTCCTCCCTCCCAGGCACTTTACTCTTCCTCCTCTCTCCCACGTAGTTACCAATAGACAGGCACATTAATACTGCACTCTATCCAGATACCCCTCTCATCTATCCATCTCTTCTCCAAAAATAAGGAGCCAAAAAAAGCCTCAAAACAAATCCTCATTTTACCTAGGCATGGCCCTCGCAGCCAAATCCAATGGAGTAACTTACTAAATCCACTATCCTAAAAACAGAATGAACCTCGGCAGAAAAGAGACCAATCACAAGCTTTGCCCGGGTGTCAGACGTGCTCTCGTCGACCATGACTGATGACTGAGCCTTACTTTCTGCTCACACGAGAATCACCTCGGGAAAACAAGGAGCAACCCGTTCCGTGGAATTGTTGATATTCTGATGCTAAAGTTAAGTCGCTCTTGCGACTGGTGGATCGCTATCGGGACTCGGGTTGAGGATGAAACAGGCCGTCTTGCCGTTCTCCTTCTCTTGATGAGGCGGAGGATGGATATGATGTTCTTTGCTGTTAGGAGGGACTACGGGGGTGCCTGGGCCCTGAGGGTAGGTTGATTGAGTCAGGTTCGGACGAAGCTCGGGATTGGCTGGGACTCTTTTGAGAGAGGCCAGTTGAACACCATGTATTACTATCATTATTACTTTACTCTTGACAGGGTATATTGAGGAAACATTCCATTTATTGTTGAGTCGAGTAAATCGCGCATCTAATAATTAGTCTCTCACGAAGGGCGTCCAGAAACCTCACATGATGTTGAACCTCGAATGATATCTCCATCTTTTCCGCAAAATAATATCTCAAGTCGAGAACCTCCAATCTTAACCTCGGCCACCCCTGTGAGTCAACCCAGCTTCCCCAATTCCAGTGGAAATCCAGTCCTCTCTTCCAGAGAGCTTGGTGGGCCGGATCTTTCCACCCTTGGTCAAAAATAGTATAACCTCCGCAGCCAAAACAGACAGCAAAACAATATACCCCCGAAAAGCCAACAATCATACCCCACTTGACGGAAATAATCATACAGAGTAGAAGGCCGCAAAATAATATGAATAAAAATACAAGAGCGAGATCAAGAGACGAAACTTCATGCGCCGTCTAAACCATCCTGCATAGCTACCGCTTTACTATACGTCTCATATGGAGTGATAGCTCCGAGAGCACGCCGCTGGTGCGCATTCAGGATGTCAAGCCCGTAAACATAGCTTGCATTGACCCAGCCGAATCTATAGAGGCGGTTAATCAAATTTAGGGTCAACTTGTTATCGGGAATGGAAAATCTTACCCTTCTCGAGGGGCGCCTTTGAAATCGACCCCCTGATTGCCGTATTCGGCGTCTACCCGATGAGGGTCAATGGGCCGAGTCACATCGTACTTCTCGACCACAACACCATTGAAGTCCACAAACGCCTTCGTGATCATGTACAGCCACTTGTACGCTAGCCTCTCGGCTTCTTCCTGGTAGCCATACCGCAGGAGCCCAGTCCACGCGAGCATCTGTTGTGGCGCCCAACCGTAGGGGTAATCCCACTGCCGAGTTGGGCGATCCAGGCCAACGGCGCCGCGTGATTCTTCTGTCCCCGAGACCAAGCCACCGAAGACCTCAAACCGGGGAAGAGCCTTCTGGACCAGCTCCGCGGCTTGTCGTGGAGTGGCGAGCCCGGCCCACATAGCCCAAAATGTCGTGGCGCTTTCATAGGTTGTTCGCTCGTGTTTGACCGTGTCATAGTCAAAATACATGCCCTTTTCTTCATCCCAGAGATACGTGTCCATTCGCATTTTTCTTCTGCGCGCACGGCGATCCCACACCGACGAAGACTCGCTTTTAAGTTCCCTCGTTGCTGCAGTCCGAAATTCGGCAGGGATTTCCAGCATGTCTTGAAAATTATGCCGTATGATCCGTGCTATATCCACCTCGTACTTGTACAGCAGGGAGTTCAAATCAACTGTAGCGAGATTCGCGCACACTCTCTCGAGACGGTAGCTGGTGTCATGACCGGATTCTCTTACGGCCCTATCGTGCAAGAAATACTCGTCGAGTTCGGGCTCCTTCACCTTGCCGTTGTTGTAGGCCTGAACGAACTCTTCGAATGTCATACCATGCTTCTCGGCGTATGGAGTGAGAAGATAAGTAAAGTGTGACGGCTCTGTCTCTGGGGGTACACCCAATCCCTCCGGACGATACCGTGATAGGCCCGAGACGGGATCAAGTCTCGGTTCAGCTGCCCAAACACTATGGTACTCCTTAATCGCAGCGAGCGTCGCATTGCGGAGAAATTCCAACGCACCAGGTTCACCCTTAATTCGCTCATACACGCGCAGAGCCATGTCGGTCAAGAAAGGCGGCTGGGAGCGCGTCAAGTAGTAGGATCTATTAGCGTTTAATATCTTGCCGTAATGCTTGATGCAAAAACAAAAGTTGGTCACCATAGCCTTAGCTAGGTCAACTCTCTCACTAACCAGCAAACCTAACGATTCCATATAGCTGTCCCATCCATACAACTCATTAAACCTACCCCCTGGGACCACAAATGGCACTCCAACATAATCCGTCTTCCCAGTCCCTGTGCTGAGCTTCTTCTCCATCGCTAGCGCCAATAGCCCAGGCTTATCGTTAAGATCCCTCACATATTCTGGAGTTATGTTAGAATCCAACTGTTGTACATCCAAACGCAGCTTGGGATTTTGGCTCGCGATATTCTGGTAGTACTCTAATTGCTCGGGGGCACCAGGTGGGACATAGATCCGTGGCCTTGGGTCATCAGTCCAATCCTTGGGATCACGGCCGGCTACCTGGATATTGGATCCATCAATCCGGCGGGTGAGCGCATTCCAGAAGGAATTCTTGATAAGGCGCGAAAGCCGCGAGACGGGGTTCTCGCTCAGACGGTCTTCGTCGAGGACAATGTGCTTGCGGCCGTAATCCTTAGCAATGGTGAGCTCCTGAAGGAGATTGGAGAGCATATAAGTTCCTCGGACGTCGAATCTTTTATACCCGGAAGACGCGGCTGTTCCAAGGGAAAACACCTGGGCGGACGACCCATTCAGCAAAACAGTTATCAGATGCCTGGAGGGAGAGGGGGGAGCTCAAGGGCACCTGCATACCTTAGGCCCCATATCCTCGATTGTTATCTGCATGTTTCGATCCGTATCCTCTCTTTCAAGCAGGCTCTCAAGGGTTGAGTCAACATCTATGAGGAACTTTCGGGGATTGGCAGAGGACGACTCGTCTATGTCGGGAAGCGTTAGCTCACCCACGTCCC
This sequence comes from Aspergillus biplanus, assembly GCA_027569045.1. Classification (NCBI taxonomy): domain Eukaryota; kingdom Fungi; phylum Ascomycota; class Eurotiomycetes; order Eurotiales; family Aspergillaceae; genus Aspergillus; species Aspergillus biplanus. Next base: position 85,516 of record JAPDEJ010000057.1, read on the forward strand.
GAATTTTCGTTCAGAGGTTGTTCAACGCAACGTATACGCACCGTGACTAGCTCTCCTTGCAGGGATACTACCTAATAGGTCCTCGATATCCCCATGATTGAATGTCTTCAGTGTCTGATCCCACAAGTCCTAGGTCAGCTAAAACTCGACCACGCGACTTGTTCTTGACAGCCAGTCCGTCCACTTACCGTCGAAAACGCCCGTCGACGGTTCTTAATTCGTGAAATCGCTTCCTCGTCACCGTAATATACGTCGGGATGCGAAAAAGGATCCAAGGAGCTAATCCGTCGATGGTTTGAGGAGTTTTGCTGCGAGTTTGGCGAACTCATGGTGGACGCATGCCCTGCTGCCCGGGCGGCCACCTTTTCGGGAGAAGGATCCCACCGTCAACCACTACTTTAGGTACAGGATAGTATTAATTATATATCACTGTCGTTTAAGAATATCACAGTCTGTCTGTGTTGTTCGAGCCACTCCCTTCTGACGGGGGGTAGATTCCGTTCGGAAATGGGTAACTCACTTACCAACTGTGAATTTCAAGAAAATTGAAGATAGCGCCCAGTCTAGATAAATTCCGGAGTAAGAAAAGACATTTAGTTGCTGATTCTGGATTGCTAAAAGCGCAATAAACGAGCGGGGCGGAAATTCTGATATTGATGGAGTTGAGGTCACTCTATGACGGCATCATATCCAGTGTGATGACATAACAGTGGAGTCTTCTTCCTTGTACCTGTTAAGTATAATTAAGTAATTAGAGCAGCGCCCTGTGTTGATTACACATTAATTTTTAATATTTTGCCCATTCTTTGTGCTGGTGGCTTTATTTGATTTGATGGTGAACTAGAATGAACGTTCACAGGCCTAGGGAATAAAGTTTCTATGGATAGTTCATTTATAAAAGCCTCTGGATTTTATATATTAAAAAAATTAAATATGAGAGATATTATTCACAGAGGGCTACTGTGTGTTCCAGTATTGGGACCCAAAAGATATCTATTCTACAAGTATATCAAAAATCCCGCAAAAATCAAACCCCTGGTAAGACAATCAAGAACAAATATAGAACAAAATTGAACAAATGCCACCAACTATCGAGTATAGTACCGCTGAACCCTCAGAGGTCGGGACTCCATCCATCTCATCAAACTCTTACTTTTATAAAGAGCCACAGTCTGGGAGTCGACCCGATCATCCTCCACAAGACGATCGTTGGGAAGGAGGATCGCGCGATCAAGTTGGCTAGGAAGTCCACGATGCCGCCCTCGGATCATTAGGGCACAGGTTACCAGCTTGCTGAAGATTGAGAACTGAGCACAAAATGACGTGGAAACCCCCGGGTAACCTAAACTGAGACCGACATTTCCACTGTGAATATGTTAGGTATTATCTCAGGATGGACCCGAATGTCGAGGATACTCACTAGGCGGAGACTGTCTCGAAGAAGATCGCGAACACCGAAAAAGACTGTTTTATCAAGTAAGTACACGAACCAACTTTGGATGCTGCTAACGAAGGACTAACGGGCTCGGAGGGATCCATAATCCTCTTTGATTCGGCAACACAGATACAAAAGATTCCCAAAAATATGTACCAGAGGTCGAAGCTAAGTTGGTTTCGCATATGAGTTAAGATATATCCCCTGCCGTGATTCTCATCCATCTCATCATGGCTTGAATATATCCCCAGCGCTTTCTCCTCGTATATGTTCGAAGCTCGCACGCTGATGGCGATTGGAAACACGGAAATGTACATCATCACAAGTAAGCTGAACTGGACAGCCGGGTTTACATCGGCTAGGTTAAATGACGCCGTGCCGGTATGTCGGGCAGATGCGGCCTGAAAGATCGCTGCCATTACACGCGGTCCAGCTGGGATAGTGTTCACGGCAGGGTTATTGAGGTCGAGAACCAGGATCAAAAGGACATCCACAAAGTTCAGGACAAATAGAATCCCAAATAGGATCCACGTGGGCCGGCTGCGAAAGAGAAGCATATAGCAGCGACGGGGATAGTTTAGGAGAAAGCTTAGCGGCTCTTTGAGAGATGAATCCTCTGGGACACATTTATATGTGATCCAGATGACAAGACGCAAAGCACAGGGATACATGGTGTTTCCACAGTACGCGAGGAAGGTCATGATGAACATTGGGAAAGTAGCGTCTTGAAAGGACACCATTGAGTCAGGTGTGAGGGTAAATCCGAGGTTATCGGCCATAGTTTGTGCAGAGTAAATTGCCCTAGCTGATGTTAGAGGAAACTTTATGATGCAGTTCACTTTCTACTCACCACCAAAATTTGTTCTGCCCACATTCATCGAGATAGTTCCTGTATTTAGGATCTGCATACTGGATCCAGGCGATCAGGCTAAATATACCAATGAGATGGAGACCAAAGAAGTACACTATTATAGATTAGCAACAGTTGATGCGTCATCATTTAGTGAGGTTCCTTCGTACCGAATATAATCTTCAGCAGCAGCTTGAGACTCCGATACTCAACGCCACCAAGACGTTCGCGATCACGGGCGGTTAGGTTAAGGAACTGCGAATTCCTTCCTAAAGTGGCATGGGAAGAGAGGCCAGGAAGATTGGAATCCTTGGACAAGGAAGCTGCCGGTCGAATTTGCGACTCCCGAACCCTGCTGGGAGTTGCCGCGAAGGTTAACGACGTGGCGCGTTCGATCGAAAGGCCACTCTGCCGTCGATGGGGTCTCTCAGGTCTTCTACCATCTCTTTCGGTATATTTATCATCTAAAAGTGGGTTAATTCGATGAACCTTCCTGTTGTAAAGTCCAATGGGGTCCAAATTACCGTCTTCGCTTGAGGGCTGATCCACTTCTACTATCGGGTGACCTGTCATATTGTCAGCAAGAATCCCGGTGATTGATCTACAGAAATCAAGCTACCTCTATCACGTTCTCGAGGAGAAGGGATGTATAGGGCTTTTGATGTGTCCTCACTGAAAGCGATCGTCCGTGAGTTCAACAGATCACTCACGTCCGGGGCGGTGTTATTTGGTTGGTCTAAATCGACAACTCTGAAAGGTAGGGATGCAACTATTAAAGATAGTCCGATATAAAGGAGTGGATACGGACTCTTTTACATACGTCTCAGAGGACGACTGCTCCTTCGTCGGGTTGGTTAAGAGCTGGCCATCACCAGGGTCATGGCTCTCAGCGAGATGCCCAAGCTCCTCTTCCTTGATTGTCTCGTCGGTCTGTGCTTCATGGTCATAACGGAAATCTTGCGGGTTCGATATTTCAGGCCGTTGACGAAGAACGGAGGGAGCTATTCGCGAGGACCAAGGACATGTATCAGTCAATCTCATGAATGGGGCGGCCGCAAAGAGATCCCGGGGGATTACCTAGCTCTTTTAATCGCACTTCGAACCAGTAAAGCCGTACCATAACGATCAAAATGTTGATGAAGCACAAATTGGACACTATCGGAACGAAGTAGATGAAGAGTTGCTGATATATTTTCAAATCTTTCACATCAACTCTGCGGGTCTGTATTAGCCACCCCTCCCACACCGTCCCATTCAACACCAACAAGAAAGGTGGTGGACTAACGGATTCAGTCCCGACTCTGTTGAAGAGCTGACTCCGAAAAAGTATGAGTCGATTGCGCGAACATTGCCGTACGGTAGGAAGACTACCAATCCTAGGATCCCGAGGAAGAGAATGTATGCATCTATAGGTACGAGTCAATCTCTACACAACTCTTCCTGGAGAGGCACTGGCATACAGTGCAGCACGATAAAGTTCAATGGTAGCCTCCACATCTCTTCTCGAATTGGGCGGATTTTTCCCTCCAAGCCGCAGTCTGTTTTGTCACGTCGCTTGCATTGTGCTTGAGAACACGCAGACCGGAGAGGAGATCACCAAATTTTATATAAGGGAAACCGGAAGTCTGGAGAAGCACGCGAGGACACATACATTTTGGGGATTTTACAGCGCTCTAGCGCACAACGCTGGCCAGTGCAGTGATTGCGAGTGTTTCCGAGTGGGCGGGAGTATGAGGCATTTACCAGCACCAATGTGCATGCAGCCAATCGCAACCCCACGTCCGCCGCTAGTAAGCCAAGGCTGTCTGGATTTGGGTATGATCGAGGAGGGGCCTTGAGTTCATGTAAGAGGGAATAATCCTGTCCAACCGTTTGAAGCTTAACCGAGCTCCCTGCTGCTGACCCATGTCCGGATTTTGCGATGCGCAGCCACCACGAGCGGCCAACGGAATGTTGGATTGGAAGAGGCGAATTCCAACATTGCTGTCTTTTCATGCAACGCCCATCTGGGACTCGCAGTGGCGTGCCTAACCGCAGCCACCGGCTGAAGATCATGTAGTGAGGGCGGCCGAGGAGATCATCTGGTAGGTGCTCCGTCTCGTATTTCTATTTAATGACGTAAGGATGCACGGTTGTTTGAATTGCAAATGATCCTTCAGGAGGCCCTTGCTCCCAACAGCAGTGTCGGGGCTCGGTTACAATCGATACTTCAGGATTTGTTGTGTGACTACTCCTCTTCTTCGTAAAATATTTACCAGCGTTGTCAGTCATGTGGGGGTTTCCAGGCTGCAATCCGCTGGTAGAAAAAAACGTGTCGAAAAGTTAGAGTTAAACCTCCCCCAGCAGCCACCCATGGCATCATGTTGCATACCGCCAGCCCCAAAAATATATTTCTTAATCCTGGAGCGATAACGAAGGTGTCCCATGTGGTAAATAATTCTTTTTAAGGTTATACCTTCTGGAAAGGGGTAGAGCAGTTCATCGTGCGACATGTCATGTCGATTTATTACATGGGTCCCTTTAAGGGTTTCGAAATGGTATCAGATACTAAATTTGCCAGCTTCCTACAGCTTGGCACCAATAGCACTACCACCGTCCACAGTGATGGTTGCTCCGTTCACGTATGAACCAGCCCGGCTGCTTAAGAAGAGACAAGCTCCAGCAACGTCCTCGGGGGTACCAATGCGGCCCAGGGGAATTCCGGACTCGATTCTCTCCTTGTGTGCTTCCAAAGTTGCCGCCATCATCTTACTCTCAAACGGGCCGCAAGCCAGGGTGTTCGAACTGTGGGGCCGTAACTAAATTAGCCTGTGTTTTAACCCCAAAAAGAAGAAGAACGAAAACCAAAAATTTAGGTTTCCGCAAGATCCACACATACGTGATATTCCTTCTGCCGAGATGGCTGGCCAGAACCCGGCTCATGTGGTGCAAGCCCGCCTTGCTTGCACTGTACGCAAAAGTCTCCAATGCAGGCACACGCAAACCATCAATGCTACCGATGTTGATGATTCGGGCAGGGTCATTGGGAGCAGCTGCCTTCTCCAGGAGAGGCGTAACGAGTTTGGTAAGGTCGAAGACACGGTGGAGGTTGAGGGTCAGGACACGGGACCAGGCAGCAGAGGGATATTCATCGTAAGGGGCACCCCAGTTAGAGCCCGAATTGTTGACCAGGACGTGGAGTTCTAAAACCCGAAAAAAGAAAAGACAAAAGGAGATTAGTTTAGTGGCCAAATTAATGGACTCATAATTCTCTGGGATGACGGATCGTGGGGGGGTTGATAAGAAAAAAAAGAAAGTATCCAGGCAGCCTAGATCTAGATCCGACATACTTGTTTCACGCTTAGCGAGCTCCTCAGCAAGTTTCTTGATATCCTCCTCTTGGTAGAAGTTGGCCGGAATGGAATAGGCCTTCCCTGAGCCGAGCGCATTCAGCTCCTTCACGGCTTGGTCGCAAGCCTTTACATCGCGAGACGAAATGTAAACTGTGGCTCCGTTTTTCACATATCCCTCTGAGATCATGCGACCGATTCCCTTGGCTCCTCCGGTGACCAGCACCACTTTGCCCTAAACACTGCGGATTAGCCCATGCCGCTGAGTTTACACATGCATTTGAAACAAGAGATGACGAGAAGGGGGAGAAAGAGGCCGTGGGATTGGCGCGGACCTTGACGTTAAACAAGCTCTGGGTATCCATGATAGCTATATTTTGTAGTGATATTGGAATCTACAAAGAAAGGAAAGATAAAAAATGGTAAAATAAGAGAAAGACAAGTTTACGTTCTAATCATGCTGGAAGTTTCTCCACGTTAAATATGAGCTGGACATTTGTCGTTCTCTCCCCAATCAGCCGAAAAATAGCCAGATAGGGAAGATACCGAGGCCCCCGGATACGGATTAATAATAATGCGGCACAGGGACCAGTGCCGATAATCAGTCGGCTTTCCCAAGTGGCGCGAATTGGAGTATCGGAGAAGCTTCTTCGATTCGATGAAAATGAATTAAACGAAAAGGGGTATAGCATCGTCATTAGCATCCACTCTATGAGAATTTCTTTGGGGTCACAAAAATAATCCCCCCGCCCCAAAATTTCAGGCATCCACAGATAGGACAGCCAGCGGCGCTATTCCTTTTCTAGATAACCCGGTTTTCGTGGGGCAAAAAGGAAGTTTGTTTGGTTTGTTTGGTTTGGTTTGGTAGCCGTCTCTTATGTCAGCATCCCACCCCCTTCGGGTGTTGGTCTGCTTCACCCATACAATAATTTTTATTCAAATGATAAATTTTAAAGCTATTTAACTAATTATATAACATTACCTTGAGTATTTATTTAATATGGTAGACTAGGATTTTCTTTATTTACCTGGCTAGCTTCCTGGCTAGGTATAATCTCTATATCTGCCTGCAGTGTTAACTGATTATGTCTTAAAGTTCATGCTTTCTTTATTTACTAAAGCTCTTCATGTCTTTTCTCTTTATTCCTGAACTAAATATAACACTTAGCATTATATATAGTTAAAGATTCTATATATTAAATTCTTCTTTGTAATTTTCTTTAAAATTGAGGCTTCCTGTGTTGTAGATGGAGTTATAGATTAGTTTAAAGTTAACTAGCTAATTTAGTTATTTCTAGAGAGCTTTGGAATACATAATTAAGATACTATATAAAGCTTGTATCTAGCTCTAGGCTATTATTTATAAAATTCTATACCTTTTTAATGGACCAGCAAAGATCTTGAATTGTAGATGAAGATGAGAAGCTAAGTAGTTATAATAAAGTTATATATATTTTAAGTTCTAGAGTAGAACTCCTAGCCTTGTATAAAGACTTTATAATCTCTTTAAAATTAAATAAATAGAGGCCTTGTTTTTTAAAAGTATTCTAAATTATATAAAATTTAAAGATCTTTTCACGCACCCTAGAAATCTTTTTTAAAAATATAGTTTTATTATCGGTTTCCACACCCAGTCCAGCAAGATAGTTATTATAATCTTGATAGTAGTGTTTATACACCTGGAATGGCTAGCTATTAAGTAGTTAAATAAGATATATTATATAAGAAAAAAAGTAATAAAAAATAATATAGTTTTAATCATAGAATTAAAGAAACTTGTATATTAGATAAGATCCATGGCTATTAAAAAATAGTAATTAAGACTTATTTTTCTAAGTAAGATAATATTTTATATAATAATAAAAGTAATTAATCTAATCAAGATTAATTAAATTAGTAAAATAACCCTTAGGTAATACTGCTATGTGATAATTATTTAAAATATCTAATTTATATTATTACTCCATGTGGATAACTCCTTTAAAGATAAAATAAGATAGTAAAACAAAGTTATTTATAATAATATATTTTATTATAGAAACTAGTTCTCCCATTTTTTTAAATAAATTATTTTTTAATATTTAATTAGGCCTAGTTATCACCACTTTTTAAGGCTTTTCTTAGTTTATTTAAAAGCTAGTTTTATTAAAATTATAGATATTCTATAATTTTATCTGTGAGATAAAACCCTCTAAAATATTAAACTAATATTAAATTTGGCCAAGATCTTCTATATTTATACAATCTCTCTCCTTTGGCTTCTGTTTAATTAATTTAAATTCATCTAGTAGGCATTTAATAAAGTAATATACCCAGGCATTTCCAATTATATATAGTACCTTGTTCCCAGTATTCTGCTAAAAAATCTGGTTTGCAGCGCTCTCAATTATTATAAAAATAAAAAAAGTATATAAAAAATCTAGTTACTAAATCTAATAAATTAGAGCCTTTTTCTATATATTATCAAGGGCTTTTATTAAGATAGAACGTGATAAAAGATCTACGCGGTCATTATAACAGGCTTAAAGATATTAATAAAAAATATTAAATTAACATGACAACATGCTTAAATTTAGTTTTTGGAAGCATTTAGTTATTTTACAGGCTTCAAAAATATAATTCTCAATATTAAAATTAGAATTTATTTTAATAATGGTGTGTGGGAAGTTGAATAGCTTTAAAATTTATTATTTAAATAAAAATTATTATATGGGTGAAGCAGACCAACACCTGAAGGGGTGTTATGGTCTAATTACCTAACCTTATATGGCATAGCTCGCAGATGCGCACGCACCTGGCAGTCAATTATTCTTGGGCTAATTAAATTAATGACTAATTATTAGTTATTATCAACTGTGTCACGTGATAAATAGCTAGCCAAGATTATAAATAGCTGAGCTACTTTGTAAATAGCTAACCTACTTAGTAAATAGCTAGCTATTTATCTACTCAGGCTACTTGATAGCTATATAAAGAATATAAAAATGCTTATTCTTGCACATGTATTTAGTTTATCTTTTAGTTCTTTATATTTAATTTAAATTATCTACTTAAATATTAACTACTATTTCTAAGTTTTACCTTGAATATAGAATTTGGCCTTAGCTATAGTTTAACTAGAATATATTCTTAACTATTATACTTAAGTAATAGCTTTACTATACATAGTAAAGATAGCTCTTAATTAGGCTATAAGTTATATTATATATACCAGGATCTGGGATTATGTATTAAGACTAGATAAGAAGTTAATTAATCTAGGCAGCTTATAGTAAGATTATAGAATTAAATATCTTAGATAACTGGAGTATTGTAATATTTTAAATGCTAGTTAGTTTAGTTAAGAAACTTGATTAATTTAGTTAATATTATAAATAATTATACAACAATGGCACTGTAGATACTAAGTTAGTTAAATTAGAGCTTGAACTTACAGCAATAAATAACTACTAAAGACTTGATAGTAATAATTAGCTAATTATAAGAGTAAATTACTGTGCTAGAATAATAGCTAGTAACAGAGGTTTCTAGGAAAAGTTTTAAAAAACTGAAGATTTAATTATCTGAGCCTTTTAATAGTACTAGGTCAAAGTTGCGATACTTTCTTACCTAGATAAATATATATATACATGTGAATAATAACAAATTCCAAAGTAATACTAAGAAGATCATGTTTATTTTAATCTATTTAATAGAAATAGTGTATAAGTGATTTGAACCCTTTATTAAAAAATATCTGGATGTTTAACAAACCAGAGATGGTAATAACATAGTAGATAATATTAAAAAAATCTTTGCAGACTATAGTATCTTTAAAAAAGAACTTACTAATATATTTAAAGATATTAATGCTACTTGACAAGCTGAAAGAAAAATCTATACTTTATATAATCATGGAGATGTTGTGAGATATATATTAAAATTTAGACAGGTTATATTAAAATTATAATAAGATAATAATATATTTATCTTATAATTTAAATAGAAAATAGACATGAAGATTAAAAAAAAGTTACTTTTTAGAAAATACCCTGCAAAGATTAAAGAATTTATATTACTATGTGGAAAGATTAGTGGACAACTTAAGAAATTTAAGATCTAAAAAAATAAAGGCTAATATTACACGCAATTCTAAGATGGAGGCTGGTTTAATAGTAGATGACTAGAACTATTATAATTAAATAAAAGAAGGCATATTTAATTATAAAATCTAGGATACAGTAACCCCTATGAATATTAACTAATAAAATTTAATATAATACTTTTAAAAGAAGAAAGAGAACAGTGCTGACAAGATAGATTATACTTTATTTACAGCAAATCAGGTTATTAATTAAAGAACTATTAATAGAAGAAAATAGATTAGAAATTAAAAAAAGCTGAAGAAAAATAGCTAAAAGTAATATAAAAATATAAGCATGAAATTTATGCCACCCATGAAAAAAAGCTGGGGCTAATATTTATAGAGAATAAAAAAACTAAGACTATTAATTTTAAATAAGTTATTAATAAAGTATACAAGGGACTCCCAGGAGCAGGTAGATAAAAAATTAAAGCTAGAATTTTAAAAATATAATTTTAGAAAATTATTAATATAATTAAAAAAAATTGCCCATGGCTAGATATAAAACTGCTTATTAAAAAAGCACAGGAAATAGTTAATAAATAATATAAAATATATGGAATACCACCCACGGAGATGGAAGTACTAGAGAGCAATCTAGAAATTAATAAAGCCTGGGAAAAGATATATAATAAAGTTAAAGTACTAAATATAGAGCTGAAAGTGCCTAAAATATATAGCAGTATTAGTAAATTTTCTAAGTTTAATTTATTTAATAATAAATTTAGAACTTAAGTTAAGGATAAGTAATTTAAAAGTATTATTAAGTTTAACCTGGAACCCATGATGATATAATTAGAAACTAAGAAAGAAAATCTGATTTCCCAGAATAATAAAAAAGCCCAAGAAATCTATAAATGCCCATATTAGAATTTGAGATACTGGGAAGAAAATGTGAAAACATGGAGTTTATATTTAAAAAAATATAATAAATACTTAATTAAATATTAGCTATATTATAAAAATAATAGTAACTACTACAAAGCTCTTTAAACTATATTAAAAAGGCAATAGCAGGGATGATATTATAAAATATATATAAGAAATTAGTATAAGTATATATATTACTTAAAATATAAAGAGCATGAAAAGCTTCCATGGCTAGTATGCTATTTAATATTATATAATAATAAAATGCATGTTAGAATAAAATATGGAGCAGGAGACATGCCTATATAATTACAAGTAATTTAAGCAAATTAAGTATACCCATGCAGAGAAATAAGATGCGCATGCATAGGATACCTGTTACATAATAAATATAAAATGTTACGACACTCCAGTTGCCTAAGGTGTCTAACTCTGTAATCTTACTGTAAGCTGCCTAGATTAATTAACTTCTTATCTGGTCTTAACATGTAATCCCAGATCCTGGTACATGTAATATAACTTATAGCCTAATTAAGAGTTATTTTTATTATGTATGGTAAAGCTATTACTTAAGTATAGTAATTAAGAATATATTTTAATTAAATTATAGCTAAGGCTGAATTCTATACTTAAAATAGAACTTAGAGATAGTAGTTAATACTTAAGTAAATAACTTAAATTAAATATAAAGAATTAAAAGGCAAACTAAATACATGTACAAGAATAAATATTTTTATATTCTTTATATAGTTACTAAGTAGCCTGAGTAGATAAATAGCTAGCTATTTATTAAGTAGATTAGCTATTTACAAAGTAGCTTAGCTATTTATAGTCTTGGCTGGCTATTTATTACATGACATGGTTAGTAATAACTGACGATCAGTTATTAATTTAATTAGCCTAAAAATAATTGGCTGCTAGGTGCGTGTGCATCTGCGAGCTATACCATATAAGGTTAGGTAATTAGACCATAACATAAAAGCATACATTGGACAAGCTGCTACAAAGACAATTGTCTTATACACTTTGATGGTAAATGGGGAGGAGGATGATTTCCTACCAAATCTAAGAGACTTCGAGAACCGAACTGGGAACATAGATTCTTAGATGATAAGTATTAAGAAGATCCTCTTAATATAGACCTTGCACTAGCAGCAATGCAGTCAGGACTGTATCTAAAATTAAAGCTTCTTATAAAAGATAAAGAAGCATATGCTATAATTAACTTAGATATAACAGGAAACTTTATACACCTAGAATACATGAAAGCTATAAAAATAGTAATAAAAAAGAAGAAAGTACTAGTGCTAGTTTTAGAGCTAAATAAAAAAAAACTAGAAAAAATTTTTATTAGAGAAGAAACTAAGCTTATATTAATTTATATTAATGGGGATTATAATAAAATACATAAAGAATATATTAGCTTTAATATCTTTCTAATAGGGAAGTATGATATTATACTTAGAATTTTATAGCTTAGAAATATTAACTTATTTATTAATTAGAAAATAGAATAAATTCATTTTAAAAATATAAGATATTATAAAAGTAGACAAGCTGCAAGAAGACTAACATAAAAAATCTAGTAATAAGAGATAAAGATATAAAAATAAAATTTAAAAAAATTAGTGGAGCAGATGCTTACTATAATAAAGACCTTGTTAAAATATGTCTGGCTAATAAGCCTAGATAGATGAGACAGGAATAATCTTTATATAATATTAATTATAATAGATAAGTCTACTAGCAGACCAGTTAGACAAGAGCTTTATAAAATAGTAGCTATTAAAAATTCTTTAGAGATAAAGATTTCTTAAGAGTATATTAAATTTTAGAATATATTTTAGTAACTAGAGAACCTAGAGTTATCTAAATAAAAAGCTTATAATTATATTATATCTTTAAAGAAAGACAAGGTGCCTAAATATAAGAAATTTTACTAAATATTAAAAAAAGAGTTATAATTATTTAAAATATATATTAATAATTAATTAATAAAAGAAAATATTTAAGTATTCAAGTCACCCGCGGGGCATGAAGTGTTATTTATATAAAAAAAAGATAAAAATTTATAACTTTGTATAGACTATAGACTATTAAATAAAATTATTATTAAAAATTAATATTCATTGCCTCTAATTCAGGAGATCCAGGATTAGATATAAGGAGCAAAGTGGTTTATAAAGTTGAATATTATTAATATCTACTATTAAATCTAGATCATGGATGGAGAAGAATGGAAGATGGTATTTTAAATAAAATTTAGATATTATAAATATCTAGTTATGCTATTCGGGCTAATCAATGCACTGGCATTATTTTAATAATTTATTAATAAAGTTACAAGGGAACTTAGGGGAATATGTGTACTGGCATATCTAGATAATATTCTTATTTATTTTAAAGACTTTAATAAACATGTATAACACATAAAGAATGTACTCTGGAAACTTAGAATTATTAAACTATAATATAAACTTAAGAAATATAAATTTTATATCTAGAAAATGGAGTTCCTAGAACACTGAATATTTATAAAAGGAATCTAAATAAAAAAGTTAAAGATTCAGGCAATCAGGGATTGGCCATAATTAAAAAATCTCAAGAAATTATAATAATTTATTAAATTAATTAATTATTATTAAAAATTTATTAGAGAATACACAACATAAATGGGATCACTGTTTAAGCTTTTAAAAAAAAGCAAAAAATACAAGTAGGAACTAGAATAAAATAAGATATTTAAGTATATTAAGTATTTAATAATTATTATACTAATTCTTGCACAACATAATCTAGATAAAGAAACAATAATTAAAACAGATGTATTAGATTATATAATTAAAGCAAGAATAATTTAACTTAGACTAGATAGAAAATTAAGGCCTGTGGTGTTCTACTCATGAAAGATAATAAATCTAGAACTAAACTATAATATTTATAACAAAGAACTGCTAGCTATAGTAGTAGTATTTAAGTAATAAAAAATTTATTTAAAAGAAGTATAATAAATAGTTATTATAAAATTAGATTATAAAAACTTAACTTACTTTACTATAACTAAAGAGTTAACAAGAAGGCAAGTAAGATAGGCTAAATTATTATTATAGTATAATTTTAAAATCTAATATTATAAAAAAATTAAAAATAGCCAGGCTGACGCCCTTAGTAGAAGATCTAATTATAAAATTAAAAAAAGAATTCTTAAACCTGCCATCTTGTAGAAAAAAGTAGATAAATTTATTTAATATAATAGCCAAGTACTTGCAGCAATTATTAAGATTAAAAAAGAAATACTAGACTAGCTAAAAAAAGCAATGAAAGCTGATACTATAATATAAAAAATACTAGAAAATATTAAACTAGGAATAATTAATAATAGAGATAGAATAATTTTTATTAAAGAACTACTCTATATATTAAAGAATATAATTAAAAAAGTTATTTAAATATACTATAATAAACCTGTCAGAGGATACCTAGAGATTAAAAAAACCTGTAAACTTATTAAAAGAAACTACTATATTTAAGAAGTTTGGAAGAAAGTTGAATAATATATTAATAACTATAAAACTTGTTAAAAAAATAAAGTATTATAACATGCATCTTATAAATAACTGTAATTAGTAGAAACACTAGAAAAGCCTTGGAAATAAATTATAATAAATTATATTATTAAATTACTATGCTTGAAAGGACATAACTTTATACTAGTAGTTATTAATAGACTTACTAAATATACATACATGATACCTGTAATAAAAAAAGTAAATATAAAAAAACTAGTAGTCATGCTGCTTAAAAATATATTTATATATTATAAATTTTTAAATAAGATTACTATGAATTAAGAAATATTATTTATCTTAAATCTATAAAAATTACTTATAAATTAAATTAATATACAGCAAAGACTGTCTACTACATATTATTTATAAATAAATAAATAAATAGAATAAACAAATTAGATGTTAGAGTAATATCTTAGGTTTTATATTAATTATTAGCAGGATAACTGGACGGGACTATTATTTATAATATAATTTATATATAATAATTCCACCAGCTTTACTATACAAGTATCACCATTCTATGTAAACTATAAATATTATGCATGAATACTAGGAGAACTGTTATAGTAGACATTTATTGTAAAAAATATAAAAAAAATAGCAGTAAATTTAAAGTAAATTTAATAAAAACTTGCACAAGATATTAAATTTATATAACTTAAAATGGCCTAATATTATGACCAGAGACATTAGAAGGGATCTAATTTTAAAAAGAAAGAGAAAATTTAGTTGTAATAATATAATATTTAAACTAAATAATTAAGCTACAAACTTGACTATATTAAGTTAAGATTATTTAAAATTAAAAAATAAACAGGACCAGTAAATTTTAAATTAAAATTATTTATAAATATAAAAATATATTCTATATTTTATATATTATTATTAAAACTAGCACTAGAAACTATTATAATATTAACTGACTTGGAAATTATAAATGCTAAAGAAGAATATGAAGTTGAAAAAATTTTAAATTAAAAATAGGTCAATGGCAAGGCACTCTATCTTATTAAATAAAAAAAATATAATATCTTAGAAAATACTTAGAAATTAAGTAATAATATCAAGAACTGCTAGAAAGAACTTACGTGTTTTTATTAGAAAAAGCAAACTGTTTTAAGAAACTAGAAGATAGCTAATTAATCAGCTTTTTTATAAAGCTAGTAGCCTTTATTATTATAGCAAGATTTTAAAAATTAATACTAGATTATTTATTACCAGTCTCCTCATCCACGCGATTTATCATGACTAAATTATGATCTAATATTTTTATATCATGCTTTTTTAATAAATGTTATTATTTTTATAAATGTTTTAACTTTGTAAATATTGCTTCTAACTGATTCTCAGTCTTTTAAATATTAGTATTTATTTTCTTTTCTTAATTTTCCAGATAATGCTACTTAATCTTGGTGTAAAAATGTCTTTTGCAAGAATAATTATGCTTTGTGCATTTGGCATACTTCTTATTATTCATAGCTATAAAATAATTCTAACCAAGACTCTTGCAACAGGCACAAGGAACTATAATGGGGAAACTATTATAAATTATGCAAATTAACTAAATATAGTGATTTTTTTTAACTTTCTTATTCTAAAAACAGTAATACTCTTTGTTAGCAATAAACACTAATATAATAAAAAAAGAAATAATATTACTTATAAAAAAAAAAAAAATTTCTAAAACCCATGGGGTGCTATGGAGATTATATGTCTTTAAAAAATAAAAATCTTAAAAAGAAGAAGTAATATTATAATTTAATTATTTAATTTTATATAGCATAGCTTGTAAATGTACATGTACCTAGCAGCTAATTATTCTTAGATTAATTAAATTAATAACTAATTATTAGTTATTACTAACTATATTATATAATAAATAGCTAGCTAAGACTATAAATAGCTGAGCTACTTTATAAATAATTAATTTATTTAGTAAATAGCTAGCTATTTATCTACTCAGGCTACTTAATAACTATATAAAAAATATAAAAATGCTTATTCTTATACATGTATTTAGTTTATCTTTTAGTTCTTTATATTTAATTTAAGTTATTTACTTAAGTATTAACTACTATCTCTAAGTTCTATCTTAGATATAGGATTTGGCCTTAGCTATAATTTAATTAAAATATATTTTTAATTATTATATTTAAGTAATAGCTTTACTATACATGATAAAGATAGCTTTTAATTAGGCTATAAGTTATATTACATGTACCAGAATCTGGGATTACATGTTAAGACCAGGTAAGAAGTCAATCAATCTAGGCAGCTTACAGTGAGATTACAGAGTTAGACACCTCAGGCAACTGGAGTGTTGTAACAAGGGGGTGGGATGCTGACATAAGAGACGGCTATCAATAATCAGCAGAATTTCTTCGACTCCGGCGATGACGATGAATTCGTCCTTGAATCCAAATACAAACAACTTGCATGGGTTTATTATTCTGCATCGGCTATATTCCTCTCGTTCAGTCGATTTAGTTTTTCTTCTTGTTTCTCTCCCCTTCCTCTAGACTTTTAAAAATTCACCCTTTTTTTTACTTCGCTCCCCCATCCACTTCCCCGCCTTCCTATCACAATCCCGACCCTAAAATGGAGGAGCTCCAGGCTCGGCATCGCAAGGAACAAAAAGACCTCCAAGGACGAATCACACAGAAGAAGAAGTCTGCCACAAAAAAAACTCGTCGGGGGGTAAATGACGAGTGCGACAGGCTCCAACGGGAACTCTCTGAACGACAACATGGCGAGATTGCGGAGTTGAACGGAGAACCGGTCGACGGACTCGAGGACCTCAGCCTCAATGACGATGAAACAACAGCAGCAACAACAACACCCACAACGAATGGGGAGAGCCAGGTAGACGGAACGGAAAGTCTGCAGGATCAGAGCCTTGGCGAGCAGCAATCGTCAACACCGTCAACGGAGAGCTCGAACGCATCGACGCCGGCGGCGAGCCGTGGGAAGAAACCGAATCGCCAAAAAGCCCGTTTAGCGCGACGGGCGGCTGAGCAAGCGGCCCAATCCGCACTGGCTGCCCAAGAGGCGGCAAACCAGACGGATCACCGGGGCAATGAGAAGGGGGTCATGGATGGGGTGTTCAAACGGCTGGGGTTGAAGGAGGTGGAGATTAATCCGGACGGACATTGTCTTTTCTCTGCCATTGCACTACAGCTGGACGAGGCCGGGTTAGGGCTGAGGCCGGATCCGGGGAGGATTGTACTATCAGGGCCGACGCAGTCTCGGGTCGACACAGTTGTGTCACCAAAACACGATGGGTATCGGGCTGTTCGGGCCGTGACCGCGGATTTCATCACGGAGCATAGGGATGATTTCGAGGCGTTCATGGAGGAGCCACTAGACGATTATACAAGGAAAATCAAGCTGACAGCTGAATGGGGAGGACAATTGGAGCTCCAAGCGATTGCGAGAGCGTACGGCGTCGATATCAATGTGGTTCAGGGCGACGGGAGGATCGAGAAGATTCAATCTGGTGACGCCAGTGATCTGGACGAAGAAGAGCGGAGAAAACGGGTCGTTTGGCTGGCATATTATAGACATACATACGGACTGGGGGAACATTATAACGCTCTAACGAAACGTTCCTGAGGGGAAATATATCAAGGGAGTGTCTGGACATGAACTTGAATATTGACCACAACGACAACAAAAAGCATACTATTAAGATTCTCTCTCTCTCTCTCTCTCTCCCTTTCTTTTTCATTCTCCATACCATCAATCCTCTAAAAGTATAAATCGAAAGGCATCTAAATATCTAAACACCCTCTACCTCCGCCTCCAAATCGAAACCCGATCCAACACCTCGCCCTCGGCACTCGTTCCAACCCCATGAGTTTTTTTGGGTTGAAAATACGCCACTCTTTCCAATCCCCGCTCACTCGTCTCCCTCAACGGATCACTCTTACACCGACCCTGGTCATCATATTGGATTTTCTCCCCAGGGTGGCTCAGATGCTCCATGTACGCCTCCGACGGTGAGCTCCACGGCGGACCCCGCTGAGATGGGTCCTTATGTCTCGGAAACTCCAGACAGATCAGATTTCCCTGGGGCGAAGGGGCAAGGAGCTGCGTATGTCTGAGGGCCCAATCAGGTCTCATGGAGCGGTCTAATGCGCAGAAGAACTATACCTCACAATCACCATTAATTAGCCAACAGGCCTTCAACCAAAAAGGAATGAGAGAGGGGGTAAGGACGTACGGTATAATCATAAACCAAGTCAAAACACCCCTCCTGCAACCCCAGCCCTTCCAACCAATCATTCTTGAAAAAATCCCCTTGAACAAAAACAACCTCTCCCCTCCCGATCCCCGCGTCTCGGACTGGATACCTTCCCCCCGTTTGCTCGGCTTCCTGTTTGCAAATCTCCACAGCAGAAGCGCTATACTCTAGTCCATACGAATCATACCCAAAACTAGCGAGGAAGAGGACATCAACACCGCGTCCACACCCCGGGACGAGGGCCTTTTTCCGCACCTGTTGCCCCTTTTGCTGCTGTGGATCGGTTACGAGGGGTAAGCCAATAATTGCGCGCTTCTCGAGTAGGGTTTCCTCGAGGGCAGGGTTGGGAGCTCCGCGATCCCACGGGAGATTTGTGCCCTTGTGCCAGAGCTCTTCCCAGCCTTCGCCGGGATTGGTGGCTTTGTGCTTGTCGAGGGTTTCGTAGATTGCGGAGGGGTTGAGGGAGATTTTGGACATGGTAGGTATATATATATTTAGTAAACCAATGAGCGGGAGGGGGGTGAGAATAAGAATGCAGAGGGGTTGTATATTAACTATATGACGAAAGGCACATGTACTCTCTATATTTGTGGTTCATTGAGTTGAACGTTGACGGCATGATGGAATTGGAGTTGGAGTTGGAGTTGGCGAGTGGGGAAGCCACCCAAAGCCGAGAGTATCCGGTCGATCTACCCCACCAGAGCCAGAACCAGAAACTTGGAGCTTAATGAAAATTCCCGAGTGCGCTGCTTATTCCACGGGTGGATTCAAGAATCCAATTTAAACCCCCCCGAGCAGCCTCTCTGAAAGAGCCCGTCGGGATCATACATCCTCTTCACCTCCTTCAGGAAGCGTACGTTTTCCCCGCCGTATCCTTCGAATGGCCGCTGCCACTGCTGGCAATAATTCAGGTAGCGGAATGGGTGACCTGTCCCATTGGTCGTGGCGATCTGGTCAATTTTCTCGAGCGTTTCGCGTATGGTTGTGTAGATGTGCTTGTCATCTCCCGCGCGTTGCCAATACACGGAGAAAGTAACGATGAGGAGCGCGTCGTCCGTGCTCTCATAGATGCCCAATGAATTTGCATCACCTTTCCCTGCCCACGCGGGTAGGAGTGGTTGCATCACAATTGTCCAGATCAACCCCTTCACGTTCCACAGGGACGCAATGGCCTCTTCGTGGGCAGCACGTACAGCCACCATAGTGTGTAAATCGTTCTTGATGGTCGTTGTACCGAAGGACCAGCGTTGGCCAGCGGGGGAAGTACTATTCATCTCCACCGCCGCGGACGTCGGCGTGTGGAGTTTAAAGGTGCTCCAGAAGCGCCAAAGAGACGCGAAACCCGATTTCTTCCAGTACACCGGCCACTTCTTGGGCTCTTCTGGTGGTCTGGTGTAGGCCAGGTGGACCGTGACGACCTGGATGCCTAACCCTTGGACATAAGTGAAACAGGCGATGGGCCCTGCTGCGTAGGGGTCGACACCCACGCCGCTGATTTTGGGATCGGCCTGCTTCACACTCTCATGAAGGGCGACCAAGGCCCTGGTGGACTGGGAACCGGGAGCGTAGATAAACCCACTCCAGATATTCGTGGACGGGAAACAACACACTGTAAACCGGGTGATGATCCCAAAGTTGTTCGAGCCACCTTTCAGGGCACGCCAGAGATCTGGATGTGAGAGGGCTGTGGCCGTAACAATCTCACCTGAGGCAAGAACGACTTCGTAGGCTAGAACGTTTGAACATGCTAGACCGAAGCGCGGCGTGAAGAAGGATATACCTCCTACATAGTTGGGTTAATTTTAGAACATTGTTGAAGGGGCTATTACATAGTATGCTTGACCGTTGCTCACCTCCCAATGTGTATCCGCCCACTCCGACCTCAGAGCTCCTACCTCCTACAACAGCGAGTCCCTTCTCATCGAGGACTCGCAATACATCAAACCACCGGGCCCCTGCCCCTAGCACCACGCTTTTCCTTGTCATCAGATACCGTCACCTCTCGAAATAAAGCGAGGTCGATTAGAACTCCACCTTTCGCACTTGCACCGCCAGGAACAGGAGATTGACCACCCCCTCGGATGGCGAATAAAACGCCATCATCCGCCTCCTCATCTTTCCCCGACCGCTTGCTTCGCCCGTCGTATTCGAGTTTGAGGATCGCAATGGCCTCCGCTAGCTCGCTAGAATTACGTGGCTGGACGATGCACCCTTGTACAACCTCGTGTTCCTGTTGGGCCCAGTATGCGTTTATCGAATTGCGAAAGGCGTCTCCGTCGGGTAAAAGCACAATGTGCGGTAGTGCCGCTGCCAGCTTCTTGCCTGCTAGACTCGGTTTGGTTGGAATTGGTAGATGAGAGCGCTCGTGGGGTGGAGAATTCAACCTTCTCCGCACGACCCAAACAACCACGATCACGGCTGTCGCAATGGCTAGCGAAGGCACAAGCGAGGCCATACTACGACTGTTTTGCGCCGGAGGCGGGTTGATTGATGTTTCTGAATCAAATCCATGAACAGGGAGGATGCCACCAGGGAGATAATGACTTTAAATATCACATTGCTGAGGAGCCTGTGTCGATGTGGCCAAAGACGGTTGGCACCAACACATAACGTTGGACGCGATTGGTCTATTCCGAATTTAAGGCTTAAAATGCTACTGGCCAGTTCGTATCAATCTCCTTTGTTCATCAACTGGATCTGCCGAAAATCCATTTCTCATTGTACGGTAGGGGAGAGGAAGAGCTGTTTGAGGAGGACGGCATGAAATATTAATTGGGGAAATATGTTATTTTAGGTGCTCCACGAAAGCCCCGAGATGAACGAACATCGAATTTCTCCCAGACTGTAGCTGAGCCAATTCAAAAGATGGTACAAGGATGAAAGAGATTGAATCCCCACTGACAAAATGTAAAAACTCCAGTTCCAACCAAATGTTAGAATGCAGAGGCCGTAAGATAAGAACCCAAATATAAGCTGTTAAATCATCACCCGAGAAGGAGGGGGAAAAAAATGACAAAGCAAGTTACTCCCATTGTAGATATGCCTTTTAACCCGATAATGCAAAATCGACTGGCCACTGTCAGGGACCCTATGAAAGATGCAAGGAATAATACATGGGAGAAATAAGAAGGAGAAAAGAGGAAAGAAAATAGCTTGAAAACGGAAAAATTATAAATATGCCCAAAATCAATGGGCGGCAATGACTGCCTTGATTAGGTCTTTTAGTTTCGAAGCTCCACTAGGAGGAGGCGATGGTTCTCGTCGATGCCGGCGTCGATGCCGGCGATGCTCAGACTCATCCTTAGATTTCGGTTGCCCTTCATCTGGTTGTTGCTCCTCTTCTGGGGCCTCCTGTGTCTCCTCGGTCATCCTGCGGCTTTTTCGGCGCTCCCGCCGGGTAGAATCGTCCTCCTTGTGGCGTGATCCGCCGGATCGCTCACTGGAACCTCTACCCTCGACTGAATGACGATGGCTGTGGGACTGGCTGGTCGAGGATCTCCGCAGTGGGCGATCAACGACATTCGCGATAG
Organism: Aspergillus biplanus; assembly: GCA_027569045.1. NCBI lineage: Eukaryota > Fungi > Ascomycota > Eurotiomycetes > Eurotiales > Aspergillaceae > Aspergillus > Aspergillus biplanus. Next base: position 107,468 of record JAPDEJ010000057.1, read on the forward strand.
CCTTAGCACCGTTAACTTTTGGAAGCGGACCGTTGCTTGCGGACTCATCGTCGCCCCGAACATACTTGACAAAGTATCGAGGCCCCGAAACTGATGTACGCGAATTCCTTGAAGTGGATTCTCCCTTGCGATCTCGCTCATAACTGCGCGAATGCTCCGAAGTCCTGTGCCGAGACTTGGAATGCCCACCTTCCTTCTCCTGGGTGGTACTCCTTCGTCTCTCCGGGTCCATCTCTCTGTCCGAAGACTGAAGTTCCTTTGACTTCTCTGCTGGTCTGTCAGAAGACCGCCTTTGGCGCTTTTCCCCCTTCTTTACCTTTTCTTCGTACTGCCTCCTGGATTCATCCAGAGCCATCACCCATCGCTTCGTCAAAATTCCACGATCACTCTTCTGCGTTGGCAAGCGAAGCCCTTCAGAAGAGCTCTTTGAATGACGCCGCTCTCGATCATTGTCAGGCTCGATCTGCGATCGCCTCTTCTTTCTTCTTGACTTGTGAAGAGCCGCCCCTGCTGCCCCTGCCAAGACCAGAGCAGCAGCAACATCATCCAAAGTCTCGTCTTTAGGGCCAATTGGCTCTTCAGGGCCCTCTCCTTCCACAAAGGGGTCATCAACGGCGGGCTCTTCATTATTCGCAGTTTCGGGAGCATAGTCATTGGGAGTAGGGTCTGCGGGGGGCGCATCTTCTGCCACAGGTATTTCTCTGGAAAAGGACTCTGCAGGTGGCTCCGCTTCAGTTGCTGGAGGTTCTACCGCGGGAGCATCCCGGTTCGCCGTAGGGTCCTCAACAAGAGCGCGATCGTCAGAGGGTGGCTCTTCCACAGCTGCATTTTCGACGGGAGGATCTTCAGTCGGGGGCTCATCAGCCGGAGGTCCGTCAGCAGCCGGCTCTTCGGCCGGAGTCTCCTCAGCGGGTGGTGCTTCAGCCAGTGGTGCTTCCGCTGGGGATTCTTCAGCGGGAGTCTCCTCAGTAGGCGGCTCTTCCGCAGGAGCTGTCTCCGCCGGTGGCACCTCAGCCGAGGGTTCGACTGTTGGTGGTTCTTCGGCCAGGGGTGCTTCAGCGGGAGCCTCCTCGGCAGGCGACTCTTTGGCGGAATCTGCCTCCGCTGGTGGCGCCTCGACTAAGGGCTCGTCTACTAGGGGTGCTTCTGCTGGTGGTTCTTCTGCTGGTGGTTCTTCTGCTGGTGGTTCTTCTGCTGGTGGTTCTTCTGCTGGTGGTTCTTCTGCTGGTGGTTCTTCTGCTGGTGGTTCTTCTGCTGGTGGTTCTTCTGCTGGTGGTTCTTCAGCCGGGGGTTCATCAGCAGGTGCCTCCTCAGCGGGTGCGTCCTCAGCGGGTGCGTCCTCAGCGGGTGCGTCCTCAGCGGGTGCGTCCTCAGCGGGTGCGTCCTCAGCGGGTGCGTCCTCAGCGGGTGCCTCTTTAGCGGGTGGTGCTTCGGCCGGGGGTTCTTCGGCAGGTGGTTTTTCCGCGGGCGGTTCTTTCGCCGGGGGTTGATCAGCGGGTGCCTCTTCAGCGGGTGCCTCCTCAACAGGCGACTCTTCGGCGGGTGTTTCGTCAGCCGGTGGTTCTTCTGCTGGTGGTTCTTCTGCTGGTGGTTCTTCTGCTGGTGGCTCTTCTGCTGGTGGTTCTTCTGCTGATGGTTCTTCGGCAGGCGGTGCTTCAGCCGGTTCTTCAGCCGGGGGTTCATCAGCGGAAGCCTCCTTAGTGGGAGCCTCCTCAACAGGCGACTCTTCGGCGGGTGTTTCGTCAGCCGGTGATGCTTCAGCTGGAGGCTCTTCTGCGGGTGTCTCCTCAGCCGGCGGTTCTTCAACAGGAGGTGCTTCGGCGGATGGTTCCTGAGTAGATGGCTCCCCAACGGAGATCTCTCTGGTAACAGCATCTTCCACGGAATGTGGGGCCTCCTCCTTGGGTTCAGAGCTTTCGGTAGAAGCAGGTTCAGCCTCTGCTACAAGGGGTTCTTCTGACGGGGTTTCATGACGAGGGTCATTGACGGTGGCCTCCTCCGCAACCTCATCATCAAGGTCAATCAGCGCCTCAGCGCTCCTAGCTGCTCGTTCCTCTTCCTCTATCTTAGCATCCTCAGCCACTTGTCGTGCAACCGCTTCCTTCTCAGCCTCAACTTTATCGGATGCTGCTTCTGGGTCGCATTCAGGGAACTCGTCTTCTATTTACACGGTCAGATTTTTCGTAAGTACAGTTGTTATATACGTACCATTAGTTGTAATTGCGTTAGATTCCTCTTTAGGACTCTCTTGTGGCTCTCCATCGGAGCTTTGCTCCACTTGTCCTTGGGTAGCGGTTCCACTTTCAGCTGATTCCGCTACGGGTTTCTCTTCCTCCCCGTTTATTTGTGCCTCTTCGGCAGGCTCTGCAGCGGGCTCTTCGGCAACCTCTGTCTGAGGTTCTTCGGTTGGGGCTTCGGGACCCTCTGCGGGAGATTTAACGGACTCCTCACCGGTTTCTATTGGGGGATCTGCGGCTGGATCTTTGTTGGCCTCCGCCGGAGATTCTGTAACAGGTTGTTCAGCGGGATCGGCGGCTGGCTTTTCGACTGTCTCTGTCGGAAATTCTTCAGCGGGCCCCCCAACGAGCTCAGCTGCTGTATCTTCCGAAGTCGCAATAGCTGGTTCTTCGGCAGCCGCCGTTGAAGGCGCTTCGGCAGTTTCTGCGGGGAGATCCGCAGCTGGGTCTTGAGCAGCCTCCGCGGGAGATTCTACAACAGGTTCTTCAGCAGGCTCGGCGGCTGGCTCTTCGACAGTCCCCGCGGGCGGTTCTTCAGTGGTTTCTGTGGGGTTTTCCGCAGGTGGTTCTTCCGCTGGCTCTACGGCAGCCGGCTCTTCAGATGGTTCTTCAGATGGTTCTGCAACCGGCTTTTCTTCTTCCTTAACAGCTTCTTCAAGATGTCCACCCTCTTCAGCCACTTGCGGAGCAGGGATGTCCTCCTGTGTCGACTCCAAGGGAGGATGTTCTTCGTTTGACGCTAAAGGAGGTTGCTCTTCGACTAAATCTGTAGGCGGCGTCTCTTCTTCACCCCCACTCGGTTCTTCGACAGGAGCATCAGTTCCCTCAGCTTGTTCAGCGCGGGCCCCCTCGCTGGCTGCTGTAGGCTGATCCTCTCCACCTTCGGCGGGATCTGGCACAAAGCTTTCTGCCGGACCCGGCTCCGTCGGACTTTCTTCCTGATCCGATGTTGAAGGAAGTTGCTGTTCTTCAGCCGGCTCAGTAGAGGATGCCTCTGGTTCCGGAATTATTTCTGCAGGAGCACTCTCCTCTTCTTCCTTGGGATCTACATCGGGCTGACTCTCTGTACCTTGTTCTTCTGCAGCTTTATCTTCAGCTGGTGGCTCTGCCGCTTCTGTGTTCTCTTCGGCAGGATTGTTTTCTTCCGCTGCTTCTGGAGCCGGCGTTTCTTCTTTGTCACATGGCTCTGGGGAGGTGTCCGGATCTACTGAATCCGGCGGTGTTGTCGCTCCCGACGATGCTTTAACCAGCTTAGTAAATCGAATAACCACAGACCGAGTACAAGGTAGAAGGGGAAGAGTACACCGGGCTCATGACCAAAAGGGGTAGGCTTCAACGTACCTTCCTCGGGTGATGATGAAGAGTCATCGAGGGAGCTATTTAACTCGTCCGCAGGGGGTGTATCTGAAGGAGGCTCTTGCTGGGCCTCGGGAGGGTTGGGTGTGTTGTCCTGATCCTTAGGCGGCGTCAGATCATCCGATGAGGTAGAATGGACAGGATAATAACTGAATTGAGCAGTGTACCGGTCGAAAGCCTGATATTGAGGACTCTCGAGCGACTGGTACTGAAACTGAGGAAGCGTAGCATACTGGAGCGGGACACTCATTTTCCTTAGACTCCGCCGCTTCTAGAGCGGGATCAATAGGATCTAACTCAGGCTTGGAGTTGGGGTTATCGTTTATCGGCTCCCGTCCGTTGGCCTTTTTCTTGTTGTTCTTCTTGTTGTTATTCTTCTTTTTGGCCATGGCATGGGATTAAGTATGAAACATTTAAAAATATAACAGGTCTGACTGGGTTGAGAGTAAAGCGGCGAATATAAACAATTGGCCAAGGTATCACGTATGTTTGTGTAATTGTAGACAGGGCATATAGTTCAGGAGGCAGGTGAGCAATCAATCGAAAAAAAGGAAAATTATGAGGCAATGGAACAAAATGAGATGTGAGACGAGGAACCCAGATATTGGATGATCTAGTTGGAGCACTCGTCATGTATCAGAGCATTGAACGGGAAAGAAAGGAGCAGTGGACACCTGCCCGCCTGCCCGCCAGCAGTGTGGTCCCTGTCGACGGCCAACGCGAGGCGACGTATCGCAGTTCATCCATAACCCAGTAACCTGGGAGCAATTCTGGGCACTACATTGTTTTTCTCAGGAATGGGGACGTCATCAACGAACTGTCCAACGGCATGTGTTTTCATTGGGCCACGTCTCACAGACCCAATTACCCTGGTGGGCCGATATAGGACGAAGAGAGGAGAACGCCCCGTCTGGAAACATCATTTCCACAGGGTACAGGCAGGACGACCACCACTGCAGGGAAAGCTTGCAGTAGTAAGCAATAGTGGCAGGAGCACTGACAATCGAGGAAGGGAAGCAGTAATACGGCAATAATTGGGCACAGCAGGATGGTGGATAATGATAGTGGGGGTGGTGCCACTACGTGGTTGGGGCGCCCCTCTCATCCTCGAATCTTTTTCGTGTTTCCTTTTGCCCCCTCCCAGCACTCTCCATTTTTAGGAAATTCCGGGTGTTAGTTGATACGCCAGTGACTGCAGCAAAAAGAAGACAACAGAGATGTCTCCTCCGAATCTGCCCGTGTTTTGACAATAACATACGGGTCATAATTATTGATGCCAGATCAGTTGCATCTCATCAACCCAAGCAACTCGGTTTAAGGAAGGTGTGGAATGATGATTTTGCCGAAGAATGTGGCGAGCCATCAAACACTGTTTGAGAAGGACTGGTGGTTGGTAAAAATCCATCAGGATCAGTCGAGATGATCTCCACCCATCATCGATTTCTGCCCAACGCCTTTTGCGGCGAGCGGCAGGAGAGTGACTGCATGGGTGCGTGGAGTCGAAACCGGACCATTCTTCTTGGCCATGCGCTGGGGATTAACTCGAGACGGACATCATGGGGTTACTGCAGCAACTGTAAGTGTCGACACAGCATGCAATCATCCTGGGAAAGGATCAATCATCGCCCAGCGCGCCAGCAGCGTGGAAAATATGGAAAATAGGAAGAAAGAAGAAGATTCCCCACTGCAACAAGCGGACAATTCAGCAGCTTGCAGATCACTGGACCAATGGTTCAGTCGGGACTAGCGCCGGGTCCTGGTCGGGTACCTACCATACCTTACTGCTCTTCTTTACTGCTCTTCATCACAGCGAAGTCAAGAGAAATTTATTTTCAACGCTTCTCTAATATCTAATTCAATTGTTTTTCATTGCTATTGTTGCTCCCTTATGTTAAGATCAACTCAGAAAAAGAAGGGTTGAAAAGGGAAAAGAAGAAGAAAGAATACAGAACCACGCAGTGACTCCCACTCCATCCAAAGTGAGGCGTTGTTGGATGCTGTTCTGGCAGTCGGTGAGTGGCCAAAGGACCCTCTCGTCCCCCAACATTGCCCACTGGTAAGTTAGATTCGGATGAAGCTCGTCATACTAGTCAGCTTATCCTTCCCACTAACGACTTTTGAGGCAAACGCCTGGCTCCGTCCTAAATACACACACTGCCGAACCACAACTCTTGAGCAGTCAGACCGAGCTGCCCCGTCTTCATGCATACAGAAGGGGGAACAATGATAATTACGACGGCATCAACGAGCGAATCTCACGCTCTCCTCATTGAAAAAAGAAACCCTCTCCCCTGGCCACGAGACCTCCTTCACCGCGATGATCTCGATCCTCGAGAGGGCTACAAGTAATAGGCGAAACCACAGACGCGCAATGGGGTACAGAAGTACATAGCTCCATACTTAGGCACATACTACATAGCTACCACTGCCGATGTAGCACAACACACCACCACCGCCAATTCTCACATTCTGACTTGACTCTGACATCTACGTCGGATGCTGCTGTCTCGAAAATATCATTATCTCGTGGGCTAATAGCCATGCTGACCAGTGTCCCAACTGAAATAATCATTCGACTCTGTTTTTGCCAAATGCAATGGCCCGCGCAGCCTGACGGCAGAATGCTTCCTGGCCCTGCTTTCACGTCGCTGGCATCCATGAGGTTTACCAATGAATCCTGAGTCCCTGAACCTCTCGTCCGCACCCCGCCTCTTACGTTGTGGTTTAAGAGGTTGCAGGTTTATCAAGCGATCCTCTTCTTCTCTCTGTGGTCTTCCATCCAGACTCTAGACTCCAGCTGTTTGAAACTTGCCCTCGGGTTTAATGTTAAACAACTATTATTTTTTGCGCCATTCTGAGCGCAACTACTGTCAAATTACACACGTGTCGGGCAGTGGCTGCAGTTATATCAAATCACAAGGCCGAGTAGCCCTTGGAAGAGTACAGTCCACAACCAAATCCTAAAGTCACTGCTTTTGATGAGGCTCATTCACAAAGTTTCTTTTAGAACAGCAAGCCTTGGGCTACTCCTCGAACAACCAACTCAGCAAAGAAAATATAACTATATTCTTGAGCCGTGCTATTAACATTGGGCTAGGCCTTGACTGATCCCAATCCATTTAGGCGCTGACTGCATTAGAAAAACTGTACGATATCATTCGTTTTATCCATGTATCTAAAAATAACGTCAATACTGTTTTGGGTATCATAACCTGAATCACCATCCAGAACATTCCTATTCTTTTTGAGAAAGGCGCACATGTAGTTCCAGACTTGGGCACATTTTGTCGGCGTCCGAAGAGCGCAAAAATGCCGTTGCCAAACAATCAAGGAACGTAAAAAAGAAAAGCCCATATATACAGGGCGCAAGAAATACTCCATGAAAATAAACAAAAACACCAGTCTACAAAGTTCCATGCTACCTAGAAGGGAGAGAAACCATATGGGCCCCTGCACATGAACGCCTGCTAGTGTTGACTCAAGTTGCATCGGGCCGACGCATTGGGGACCTCACTGCCCGAGCTCATCCATTGATTGTCTCCAGCGCGGCCCAAATTTTTTCATGATGAAAATAACCGAACTGCTGGCAAGCGCAAGGAGACCAAGAATAGTGAAAAGCCACCCGTTGCCAATAGCATCGATGATTGGGACAGTGACAACGGACCCAACACACGAGAAAATGTTTCGCATGAAATTGTTCAAGGCTACTCCCGCGGACGACTTTTTGGGCATAAACTCTGTCAACATCGTTGTTACCATGCTGAAGATGAACATAGACCCAACACCGAAGAAGACGTTGGCGACCATCTATGTTGTTATTCTAGTTAGTTGAGGGAGAAGAAACTCGAGTAGAGCAGGATTGTCATACCGGTGCAAGCCAATATACTCCTCGATCCGCAGCCCAGCCATACCAAATAAGCGCAGCAGGATACATAATAGCACCTGTCCAAGCATTCTCCCGCATACGATCTTCCGGGAGATATATCAGTTTGCCATGTTCATCGTATCGTTTGGCCTTTCTAGCTTCACGCTCCATAATCTTATCCATCCACTGTCCACCAAACAGGCTAGATATGATGTAGCCGAGAGAATTCGGAATGTATAGCAACCCAACAATCATCGTGCTATAGCTATAAGGGCTGCTCCCAAAGGTATGCTCAATGCTTACATTCAGCACATAAAGAGAGCCAAAAGTAATACTCGCATAGTACACGGTCAGCAATACCGGGGGGTATCGGAGGTAGAGGACGATTTTCAGGGGATCAATGAAAATAATCTTGAGGAGCTTCAACCACCTTGCCGTGAAGCTAATAACCTGGCGGGAAGATACTCGACTTAAACTGCGTCCAATCGGCTCCTGTCGCTCATCTGAGGGCTCAGGCACTTGGGCTTTCGCCACCGCCAATGTCTCTGGGAGGGCGAGTAATACAAAAATGACTAGTATCGCACCGTAAATCGCTAGGAACCACATCGTACTCCTCCATCCCCATCGTTGACCCAAAACACCACCCACAATAGGGGCTAACAACGGACCACAGAGCGGGCCGAGATAGAATATTCCCATAGCACGTCCTCGTTCACGCGGTTGCCAGAGGTCAGCAATTGTCCCTGCTCCAACCGCTTGTACCGATGCAGATGCTCCGCCGCTCAACAGGCGCATGACCGTAAGCATACTGATCGAGCTAGAGATGGCGCAAAGGATGTTGAAAAGTACAAAGAGGCAAAACGATGCGAGATAGATTGTTCTTCTCCCTAGCCTTTCGCTAAAGGATGACCACCATAGCGGGAATATGGACATACTCAGCAAATACAATGAGATCGTCAAATTTGTGATGGTCGATGTTGTGTTTAATTCCTCAGTGACCTGCGAAAGAGAAGCTACATATCCCCAAGGACGAGGTCAGAATGCGTCCAGCTTAAAGATCTAATAGGATCTACTTACGGAAAAGAATTGAACTCCCCATTGGAGCCGTAGATCCTGCCACTGACACAATGAATGTGATAAACCATTTCCTGTTCCGTGGGTAAGCCTTGGGGTTCTCGACTTCTGCTAATAGTGTGAATCGGCCAAAGAGTCCTCTACGCATGGACCTAGGAACAACCACTGGTGCCTCTTGTTCACTATCTGAAGAGGGCCGGTCTCGACGCTCCTCAATGTCTTTATCTTCAAGAGGCGGGACGTCGTCCGAGCATTGGGAAATTGATCGAAGGTCATCGTCCTCCGTAATCGACATCTCCTCTTTGCGAGACTTTGCATGTCGGTCATCCGCTGGGGAAATCTCTGGGGTTCTCTGCCGAGAGACCCCTTTTTCCTCCATGGGCAATGCCGCCATTGTTACTATATGGTATTCGACTCTAATATAACAATCACCGGATGACGGCTAGATGCCAAGTCTTGGAACTGAGTATGGGCGAGCGAGCAGTGGAGCGATGACCATTCCCTTCACATCAAGGGCTGGAATTGAGTCTCTCGCCGTACGCGGGCTTATTTGATAAATATCTAGTGGAGGATGAAAGCCAAACGATAGAGGTAAATAAATGTGCTCAGCATTAATGCCTCACAGAGGGATCAATAATAGTCGCTAGGAAATCCGATAAAACAACAGGCATAATAGATACTCAGTGGCTGCTATTATTTCGATGAGAAAAGCGTATCCTGCAAAGGTTAACTGGAGAACCGAAAATGCAAAGAAGAAGAAGAGAAGAAGGAGGGAAGTCGAAAAGAGAAAGGACGAGCGAGTGATTAAAGCCTTAGTATATCACTCGTACCGAAAAAGGCAGGCGTCAGTAACCCCAGGTTCGGCTCCCCACTCTTTCCCCATCATGTATCTCGCAACCAATCAACCAAGACTTGACTGACTTGCGGAAAAAAAGAGCAGGGTGGTTACTCAATTCCTCGTTCCTTTGCGTATAGGAGACATCAGAAGCTGGCTCCCGAAATCCCATGCATTGTTATCCTGACGGGGAGGTTTGTTATTGGGCCTCAGACGCTGAAATTGGTTCAAGTCGCTGTGACAGGTAGAATCCCAGAGAAAAGAGGGCAATTAAACACCCCAAATTCCGCCATTTTTCCAGTCTATTTACGATAACCCAGTTATATTCGAGTCGAGACATGCCGTTTCATCCGATCCTCCACTCTCAGCCTTTGAGGGCGTTACCGACTCATACCGAGGTCAGTTATCGGCCAACCGTTCCCGCTTGGGTGCGGGACAGAGCTGGATAAATATCCGGGGTTAGGCCACGAGGGGGAGGTGAAAATTTTCTATCGTCGAATGAACAAAAGCAGTGGGTTACAAATGGAAGAAAATGAAAACGTTGGCAATAACGAGGGAAACAGGAAGCAAACTTCTTATTAGACCCATTTCGGCACCCTATAAACGTGGAAATCCAAGGACCCTTTTCCTATGCCCACCTCAACTGCCAAATACCAGCGCATTCGATGTTCAGATTGGATATTCACCCACACCTCCTTTCAACAAGCCAGGATCAGCGTTCCCAATTTGGGTTAATATCGGTCCCATATCACGCGTTATCTATCCCTATTATATCGTCTACGGCAAAGCCTTTGAATTTCGACCCGATGGTCATGGAGAGGATACAGATTCCAGACCCACTCGAACGGAGGCTTAAGCTTATCGCTACCAAGCAATAGTAGTGTGCAAAGCCTCGCAAAATTCCAAACCTCCCTTCCTAAACCGAAATATTTGGTGTTTTTGACTGCACTAGCGATGAGGATAAGGTACTCACTTTGCTTGATACTAGGGCCAGCCCCTAGAAATTTCGACACAGACATGACAACGATGGGAAGGAATCCCCAAGCCCAATCCAGCAATGACCTAGCCATAGATCACGGGCAGTGCGTCACCGTAATATGAGTTGAAATCTATATGCATGACCACGGTAAGCTAGGAATTAATTTCTCGGTGATTCGAGTTCTCGAATTCGCATATTTGCAGGGTAACATTACAGCCCTGGGCAAGAGATCCTGGCCCTATCTGCATGTTCACTGTGACTGGTCCCAAATCAGCAGTCTTCTGCATAATATGACAAGTTAAAGCTGCCAGAAGTCTTCCCAGCTTACTTTAAACCGATATAATTGAAGTCACCCTGTTGACTTAACCATTTTGGCCATTTTTAGTTATGATGCTTGGGCCATTTAAAAAATTAGCTACCCAAAGTCTTGACTCAGTGTAATTGCAAGGCTTGAAACTATATATATCATTTAATTTAATCAATATGCTCTCTTTTTCCCTTCAGGATCAGTTATTCCGCATCTGCCATTATCATTGGCTGGTGGGGGAAGCAATGTTTAGATATTAGTGCTATGCACTATGCTTCTCTAGTCTGCAAAAAGGTTCAAAAAGGATGAAATTGCGGGTTAAACTAGAAAAAAGTATTGTAAGGAGGCATCTTTGCTTTTGCTTTGAGGAAGTGAGAGTGTATTTAAGTCAGCTATTTAGAAGTTAGAGGTCCGTCAAAAGGAATAAAACAAATTTCACAAGAGAATATTCCGAAGTTTAAAATTAAACTGTACAATTCAAGAGATGGCCCCCAAAGCCCTTTATTCCAACTATCCTACCAGAATTAACAAACCTCCTAGGTACTTAGGTAAAGCCGTGGGCTATGTTAATCCCATTAAGCGCAATCCAGCCTCGAATTGCAATATACGTGATATGCTGTAACCACCAGCAACCCCAGATAGAAACAGAGGCTTCCATCTTCTACCCTATCCGACCCAGACATAAAGTCCCTGAATTTTGGAACAATGTCAATATTTAGGAGTACTACCCCATATATCATAGTCACGTGTTTCCATATTGAGAATGCATCTTCCAGATCAGGCAAGCGCCACACACACGTGAAAGGGAGACGCGTGACTGCGCTGTGGATTCGTGATAAGATCACTGACCAAACCGATCGTGAAAGCTTCATCAATCATCACCCTGGTTGATCCAGGCCATTTTTTCATCCGAATCCGCAAGGATAATATCGGATACCTTCTCATACCGGCAGGATCGGAGGTAAAAATAACCCCTCAGACCCAGAATAATCCCCATAACCCCCATCGGCTTCGTGCTCGCCGAGACGAACCACTTGGGACCTTCAGCCCCGAAGACGGAGCTGGATATTTCTCAACCGTATCATCCCACGACGGTCTTCCAGCCATACACAAGATTAACCTCCTCTTTTAAGCTATGGAATAGCCTCTTTAACCTAGCTCGTATCTCTCGATTTAGTTTTCTTTTGGATACTGTCCAATGCTTTCTCACTCCGTTTTCGCTGATCTTGCCGGCTGAGCCGTTTTATCATTTATACATCTCTCTCTTTTTTGTACAGCAAAATGGTGGTCTTTGTTGATTATGATAACGATTCCCTTAGCAGGAATCGGTTTTCAAGGGACCTTGATGCATTCCCATCTCCGTATGTAGAGCCGGGGAAACCTGTGTTCTCAAAAAAGCTTATGAATCTGGGCCTGGAGCGATCTCAGCCCCCAGAACTATTCATCGACGACCCCTCTGTTTCTCCTTCATCGAGAGCTGCGGGAAACTCCAATGGGCCCCAAGTTCCGAACTGGAATGCCTTTTCGGCTGCTTTAAGCTGCTACCCGTATGCATCGCTTTTGAACCGAGTCACTTTGGTGTTTGGTTCCACTTTAGCTGCTAACTCTAGTGTCCAGGATCGCGAAAGAAATCGCCCGGTCAATCGATCTAAATACTCTATATGCTCTTTCTGGAACCTGTCGACAGTTTTACGCGAACCTGGCCCCATATCGCCAGCAGCTCGCTAAACACACATTACGTTGCGAAAATGAATATATAGAAACTCTATCTGATATGTTACACTGCGATGCTATCATACCGGACAGCGTCAAGTCCGTGATCCGATTACTTAGCCAGGGAGCTATGAACTCTGGACTATTGACGAGTGGCAAAGTTTCCAAATGTGCCCGGGATATGGTTGCGGAATGTCACAGATGCTCCAAAATCGTGTGTCGGGTAAATCATACCTCGTTTCGACATTTAATTAAGGATTGAATGCTAAATCTAGGAATTAGAATTGCACCGCCAAATCCCCGAGCAGCACTATGCTCAAGAATCGTATTCGCCGACTATGTAAAACTTGCCGCACCGCTCCATTGAATGAACTCCTTAACCCTCCGCTGTCCACTACTCCCACACCTAAATCCCACGACCGGATTAAACTGATTGAAACACCTAATTTCACAAGTCCTGCGCCCCCGGAAAACTTTTGCACGTGTGAACGTACTCCCTGGCTCTGTTACCAATGTGGGCAAAAGCTTCGCAGAGATGATACCACCTACCGGAGGGTATGGACTTGGCGCACTCGCTACAGTACATACCTTGGCGGTGGTCTGGGAACAGGGATCGGTGAAGGCTGCCAGGGTGTCAAATGCGGCCGTGAGGAAAATTGTCTAGCTGGTCAAGAAATCGAGCTTGAGGTCGAGTGCGAAGCAGATGAGCCATTGTCCAGCAGCCCTTCTGAGTACGGTTATCACCACAGTCACCGAAATGAACGCGGATATGCTAGCTCTCATAATCATAGGGGCGAAAGATGGGAACATCGTGACGAGGAGGAGCCTGGGTATTTTCGGCAGGAGATCATTGGCATTGGAGGAGTTGTTAAGCAAAAGGCTAAGAAACGGGTGATGGTAGGGGCCTGTGTGGTGGAGCATGAAGACGAACGTGAGACTGGGCGCTATCTCACCCGAGAGGAAGAGGGACTGCATCGAAGCTGGTGTGGATGGTGCTGGAGGGTTATCCCTGCTAGGCATGAACTCTAAGCTTCATTCATTTTACCATCTCTTCCAGCCTGTCCGCGGTTTCTTATTTCAAATTGAGTATTCTTAATTTATAATTATTTCCCGATCCTGCCCTATCCATCTCACATATAGATTGTATGGAGTACAAATGTCCAAATGACGCTTTTCCACGATCGGCAGTCCGCTCCGGTGGAGATGGTGGACTAACTGGGTTAAGTTTGCCGGATCGCCACTGGAAAGCTCGGCCAGAGGGGGAATCATGAGGGTCAAAATGGCTGAGCCATAATCATGAGCCATTCTTTCTTCCAGGACAGAGAGAACTCACGAGCTTTTCCTGTTATTAAGAGATAACTCTAATAAAGTCCCGCTGTAGGAGTACACGTGAATACCAGCCCTTTCATGTGCCCCTCCCAGTCTCTTTGGATCATAATCAACCAACCAAATCAATCCTTTACCACCACTACTGCAATACCTCGCCATTCATCATGGATGCTTCCTGACTACGTTAATTTCGATGCAACAAGATAGCTGAGTATTATGGAGCATCCGGCTAATAGTTTTCCGACCTGTACATCAGCAAAAGTGCCTTCAGCATGCCAACGATGCCGACGTCAAAAGTTGAAGGTACATTGATTGAGTCAACAGATGTACGAACAAACTTCCAGAATTAGCTAATACAATTGCCAGTGCGATATACAGCGCCCATGTACGCTGTGCACGAGAGCTAAAGTCAATTGTGTGCCTGCAAACACCCAACGTTGGAAGGTATACAACCACCGTCAACATGCTGGAACAAAACGCGTCTCCAAACGTTCGCGTAGCTCACTCCAGGACTCCTCGAGAGCGATGGAAGAAGAAGGAGGCCCAAGCATTTTTGGTTATGAGTACTGCGCCGAAAACCCGGGGTCCAATGGTCCATCCCCGCCTATCAGGGAACCACCCACCTCCGTCAGTGAGCAGCATTGGCATTCTAGCTCGGCCATATCCTTAGTAGATGGGGTAAGTTCCTCGCCTCTCAAGTTATCATATCTCCGCTGAACCGTGGAAAGGCATTTCACCTACATAATGCAACTGTTCCTAAAAGCCCTGCAATGAACGCTATCCCCGGGGCCCGGCAACGACCAGTGTCCATTACCACCCGGGTTGAGGTCCCAGTAAACACAGCCAGCAAAAGCCCTTCAGAGGCATTAACCACCTGTATCCCAAACACTATAGGTCCTATGATGCGTCCATTATCTCTCTCGTCTCAGCCATTTCTATCTGAGCTTTTGGCTCTTCTTCCTGAATATCGAGCTGCCGCTCTACTTGTGGATACATACTTTGATCGCGTCCACTGGTTTATGCTCATCTTCCATCAAGATGAATTTCGAGAAAGATGGCGGGAGCTATACAAGCGTATTGAGAATCAGACTGTGGAGAGCTATAACGACGTTGGTTTCATCAGCACCTTCCTAACAGTTATTGGGATAGCTTCGTTATATCTTGGGCAACATCGAAAGAACCTTTTTAATACGTATAATATTGACTCGGACAATCTCAGGGAACGCATATTCTACACAATTAAGGTGAGACTGTTAGACATCATCGCACTGGGATCTCTGAATGCAGTGCAGACCTGTATCCTATTGGGTACGTATTACTTGTTTCATGGAAGCCCAGAACTTGCGTGGCCGGTTTGTGGCTGCGGGTTACGCATTGCCCAGGCTCTTAATTTACATCGGACGATCCAATGTGGGAGCCAAGATCAGATGTTGAGCCAGGCGAGCCAGCAAAGCCGCAAAGAGACAAGGAAAAGATGTTGGTGGGCTATCTATGAGATCGAAACCTTCTGTTCTATGTCCTACGGATATCCACCCAGTATCCGGGATGATGATTGTGATGTAGAGCCACTGGACCCCTCAGCTAGGTCTCATGCTGGACAGTCGCCTATGTCTTTTGACGAGCCATTGCGCTGCGAAACGACACTTCTTTCTTACAAGTACTTTATGTCGAAGCTCTCCGTTATCACCAAGGCTGCTTTATCCGAACTGTACCGCGTTGGAGAGTCGTTCGCAGGCCCTACACGGGTCTCATCCAGTAGACCTTCAAACCTTACATGCCTTATCCAGAACGTAACAGGGCTTGATGCGAGACTTCAGTCATGGCACTCGGAAATTCCGCCAAAGCTGCAGTTAAGGAATGATTCGGTTCCAGATGTAAGCTATAACTCTCTAGAGGAGTTAGATAAAGATGTCGGTGCCTCAGGTCCACTCTTCGAGAATCACGTTTATAAGTTGCAAGCCCTAGCCCTCAGTCTTGCATACGAAAACGCCAGGATCCTCGTACATCGCCCCCTTCTTTCTTATAAGTTGACGAAGAAACCCCGGGGAAACGGAGCCAGTAAAAACAAAGGCTCTCGTTCATTTAAACAAGACCCATTTTCCCTGTCGTTAGAGGCATGTTGTAAAGCAGCTTTGCGAACTTGCGACATCATCGTGAGCCCAATAGCAGGGCTTGTTACAGCTACGTATGCAGCGGCCTTCGTTGCAATACACACATTCACTGCTGGCGTCACTCTGGCTATTCTTTGCAGCATCGACCCCCTAAATCCCCAGTCCAATGAAGCTAAAATTGGTCTCCGACGGCTGATGGCCATTCAGAAGAAGCTTACCGACAAAGCTCCTCTAGCATCCCAAGGCTTAGACATTTTGCAGCGACTAACGAAGCTGATGCTAGACAAGGAATATGCCGATATGCTCGACATTTCGTACGGGAGACCAGCTCCAAACCCGGATTCTCGTACAAATGACATTCCGCAAGAACACCTTGACTCCCAGGGTAATATCTCGCCATCCTTGCAGGTTCAGAGCCTCCAAAATAGCACACATTTCAACTATACGCAAGGTAGTCAGGAAACGTCCTCTGTAGCGGAAAATAAAATGTCCTTCTTACCAAGCGGCGACTTTACCTATCAAACAAACTTCGAAAGAGAGGCCAGTTTTGAATGTATAGAAGATTCTGCCATGTCAGAAGCACTTTACGATCTTGATCGAGGTAAGTTTAAGTTACCCCGTCGGCCAATTCCATACACCTGTGTCAAAATTGAATATGTAACCATGCCTAGCCTTAACGGGATACACTTCTCTACCTGGGTTTGGATACAATGCCGGGCCATTCGACTCCACCAGCAATTTTGACGAGCTTGAGAACTGCTTTCTAGCACCTGAACAAACGTGGATCTGGGGCTTAGAAAACTTCCCACAGAATGAGTAAATCAATGCATTTCATTTCACAAATCATTACAACTATCTCCCCAATACAAGACCATCAAGCTTTTAGACTACCACGCCAGCTTTTGGCTTCGTCACTCAATAACCTCCCGTCGACCCATCATCCTTCATCGGCTTGAAAGCAACTATAACCGGGTCATTCCCAATGCCGCGCTTCTTCGCATCCTCCAAAATAGCCACAGTCGCTGTGGCACCAATTCGAGTCACCCCCAGGCTCATCGCATGCAACAAGTCGTCCAGCGTCCTCACACCTCCAGCAGCTTTGATTTGCACTTCGCTCCCGGATTTCTCCCTCATCAACTTCAAATGTCCAACCGTAGCGCCTTTGTAATTATACGACCCATCTTTTTGCTTGACAAACCCATAACCAGACGATGTTTTCACAAAAGCGACGCCGAGCTCGGTACAGATCTCGCACAATCGCGCAATGTGCTCCGGCTGCAGATAATCATTCTCAAAGATAACCTTCAAAATCGCGCCATGGGACACCACAGCCTCGTTGATCTGGCGAATCTCTTCCGTCACGTAGGTCCAATCGCCACCAAGAACCTTGCCGACATTCACCACCATATCGATTTCGGCGCCTCCCGCTTTGGCTGCAGCAGTCGCTTCGAACACCTTGACCTCCATTGTGCTGTTGCCGTGCGGGAAACCGATAACAGGGCAGACCAGGACATCGGAGCCGGCCAACTCCTTCCTGGCCAGCGGGATCAAATAAGGCTTCACACATGCAGTCGCGACATGGTTGTCCCGAGCGACCTTAAGCCCGTTCACGATATCCGTATCAGTCATCGTCGGGTGGAGGAGGGAGTGGTCGATCATTTTAGCGAGTTGAGGGAGTGTCACGGTGATAGTATTAGATGCCTTAGATGCCATGCTTGCGGTTGTCGTTATTGCTGTTTTTGTAGAGGAATATTATATAGTTCCTAATAATCACTCTGATAACTTGGTTTGGTAAAATGCCAGGGAAAGAAATATTATGTTGACCGCAAAACAAAACTCCAATCTCCAGCTATGAAGAAAGTTTATATAGCAAGAATAAAAATTTTTTAACCCTTCCATCTTTGCCTCTTTTTTTTCTCTTTCCTTCCGTGTGTGCTCTCAAGAATCGCCTGCACGGTCTGATATCATGATCCGGTCCCGGTGGAAGAGATTTCCTATTTCGGCCTCACCCCATCAAATCGACTCCCATCATCGGAGCGGTTCCTTTATCAAGTAAAAACATCAGCTCTGACATACTTGTACCCAGTCTGACCACCTCCTGCAGAGATATTCTTGCATAAAAAAATAATGCCGAAAATCAAGGGAAAATGTGACATGTTTCAGGTGCCAACTGGGGGGGAAAAAGAAAGGTTGAACTAAGTTTCAAATCGCACATGGAGGTTCAGCATGTGGCATGTGGTGGCATGTGCACCAGAAAAGATTCCGAGAACTTAAGGCTCGCCGCACGAGGTTTTAAAAATAAAAATAAATAATAATATCGGCAAGGAAATAAAATTAAAATCAAAATTAAAATTAAAACAAGTCAAAAAGTAAAAGTAGAGGAAGAAAGATAAAAAAAGCGCAGTGGTGGGCTGTGTACATGCGAAGAATCTTAGTGCCATTCTTAAATTCTCCAAGCCACGCGCGATCCAAAAGGCTGAAACACCCTGAAACGAAGTTTGGTGTGTCTGGGGAACTTGCTTCCGCAGGAGGATATTAGTATTTCTATTTTTAATTTTTCCCCTTCCTTGCTTTATCGTTTTTTTCTTTTTTTTAGCCTTGCGGGATTCGAGAAAAGATCGAAGTTTATCGGAGATGATCAGGAGATGTAACCTGTTTGGGGATGGAGCCGGCGGTTAGTTATTTGCACACTGAATTCAACTAGGGTTTGCTTTCCTTTTTGGATCTTTTTCTCCTTATTCACTCGCAGGTTGATTTTGATAGGACTAGGAAGTCGGGATTGATCCTGAAGAGGATAATTACCTACTTCAGAAATTGAGCCTTAGTAGGGCTGCGGTCAAGATGAAGTTGAGTTTCTTTTCTTTTTGTAATATGTACATCACAAGTGCAAGTCTCTACTTTGAGTATCATGGTATGCAGATCAACGTGAGAATACTACTCGTGTAGTTTCTTGAAACCCTATTAAAAAAGAACAATCCTGGTAAATGCAATCATGTAGAGCACCAAAACAAAGCATAGGACATTGACTCGTAACAAATCCGGTGGGTATGCAACACTGTAACTCAGAAAATAAGAAGAAAAATTTTCAAATGAAGATGTAAGGGGTATATCCAGTAGAAAAGCTGAGAGAAAAACCAAAAGGGAAGAAGAATAAAAGGTGAAGTGGAAAAGAACAAAGCAAACAAAGCAAAACCCAGTGCCTAGCCAACCAAAATGCAAATATCGGACGCCTGAAAACAAGATTGGGGAATACAAAGCCCGCTTTTCTATAGTCGCACACATAGGAAATCCGTGAGACAAAGGAAAAAAGAGGGGAGGAAATATACATATTTTGATAGATTGCACTTAACCGCTTTCGGGTCAGGGGAGAGAAGGTTCTCGAGTCTCAGTGTTCGAGTTCGGGCTGACCGAGTCATCCCTTCCTTGATTTTTGTTTCGTCTCAGCCGCAGTATGCCAAGGCTGCGTTGTTGTGTGACCTTTCCACGCATGGAATTTATTGATTTATATTGGTGGATTTTACCATGTGGGTAGTCACGTCCAGTCTGCCTCTCCTGTTTGGGAAGTGTAATTATCTCCCGGCTGAGAAACCGAAATTCATAGGGACCAAGACTTCCAAGGAATTGTTGTTGTGTAAGGTACTTGGAGACCACTCTCGTCGTAACTCATATGGTGGGCCGTTGGCCAAGAATGTGAGGGGTATTGAAGGGCCTATACGACTCCAAGTCAGCGGCAGAATTTTATACGTAATAGGGTGACATATACTCACAGGGTGGATTAAGCTGTCCGCCACAGTAATTGGTACAATATTCGCCGATGAGTAGCCGGTGTCTGGCTGATCCCAAGAACGAAGAGATGCATGCATCGGAACCGGCGAAGAGGTCAATTCAGCCTCCACGATATTCTCTGGGTATGAATCAACTGCGGCGACCGGTGTTGACGAAACGGAGGACCGGGGATATGAGGGAACTGAAAGTGTTGTGCCGTCGGAAGACGGCGATGGGCAAGCCTCTGGGGTGGAGTAAAATCGGTTGTCTTCAATAGACTCATGAACTTGCTGGTTGGGGAAAATCTGCGTCTGATGCTCTGAAGTCATGTCTACCCCGCTCCATACTAAGCTGGCGTCGCCAACAAGGTCTGGATGAATAACTGGTCCCTTCATAGATCCAACGGATATTGAGTTAGGTGGCTGTGTTACAGCTAGGTGATACATTCCGTGAGTCGGATTCGCAATACTAGGTTTAGGGACGTAATGCTCGGTTTGTTGCATGCTGACTGAGTTATGGCGATCCCAGTGTGCTGTGTTATCCATTTGGGCTTCGAGCTCACTGCGCGCTGTTTATCAGTACTCCAATCAAGACAAGCGGATTCAAGCATGGAATGGAAGACATACTGTCTTTCCATGTGTCGCGCTAGGAGGTCAGGACGATGGAATGCCTTTTTGCAGCTGGGTTGAGCGCATCGAAACAATGCCTCTGGGTTGTGATTTAACTCATGTCGCCGTCTATGTTCAGCCCTTGTGAAGACCTGGGGTGTATATATTAGTGCAAGTTCACATTTTGTAAGAGCATAGCAGATCAACATACTTTGTTACACCCAGGGTATTCACAAGCGTGAACACGTTTGCCTTTCTTCGCCTTGCTAATGCGATGAGTGGTAGGGGTGTATGTAATTGGGAGAGGAATCTCCGTTGGAGAAGTGTTGCGACGCATTGTTACGCGATGAACTTTGTTGGAGATGTAGATGAAGGAAAGTTTGAGCACGGATGCTTGAAATATAAGAAGTGCAAAGAGAGAAGTTGGGAGAAGTTGCGGTTATTGTTGAAGTCAAGTGGAGTGGTCGCCTTGAAGGATTGGCGATGGTGTCGAAGATATAGTTTCGAGGATCTGAAGAAGATCCTCCTTTGTATATGTTTCCGCGCCTCAGCTTCAGGTACAGGGGAGAGAGGCTGTCGGAGCTGCAGGTTTGTGGGGACGGGATGGATGGTGTGTGTCTTCAGGTGGGCTGTGTGATGCAGCACTAGTGGACTAGTCGAGATTTGGGAAGTTCGGGGACGGATGGGGAGAGTGAGGTCAGACGTGGTCAGAGGATAAGGAAGGTGAGGGAGGGGGAAGGGGAGAGAAAAAGCAAAGAAATAAAAATAAAATAAAAATAAAAGTAGAGTAAAAATAAAAAAGCAAGATAATCTGAAACGGACGGAATGGTGGCAGAGTCAAGAGTAAACCGGGGGGGTGGTCGGAGGGTGAGGGCGAAAGGGCAGAACTGATATAGAACGAACCCCAGAGTGGATATAGCCAGGTCCCACAAAAGATCGTCTTTGGGCAAGTAGACAGTTGAGATTGTAGTAATTTTAAATAAAATAATAAAATTGATAAATAAATCAAAACTGAGGGCTAGTACTAGTACTTCATGTTCTAGGCAAGCAGGTCTAGGGGAGAAGGGACGAATGACTGGCGGAGAGGTGCTGGTGGAAGGGGAGGGGGAAAAATAACTAATAAAAAATAATAATCTCTAATCCAACTAACAATCTGGTTGTCATCAAACAAGCAAGAGGAGGAGGTAGTTCAGAAGCGAAAAATAGTCGCTGGTGCATGTTCGATGATCAATCTGCAGGGTGATCATCCTCAAGTACAGGGCTATGTTGGCAAGCAGCCACCCCTCTGGGACTAAGGGACGGTAAGTTTACAAAAATAAAACATACTATGTACTGGAGTAAAGCTATTTTATCCATTATTATTATTATTGCCATTACTCCACAGTGTGTATTGGCTCTTTCCTTTTAATTTGCTTTTTTGGTTATTTCCGATGCGAGGATAAGCTGGGAGGAGGATGATTAAGAGGCAGGAATGGTTGGAGGAAATGCTTCCTTCGGCAGGTACGACTGAATAATATCAGCATGAGGGGAATTCGGTGCTCCTTCAGAGTCAACTGGGGCACAGTCAGGTCGGAAGTAGGTAGGAGCACCAATGGAGTGAAACAAAATACTTGAAGGACTGTCATGACGGCACACCAGACTTCAAAATGAACTTAAGCAACGGCAGCGGGAACCAACAAACTCAGGAATCCTAGCCAATCCCCTGTGTCGGTCAGTGCGGCTGAGGCGCAATCAGAGATGGGGAGGTGAAAAGAACAGGCCTTGTGTGGATAATTATTTTTAATTCTCACGTTGGTTCATTTTTCATCCACCTGTGTGGACGGATGGGCTACACTAGTGGAGACAGGGAGTGTTGGCCAAGTAAAAAAAAACTTCAACGGCTTTCTGTTGGTTCCATTTTTCCCTCTGCGGCCTTACCTGACCTTTGGTACAAAATCATGGTTTTCGAAGAGTCACTTCCATCAAGGCCTTCCTAAAAAGGCATGCCTTTTCCCATCCAGGCCTGTCGGCTCTCATCCTCCCAGGTAACCTTCAGATCTTGGGCAGTGATACGAGATGGGATCTCCGCAAATGACATTGGTAATTCGAATAATGACATTATTAATTCTTACCATATCTTAAATTCCAAATGTCGACGAGAAGACGAAACTCCGAAAAGACCATGTGCAAAGGCGGGCGAACTTTGCGTATCGTCATTCAGAGTATTGTGATTCTAATTCTTAGTATGGAGATTTCTGGCCACGAACTTGCAGAGGTTGAGTTGAAGTGTTGGTTCAGCAAATCCTGTGATTGGCTGTGTTATGATTAATCTATTTGAATTTCCCCCTCCCTCCACCAGTAGCCCAACGCTAAGGAAAGAGAAAATGCTCTAAACGTGCTAAAATTCCTCCAACTCTCCCGGAAAGTTTGACGGTCTTCAAAGCTGGCAGACAGAAGGAAAATCAGATCATTCTTGTCGAGGCTTAGGGCTTCTCTACCTGTCCACTGTTGTTGAGGGTGAATTAGCTTGACTGAGTCCTACCATTCGCAGTTTAGCATCGCTAGTGTAGTCCATCAGAGCGGGAAAACAAGTCCAGCAACTCCACAAACCAAGCTGCTAAATAAGCCCCATTCGGAACTAAAATTGGTCGAGTGGAACCGCTCGCTTGGTCCGTTGTCAAACTGAATTTGAGGGTTTGGCCTTGGGAGCATTACTCGGAGGGAGTGAGGTGCATGAAAAACACTGCCCTCTTCACAACAGCTAAGGAAGCAATGGGATCCTAATAATAACATCAGCGGGTACCCTCAGAATTGCAGAAGTCAATTCATGGTTTGATTAGATATGATTAGAATTATTTTTATCTTCAGTTCAGCAGAAGCTTGAGCTTTACATGCAAAGCCTTGTTAATAATCTAATGACTAATTAATATTCAAACTTCCTGAGGTGTAAATATCATCCGGATTTTCCACGTTGACCATTTCGGAAGAAATCAAGATATCCGGTCGGCTCCACAAACGATCGATTAGGTCTTTGATGGAATCCATAACAAGACCCGAGAAAAGGGGTTGAATTGTCCACCCTTCTTTTTCTTCCAACTCACAACAAAATGGATTCGATCACTCATGTCAATCACTTTGGTTGTCCTTTACCATTTTAAGACTAGTTTAATTACTGTTTGCGATCACTTGTCCTGGAACCACCTGGGCAAGAAATAGAAAGAACCAACTAAGTCCTCACCTTTCCTTGCTTGACCATAACAGGGCAACCCAAGAGACTCCTGGAGCTTCATGCTCCAAATGAGGTTTGACAAGGAAGCGATCAATATACCGCATTATTGGTTGATGCCATAGTATTGATCCCGCATTGTGCCTGGGCACAATCACGCTGACGCTTTACAACCCCTCGACTTCTGTAATAAAAAGGAAACAATTCTCCAAAAACTCCCGACGATCCCAAGTCGAGCTGTCTGCCAAGGAAGCACTCTAGTCTGCCGCTCTACCCGGCAGATTGGTGAAGAATCATTTGCTATCATTATTTTCTCTCCTCCTGGATCCAAATTGTCAACCAAAGGTCACCCTGGTCAGGTCTAGATCAATGGCACGGGAGGAATATTTAGCATCCAGCAACACGAAATAGAGATAAGCACTTTACATCCTTCCAACTCTGCACCGGCTGTGCCATGAGCAGTTCCTGCATCTGGCTCACAAATATGAATACGAGAAAACAGAAAACTCTTATATCTCTTTGAGTGTGATCAAAAAACCCCAGAAATCATCCCCATATTTTATTTTTCTTAACACTCAGGGTTTCTGAATATGAACGGCATCCTTGGCCTTGAGTGAAACTAACGCACAGAAGCTGGCCCTGGAATTAGGAATATAATCCCCCACACACTTATACAACGTCAGAGTCGTAGGACATCCTCTGGAAAATCGTCCCCAAGAACATTGGCAATAATATTTGCCTCGCTCAGTAAATGCCGTTACACTATTAACTCCTTCCAGTCTCACACAATGCAAAGTTGTCCTCCCACACCGAGTGGGTACCCTCGAATGGAATGGGAGGACGAGTGGGCTGCTCCATCTTCCAGCCCTGTGGGTCAGCGACTCAGCATCAGCCATTCCTTCCGGCGGCCTTACTCAGGCCAAGTACAGTCACGCTGGAGAGAAGATGACTGCTGAAAACGGAATTATTTGCCCAGGCTCGCCCTTGCCCCGAGCATCCTCCTCACTTGTTTCTTTCAGTGATCTCGCCACTTCGACACTCTCCTCCGAGTAGATGTTTTCCAGCACCAAACGGGTCAACTCAAAAGTCAAAAAAAAAAAGAAAAGAGGAGTTTCCATTTCACTCTGTATTCACGATTTGGTCCCAGGGATAATGAAAAAATCAATATTTCATTCGCATTACTCTTCTCATTTTCTTCAGTGGGATTTTTCCCCCTTCCACCCACTTTCTCTGAAAGAATTATTTTCCCGAACAATCTCATTCAGAAAGAAGGTGAAGACAACTTTTCTGCTCTTGAGATGCTGCGCGAGACCTCTTCTGGGGAAGAGTCTCCAGAATTGAAGAATGGCAAGGTACCCTAGTGTGTATTTCGAGGCTAGCTCCTCCCCACCCATTTTGCCCAGCACTCTCTGCAAATTTAGCTGAAGGAGTGGTATCTTATTTCTTCACAATATGCTCCTATTCGTTGAAAAAAAATTCAAAATTTAGAGGGGGAAAGGGGGGCAGGATGAATCAACCGAAATGAAATCTCAAGCGCAATTCTGTAGATCATCATCAAGCAAAGAGATCGAGGGCACTCCCTGAGAAATGCCCGGTTTGATGAACGAGAAAAAAGGATGACAAGAGAACAAAAGATATGCCTCGTTTCGTCATTGGCAGGTTCCCTCCATTCGGTTTACCAAAGAATCAGCAATGGACGAAGAGCAACGAGTCTTCAAATCATGGACTCGTTGGCCAAACCACGGAGGCGCAATTATTATTATTGATGAGAGGTGATTCGTCTCATCATCCGACGAGTTCAGTGATTTGCACGGTTGTTATCATCCATTTCTCCCCCCAACGACACAAATACAGTGCCTGGATTGAATCCATGCTCATCACGTGGAGACACCCGAGTAGGGGGTTGGATCCTTTTGATGACCAATGGGTTAATTAGGGGTTTTTTGCAGTTTGGTTCTTCACTCTCGACTTCTCGCTTCTCAAGCTTTGATGTTCACACTTTTTACCACCTCTTTCCTAGTCCCTGACGTTGCGCCAGACTGGCAACTGAGACCTAATAGATGATTTGAAAACGTGCTTCCTTAAGATCAGTTCAAACCCCAAGACTCCAAGGATATAAACAAAGAAATTCAGGGCTGCAACTGTCCAGATTCCATGCAGCCACTGACAGAGCTTGTGATTCGAGGTTGCTGGCTCATTAGAGTAATAGAAATAGCGACAATGGCAAACATAGTCATCCATCAAGTGGCAAAATAGTCGCACACATCCAATCTCACACAACATTATTCAGGAGGGTCTTCTCAAGAACATGGCGAGGGGAGAAAACCATCAGTTTGAGAGACGATTGCCTCTTGCCTCGAACATTTGACTGACTCCTTGTGCTCGGCACCGTACGATGATGGCAGAATACGGAATGGACTGCGAAGATTATAGCAGCCAATCAAAGGACCATGAAAAGAGTAAATTGTCAGACTCCATAAATGTCGAAAGAATGGTAACAATACCAAACATAAATAACACCAACTACCTTCAGTCCAGCCAACCTGGGGGTTGTCCCAGCACGTAACAGGAACCTCTTTGTTGGCTGTCATGTGCTCCAAGGGCCCCACTGCACACCAGGAAAAAAAACTGCATTCCTCTGTCACTCTATATGCACTAGTCCCATTACAGAATAATGCAAACACCCCGGCCTGGGCCACTGAATCCGACCAGCAGAACAGCACCCTGGAGCCAGACAGATCACCATCTCGAGCGGATGATTGTTTTCTCAAAATGGACTCTTATTTTTAGGGGATTATTATCCCATCCCTCCTGAAGAAATGGCCGCAGCAGTTATAATTATCTTCAACTAACCATGTTAGGGATAATGCTGGCCTGGAAATGTCATTTATGCCTGAGGTTTGTACCCGCATGTCGCCTCATTCCACAAAATCGCGTGTCTCGTGGTTTGAACTTTGAACGCCCCTTGCTTTCTGTCGATCGGACTCTCGGCTACGAGTGGAATCCGATGATACTCGACCCACCCGCGGAACCAGACCTCATGCCCCGGGCCGGTCTTGGGTAACCTTTCAAACAACCAAAACACAACTTTCTCCTCCTCCTCCTCCTCCTCCTCCTCCTCCTCCTCCTCATCATCACCATCAAACAGGATTTACAGTTTAGAGTAAAGAAAAGATTCATTTTAGTTCCCAGATGAGTGGACTCTACGATTCCCGAGGTTTTAATATGCGGGTACCACCGCTGGCTTTCTCTTGTCTCTCTCGAAGTAAATTTTAATTGAAGATCAGCGGAACACACTGTTCAAACTTCAAACCCATGGTCAAGATAGTCAAGCGTTCACCACATGATTTCCAAATTCCTTCAGCACGTCCGACCGGTGGGGGGCGAAAACATCCTCAGGGTCGCAATTTCCTCGTGGTCTGAATTCCCAAGCAGGGGGATCCCAAACCTGAAACGCGCCTAGGTTCACCCGAAGATCATACAGTGCTGCGCCTTGCAGTTAAGGTTCTTAAGGTTCTTCGACAAAACATCGAATCTGCCTTGCCCAAGGAGCAAGGCTCACCCCAGCGTGGATAATCCTGGGGCTGTACAGCTTATGTAATGACAAGGAGGTTGCATTAGTCTCCCAGGAACGACCAACCCTGTCTCGAATTCGACCTCTCAAGCTGCTGACAGTGCAAGGGAACTCAAGTCGGATACAAGTCCGACTATGGTCCAATTTTATCCCCTCCAATATGTGATTGGCAACGATAATTTTATCAAGTCACCTCGAGACACCATTCCTCATGAGACCAGCTGAGGTTTACACATTACTAGTCACAGTCCAATGATGATGATGACCACTGGTCTAGACTCTCAGCGGAAAGCTGCGAGGGCGACCATAATCTGAGCAAATCAATATCGCTAAATAATTAGCCAGCCTCACAAATTTTAACCTGCGATATTTTTCGACATTTCAAGGATGGGAATGCCAACTGCAGAAGTGGAAACCTTGGCTGAGGGGTGCGAGAGTATTTCCTACCCTGGCAAAGATGATGCGGTTTCACCCGCCGTGGATAAGCAGTGCTGGCATCAGATATGCCGGGTCCTGTCTAGGCGACACTAACCTCACACTAACTCGCAGAGCCCACAACCAAATCCCTAGATCAACCCCAGGAGCAAACTAATCGAACAACAGGGCCTCCCTTGAACTCCACAGTCTTTTCTCTTGAGTGCTCAGTGCCTCGTGCTGCCCTGACCGTAAGAATCAAGCACCCGGTGTGGACTAATCAGCGACAGTATGAGTACTAACTTTTTGCCCAGCCAGACGAAAGCTTCCCAGTTGAACAAGTGAATCAATAGAAATTGCTCATCATCCCATCCACCAAATTCTCCCCGAGAATCGGCACATCTTCGTCTCCAGCTAGGCGTCCGGAGTTTCTTCTCCGAATTTACCTACCAAAGCAATTAAACGGCCCCATGCCAACTAAATGAGATGAAGAATGAGAACGGGGCCAGCAGGAGTGGTGACAACTTGCGACAATAATAAATCCGCCTTCAAATTAATATTATCATTAATATTGGTTTTATTTTTACCTTTCTTTGATTTTAACGTTTTTTTTTTTTTTTTTTTCATTTGGATTAATATATTAACCCACGTGTTGTTAATGCAGCTGAGCATCGGAGCCTTCCGGCACTTCAAACCAGTTGAGAGGAGCAACTTTCTCTTTTGAAGACGGAATTCTGAGTCCGAGACCAAGTCTTCCAATCAAAACGTGAGATTTAATCTTACTCTTCGCTGAAGCCCATCATTTTCCACAAAAGAGGTACCATTTTTCTTTCGCTTCTTCCCCTCCCCTTCTTCGCCCCTTTTCAAGGTCACTATGGCTCATGATTCGCCTCTCAGAGCAGCATCCCCCCCTCTCATGATGCAAATTCATGAGACTTGTAAATGGCTCGAAAATACTGCAGACTCTCCAACGTAGTCCCCTCAATTTTGGAGCGAGCAGCCTTGGACGACTTTACTTTGCTGTCTTGAACCTACCGTCTCCAGGTTGATTCCCAAAACCTCAGAACAAATCCGTCTCCCTTCATCGGGAACTATTATATATTTTGTATAGTTGCTCACTTAATCCCTCTTGGATTTAAGAATGATGCAGATTCGGTGTTCAATCCAAAAGAAAGATAGAGATTCTCGCGAGGGTGTCTCGATGGCATGATCCAGGAATGCTCCCTGAGCTTCCTTTCAACATGACCCCTTGGTTGGACTTTTTTTCCTCGTGCCGACTGTGGCGAAGTCGATCCAACGGCACCATTGTGCTAATTTAATATCCTGATACTCATCATTCTCTCCTGGTGGGATCGACGGCTCGAAAAGGGATTGGGGCGGAACGCAGCATCATTCAATGTGAAAACCGCACCTTTGGTGCTGTCATGAAAACATCCACTAACGCATATTTTGCAGGATCCAAGCCCCGGTTTAGTGTCAAGCATCTAGCCTACTAGTCCATGCATGTTACCTGCTCTTTGGGATCAATCAGGAAAAGACCCAACGCATGATAGACCATCCAATACACAATTTCAGCGAAATAAATTAACCTTGAGCAAAAGTGAATTATGGATGTTTTGACCAAACCACAATGAGAATCGAGCAAAAAGTGCTTCGTTCGACTCCTCGTGCAAGTAATCAAAACGGCATCTGAACGGCATCTGAACGGCAGCAAGGAAGAGAACTTGGTCAATTATGCTAGAGGATTTTCTCTCCTCTCTCTTGAGTCAGACCAAAAGAGTGATATTACTCCCAGCTTGACACCCGATTCGTGAGCAACTGGATGACAGAATGTGGTGGTGATTCTCATGCCAATTAATTCCCCTCCTCCAACATCAATTCTATGTCTTATCTCAACTCCTTAGAGTCATCCCAATGTTTGCTTCATGTCATTCTGCAGTTTACCCTGGCCCGAAGCTGCATGATTTCTACCCATATTATCTAATAAAATCACGATGTGACTCCAACGGCACCAACACCAACACTCACTCATATTCACTAACATTATTATCTGGTTTGTGCAGCATTATTCTGAGTGACGTCTTCCGTCCCAGGCCAAATGCTGGAGCCTTGATTCTGTCAGCGCCGAAATCATGCCTGAGCCAGTCATATCGAATCATCGACTCACCACATCCTCTGTAGGTCATCAATGGTTGCCACCCGTTGGACATGTTTAACTTGTTACAAGCATACCTCTTAAAGACGATCTTTACGATGTCATCATCTCATCACCATGATCATGAGGCAAATGTTGCAGCATACCAGCGAGAATCATACCCATGTTACAACCAGGCCAGTCAGAATATAACGAAAATACCTTCTTTCCATGGCGGTGCCCAAAAATGGGCTCTCTTCCCCACCTGGAATTAACTAACCCCTCCTTCAAACACCACTACCCGTTCAAATGTTTCCGGCCTCTCTCACCTCAACTGATATCTCATATCTGCGGCAGAACCTTCCCTCCTCACCCACATAGAGACCAATGTCTTTCTTCCCTCCCAGTCCTACAGTACGGACAAAGCAGACCTTCCCAAACACTCCATACCCAGGTAAGATAGAGCTTGTGCATGCTAGCATGGTTGGAGAGCTCCAATCATTGCGACAAGGGTGAACAACAAGCCTATATTTTCCCTATTCTTTTTGCCCCCACGCTCTACTATTCATTTTTCCCTATATAACATAAACAAAAGGGAGCTTCTGACAATTACTTATATCTTACTGCAATAGGGGCAGGATCAAACATCCGGATCAATCGCCCCCAAACCGTGTACCATATTAACCACAAGATTGGTTTCACCCCAAGAATATGCATCACTCTTATTAAATTCGAAACCCCCATCGCCCTCTCTAAAAAATTCTTCGCTGCCCCAGGTCTCTAACTTTCGAGAGCAGGGGTGTTGTTTGCCCCAGATCCATACCCCCGAGCCAACATTCCGATAACAACCAGCGAAGTAGAGTACACACAAATGGGAAAAGTAGTCTCACAAACATCTAGTCTGTGAGCTCAGACACGGGCTTAGATCCACCAAAACTCTTGCATATACTGACACCAGAGGCAGGAGGGAGAAAAGGACGGAGCCACAGGGCCATATAAACCCCTAAACCCATGGCGTTGACCTATGTTTAAGGATATAAATCCGTGCTTCTTGAGACTTTTCCTCGACTACTTCGTAACAGACAAAAGCCAAACTCCTCCGGGCCCAAAGTTAGTACTGAATATGCAAACACCGTGAAGGCCTGTCGAGTTTCATTTACTTCACAGCAAATAAAACACTGATGGCACATTTTCGTTCTTACGCATCAAGTTCCGGATGAAGAGCAGATTCTACTCATATATATCCTCCCCTTTGGACGGATCGATACTAGTCTGTTATACATGTCGAGACTTCTTGCCCTAAATTCAGGGAATTATCCTACAATATAGAACTCTAACGTTATGTACTCGTAGACCGTAGATAGGAAAAATAGTGGAAGAATAGAAAGTAGTTTCACATTTCAAGCCCATGTATGGTATCCATTTCATTCCTCACATTAACTATAACACTATAGACCTGACCATCATCTTACAAAATACAGCACTCCCCAGCAACTGAGGAAGATGATGGCGAAATTGAATTCCAGTAAAAGACTTCAGAAGCACAAGAATAAAATAATATAAAAATATGGCACAGATGAAAAAGCGATCAATTGACAAAATGGTAATCCCCAGTTGAAAAACAAAGATATCAAATGCTGTCCACAAGCATAATTTCCAAATAACACTCAACCAGCATCCAAACGCCATTTCAAATACAAGATCTTTTGTTAGCCATGCTCAGGATCCGCCCGAGGTAAAAGATTGCCTTTGCCTTCCCAAATAACCACATATGTGGAATCCTCGATATTCAGGCCACTGATTTCGCTCGCAAGAGGTAGCTTGAAACCACGATGCAGACTAACGCGGTGGAGTACAAAGTTATAGGCTCCACCGGGTTGCAATATGTTATTCCGTACATTTTATCTTGAGAAAAATCAGCGTGTGTGCTTCGCGTCGTTCCGAGCACTGAGACACATGTTGTAGAATGTGTGGATCTTATATCTATGGCAGTCTTTTTTGGAGTATGAGAAGGGTTGCAAATTCGCCGGCATAGAGCAAGAATCAATATTTGACAAGCGGAGGTCGGAGGTAGAGTGTTAAATATGACAGAAAGAAATAAAAGGCGTGGATCGATCGTAGTAGATTTAGGACGACGGGGTCAGGTATATGAATTGGGTTCGACAAGGTTGGAGAACGAAGAGGATTTCAACCAGTCTATATCTTATGACCGATCGGGGTTGGTCACCTACACACCGTTATTAGTATTTATTATCCGTTGGTGAGCGGTCGACCACGACACCTACCTGCAGGATACGACGAGAAAAGTCCTGGTCGTCGTCAATGCTGCCGTTGCTCTGGCGCCTCTGGGCCATGAAGTCAGGGTCGAAGCGAGAGTCAGACATAGAGCTTTGGGACATGGGTTTGTTGCCGCCGAAACGCTCAATGTTATTAACCTCACGCAAGCGCTGATCAGCGGGATGTCGAGTCTTGAAACGCCACAGGAAGAAACCAGCACCAATCAGCGCACACAATCCCACCACTCCAACAACAACACCGGCGGCAATGGCGGCTGTATTGGGTCCGGACTTCTTATCTTGCTGGTTCGCCGCTTGGGTTTCACCTTCAGAGGTTGCGAACGGCGTCGTCTGGGTGGCTGTCGAGGCATGGCCGGTACCAGTTGATGTAGATGAGTCACCGCCCGTCGTGGTGGTACTGGAACTTGAGTAATAAGGGACTTTTTCCTTGAGGCCCGTGAGATAAACAGAGTAGGCATCAGAACCACCACCTATATGAACATTAGCATCAGTCGGCCCCAGCTTATTTTGCGGCGGAGACAGTTTCGGCACGGGAGGGTAGGAACTTACACATGACGACGGGCCAAGCAGCACACTCTTTATTGCATTGGCCGTCATCTACCTTGGATGATTCGGCTGGTAGAGTATTCCCACAAAGGCAGTGGTCTCCATCATATAGAGCAAAAACAGAGTAGTCATTTTCGTAGCAGAGATTCAAGCAGTATCCGTTACTCTGGTACATATAGGCTCCCTGGTCCTCCAAGGGTTTTGAACTCGAGAAACAGCCCTGGGCTGTTTCTGATTGCGCCATGACTGTGGGTAAGTTGCCGGCGAGCAGAAGTGTCGAGGCCACAAGAGCCGATTGCATGGTGAATGACTTCATACTAAAAAGTGGTTGTATATTAATCAGGGTAATTTAAGAGGTGTTGATAAGTAGATAACGACTCCAGAGTCACCAGCTGCGGTTGACCCGGTATCTAAACGAAGGACAAGGTACGACCCGCGTAACCCTTCAGATCCCAATGGCGAGATGGCCGACTTTTGATTTTCCGTTCACTTCCTCCAGATATGTCCAGTCCGTTGGGGGGGCCGTCCAGGTGCGAAGGGAAAGGGTATTGCTCAGGTAGCGACAGGAGAGCAGTCGGTGGAACTCGACAGGAGCCGATTGTGGTTTGAGGCAAAAATAAAGGGTGTTGGGCGACACTGGTGAAGATAGTAGTCCCTGGCGGGGAAAGGCGCAAGGACTGGTTGTTTCAGAGCTCCCCTTTCAGATGGGGGAGTTTTAATATAAAATACGGATCCCCTGCCACCACGAACAGGAACGAGAAGTCCGAGCCAAAACCGGGATAGGCGATGGGATTGTGATACACGATAAATTGGGAACCGAGGGAGGTTTCCTGAGCGATCGAACCCAAATCCCTTTGACAAGAATGGGAAATAGAAAGGGGGATGAGAGAAAGAGGTGAAAACAAGAGGGGAGGGAAAAAAACGAGAGTCCGAGATTAACAGTCAAAGGGAGGCAAGAAAGAAAGAGTGTGGTCCCTATGTCGGGATGAATAGGCGAAATCAAGGATGGGGAAGGAAAGGGAGAGGCGGAACAGAGTGAATGAATGAGTGAGCGAAGAATGGGTGGATGAAAGAACGATCCCACCACCCAAGCTAGTTCAGATGTGAATTCCGTGCCCCTTCAAAGTTGGGCTAAAACCCTGACTAATGCAGTACAGCAATACTGCAGTATCTGTACTGAAAAATAGGCAATATTACCTTTTTTTAAAAAAAAAAAAAAAATAAATAAAAAAATAAAAATATTTATCTACATAAATAAGTGACAGACTCTTATTTAGATTACGGGAGTGTGAAGGGATGACAGGGGGTGGGAAAAAGAGGGAAAACAAAACACGCGATTCTTGCCATCACCATGCTTCCTTACCCCAAAGACAGAACGCGGTACCAGCTGATTGGTAAACATGGGCAAGAAGAGTAAATAAAGCGATAATAATACCTGGTACGAAAGGGGTGGTTCCCAGACGGAGGCCGACCCTGGATGAGCAACAGTGGTAATTTTCATCCCGCGTCCCAAACTTTGCTGGCTCAATCAACAGCCACAGATAGCTTTACATAAGCGTTCTGATCCAGGGGCATCGTCCATCAGTTTCCCGCCTGGTACCCTCGAGCGGCAGAGGGTGGAGCTCCCACTGGTACTGGCTAATCCTAAACTAGCCCTAGTGTTTGGGGGTGTGGCAACGTTGTTTGAAGGATATTTAATGGAAAGAGGGGACGATTGGCATCTTCAGGCCGAAATTTTCCTCGGCTGACAGTGTTGTAGCGAGGATTGTTCTTGAGGATTATTATTATGAACAAACATTTTTCCCTCTGCTATTGTCTTCATCATCATACCGACTCATTTGAAGTTTGAAACACAGTTATGTTGCAAGAAAAATGACGCTCCCAAGAAGTCCCCAATGGAAGATCTGTCCTGACGACTTCAGTGTTCACATGCAATGGTGGGACTTGCTTTGTTGATCATCACCCAGAATCCCAGTTTCCCGGAAATTAGTTGTCACTGTACTGCTTCCCCATGTTTATGATCATTACAGCGGCCAAGTTTCCTTCTTTTATCATAGCCATTGATGGTTTAATACACGAGTGTGAACATGACAACTGAGCCACAGAGAGCCGGAACATCTTTGGTTCCTTACACTTGTGCCTGGTGTCTGGTGATGCACGCAGTCTCAAATATCCGACAATACGCCCAGTAACATTACACCATTTTCAAAATCAATCCTCCACCACCAAACATACTCTGAGACTTTCTTGCGAGACTCCGGCTAAGGGTGTGTTTCCTGTCTCAGTGTCCCCAGTGTTTCTTCTTTGAGGCCGTCTTCAAAATCCAAACCGAGGCGTGGCAACAGGGCCTCAACTCCGACCGGATAAATGGCCCATCAACAACAAAGAAACAAGATGTTGTGCAGACTCCTCCAGAGTTGAGACTCGGAGTCCAGTAGCGTAACGCCCAAGACATCACATCATACACTAGACTCTTTTTGATCCTGATGTGCAAATCCAAGCCAATTATAAGAAGTTTATGGAACCCCCTGACCCCGTTGTGGTCCGTCGTTCGTGTCATGACAGTGTGTAAGGATGGCACAGACAATGCAAGACTCGTCAATGGGCTTTTTGCATGCGTGTTTAAGTTTCTCTGGCTGATTTTCTTCATAAATCATGTGTGCTCAAGGAAGGTAAAAAAAAAAAAATTTTCGTCATTGCCTTCGCGAACGTTAAGAAAAAAAAGCCACAGGTGAGAGTTTCCATGGGACCGTTGAAGCGGACGTTCCCGGGGTGGACCTTGGACCCTACTGAGGACTCAGGAGTCAGGACAGAGAATGAACAAAGTCTCTCCGAAGTTTTGAAGCAGAGTACTCCGTACAAAAGCAAGGGTTTAATGATTCCGTTTTCTACACTCTTGGGCTGCATGACTCTCGACCTTCTTGGGAGGGAGAAAAGTAGAAGCACAAGTACACTTGAAATATACTTTCCCCCTAAAGTTTTCAACGATCATGATGTGTTCATGGGTCCGTGGTTTATGCATTGTAGCCCACCATCATCCCTCAAACGCCTGAATTACGTACCTTATGTGGGACAGAGGTCGGAATTTGATCTGCTCCTCATAGTCACGACTCGTGTCCTTCCCAGCGAGCAATCCAGGTTGTACGCCTCCGTCAGCCGAGGGCTTAGAGCGACGTACATCCTATCCATTCATTTTGGAGTGAAGGCAACGAGCAGTTCCAGTAAGCTTGATATTCTGTTTCATGTTGAGCCAACGCAGACTCCTGGCGCCTCAGCATGAGGGTCTGCGCCAACCAGGTGGGATTTCCATCATAAGAGCGGGGTAGGGATTTTCTGCTTACCTACAAAGGTTATACATTCTGTTGCCCCTCACTTGATTTGATGGCCTACTCGAGAGAAAATATCTTGAGCACAGAAACAGGAACAATTATCGCTTCACTATCTATGACTTCCTGTTAGATCAACCCCTCTACGCGCCCTTCGAGCGGCGAATATACTAAAGCTATCATATCAAGTTGAAGCTGGAATATTCATAAACCTGTTCTTCTAAGTGAGATCTCCGTTTCCAAACGTCTCTCGAAACACACTCAGCCAAGAAAATTTGGCAGTCACTTGTTCAGGCGAATATCCTTTATTCAGCTTCGGCGATCCCCCAGGCCTGTCCCTGCAAATAAACTTACACTGATAACTGAGCTCCAAACCAAACGAGATTCCGTCTGGTACGCCATCACATATATATCTCTATGGACACGAAGAAAGATATTTGACTGAAAGCTGAAACCGTTCGGGTTGTAACACTTTATATATATATATACCTTGATGCATTGTCATACTGGCCATTGGCCCGCTTTAACTGAAGGAGAGCTTAAGTACCACCTGCATCCATGATAGACGTCCGGGAAATGAAGAATACTGTTTTTCAGGTATCTTTATCTGATGTATTTCCTACCTAGGTAGCAAGCTCCCTGAAGCAAGGTCTACCCGAACAGTTATATGGGAGCGGATATCAAAATTAGATAGAAGCGCAGTTCCATCACGGATTATGCATCTGAAAAATACTGTGTCTCAGCCAAAACCGATCTTACAATGGGAGAACGCATCCCGTTCAAATGCACAGTCAATCAGTGCCTTTAGAATGCGAGGCCAAAATTCCTGCCCCCCTGCCTAACTCCGAGTATATACAGGAACAAGATGACTCGCATCATCATACTATTTCGTATGAGAGAACTAGCTTTCAACCCCTAAGAAACGCTAGGAGATAAAGAAGAAATCCTGGTTTTCGGAGTTAAGCAAGTATCCTCCGTAACCTCTCTTCAAGAATAAATGGGAGCAGGTTCATTTACGACACCTGGAGTCTTCGGTGGGCGAGCTAAAAATGAAGCTACCGACGAGAAATACTTGATTCTTTCAAAGGCTACGACACAGCGATGTGAGTGATTCCTCTTTGAAAAAGCCAGTGTTGGGAAAAAAAGCAAAGAAGGGCTGAGAAGGGGGGAAAACAAGAAATAATAATAGGGAGCGACTATTTGCACGAACACTTTTCTTGTTGCACGAACAAGACCTTACCTATTTAAGACTAGTTTTATTAACGTGGGACTAGCATATTATTACCAAAGGTAAGTCTTTTAAACACACTTAGTTAGGGTTGTTTAGGGTTGTTTAAGGTGGTAAGGGTTAGTAAAGGAAGTAGGGTTATTCAGGGTTAGTTTAGAGATTTTTTTTTAATTTTTTTTAGAATAGTTAGAGGGTGCTATATAAGTATAAAAAGGATTGATATATAAATACATTTAGAGGAAGAAGTAATGCTAGTCTTAAATAGGTAGTACTAGTACTAAATGGGCTAGGTTGTTCATGCAACAAGGAAAGTGTTCGTGCAAATAGTTGCTCCCTAATAATAATGAACTCCCAAGCCACAACAGCTTCAACCAGGTCGAGAACGTTGTCACCAGGCCCACCATCTCGTACCACAACACCCCAACAATACGGAGAAGTAAGCTGTAAATTGGCAATTTGCGAAACGGCAAGTTTGCTTACTGTAGGCGACCTGTATCTTAAAAAATCCTCTTCGTTTTGTGCCATCAAAAGTTCGAGGGAGAATCTCCTTTCGACATCAATAATTAAAATTTTTCTGAGACAGCATTGTCCTAGTTTATGCAACTGGGATTATAATGTGCCAAGACACAGGGAAATATTGGCACGAGCAATCAGTTCCATACAACCGATTTTTCATACGTGGAGACTGGTTGCGTGACCAAGCAGGTTTGATCCCATTAATCAGCCGAATATATCTGAAAGCCACTGTCGAGGCTGTATATATGTTTGTATATATTTTGTTCAGCTCCCATTTTCAAAGTCCTTTCTGTTACTTGGAGCTCAAATTACGATCGACTGGGTAAAAATGGTGTCTCTATATCAGTAAACATGGCTCAAGCTAAATGCAATATTGTGTCCCTTGGCTTAGGTAGGTACCTATGATCATCTATGCATGGTCAAGACTGAATTCGGGATTCTATATGTAACTGAAGAGGTTATTTAGATATCTACCCAGGAGCAAACATATGCTTCTTCCGTGCATCATGAAAGAAACAGCAAGTTAGACAGGCAGTGTATCTACTACTACTAAGTAGTAGCACTTCTAGCATAGGTATATGTACATATTCTGTACCCGACTAAAAAAAACCCTGATACTCAGCAGTTAGGGACCTTGATGTAACCAAATTGAGGATATCATTTTTTTTTCGGATCGCTTCTCTTTTTACAGAATTCCAGAAATAATACATATCACAACAAATAAAAAAAAAACGCAAGCAGCTTCAAAAGCAGACCTGCAATTCATGTACCCCATTTT
Source organism: Aspergillus biplanus (assembly GCA_027569045.1). NCBI lineage: Eukaryota > Fungi > Ascomycota > Eurotiomycetes > Eurotiales > Aspergillaceae > Aspergillus > Aspergillus biplanus. Next base: position 145,665 of record JAPDEJ010000057.1, read on the forward strand.
TCTTTTTCAACGGCTGCGGCACCTTCAATAAATGCTTCGTATTCCATTTGTTTCCAGTTGTTCCCCTGTATATATGCTCATGAAACATTTCTATTAAGAAATGGAATTCTTAAACCATGCAAACTCTTATCTTCCCTGACACACTCGATGGATTCCTTTTTTTATATAAATCATGGTTTGGGGATATGGAGGGTTTTGCTGACCATGAGGCACCCGTGAAGAACAAACAATAGGACCACAGGATGGAACTCAAATGGAGTGCCTTGAGCGACCAGTCCAAGCGGTAGGTCATCCAGAATCCACCCCTGAGAGACCCAGTAGGCCATCAAGGAAGCGATCGATAACGTTGTCGGAATCGGGGTGCCTTCAAAATATTTCGACTTGCCGGTCTTATCCTTAGGTAGAACAGCGACAGTCACGTTGAACCGAGCGAGCCGTGTCAAGCCACAGAGAACAAAGAACGCAAGCATCAGGTGATCAACAGGTGTGCGGATCCCCAGAGCGAATGCTGCTGCAGCTGGTGACATGCCAAAGGAAATCTAGGAATGGAACGGTTAAGATTTCGAAGCCCACAGGAGCCGATGGACATACCAGGTCTGCCAGTGAATCCAGTTCCTGTCCCATGAGAGACGACTTTTTCCTCCACCTCGCAATCTTTCCATCCATGAAATCGAAGAAGAGTCCCAGTGGCATCAGCCCTAGCGCGGTCCAAATAGCACCAAACTCATAAGGATCCCCAAGACAATATCGCATCGAGGAGAGAACAGACATCACTGTTTATGAACCGGTTAGCTGCTGTTTTGTGGTGGGAAAGTGGAATGATCGGAATTCAGGCTTGCCTCCACACAATCCTATATATCACAACGTCAGCGGAAATTTTCCCTTTCATAATTTTCAAGGATGTCTGGTGTTTTACCATTGAGTTCAGTCACCAGATCTGCGAGATGTAAGGCCCTGGTTCAAAGAGTAGTGAGTAGCTTGTCCTCAACTCATATGAGATCGCCTAGCCAAACCTAATCAAACTGAAATGACCCGTTTCTGAAGAAAGGAGCATCTTCTGCTTCTCTTGCCCTGTAAGGTTTTAGTAGTTATCTCAAACACATGGGCTTACAATGCTTCGGGCGTACCTCCATCGGCGACTGGTGGGACACCGCTGTTTGTAGATGAATTTTGTGGCATAGCTGACGTCCTGCGAGACATGCTCATTCAAATTCCAATAGTAGCCAGATCCGCAAATAACGAATAGAGAAATATAATTAAATATCTTAAACTGTCTCAAAGATTCAGGTGGGAGGACGGGAGAGTAATAATGGTGCGGATGGCTGGTACTTTGAAGGAGGAGTGTTGACACATGCACGTGCAGAATCTACCAACCTACATTCAAGAAAGCGTGACTAGACGTCATTGTTGGGCGGTGCGTCGCTGCGCCACACTTACTTGCCACACCTAGGAGGAGAATCTGGAACAACCCAAGTCAACCCATTCAATTTTGCGGTACGAGAAATGGAAATCATCATCAACCGGATATCATAGTTGATAGCCGGCCGCATGCACTACAGGAGATTGGATATGGGCACAACAAGATTCTTTTTTCCTTTACTATGAGGCACAATAATTATCAACACAAAAAAAAAGGTTCCTGCAAGAGCTTCCGTTTTCCCATAACGCCGTAATAAGACAGGACGAGGTAAAGATAGAGGCTGTCTAACGTCGGAAACCTCCACCGCCACGAGGACCTCCTCTGCCACCTCCTCTAGAAAAGCCACCGCTGCCACCACGGAAGCCACCGCTACCGCCGAAACCTCCACTGCCGCCGAAACCTCCACCCCGGGGGCCACCACGACCTCTGGGTGCGCCGCCCCGGCCACCGCGTGGTGCACCTCGTCCACCGCGGAAACCACCACCACGAGGTCCGCCACGGGAAGCACCTCCCGCTCTCTTTGGTTTCGCAGCACCTAGGAATTCGTGAGTACTGGAGAAAGGCCTGCGATCAAAATGAGATGGGAATCTTACCTGGTGGGGGTTTGGGCTTCGGGAGGAATCTGTTATAATTAGGTCAGCCTGGGTTATAGAGCAATACCATTGCGAGGGGACTGTACTTCTCCAAGGGGAGGAGTTTATCACCACCGATGTAAACCTTGTCGCCGGGTTTGAACGAAGTTGCGACAATGCCTTCCTGAGGTTTGATGGTGAAGTACACCTGGTTGATGGGCCCTAGAACCTCGTCGACCTTGCCAATAGGCGTCTTAGGGGATAAATGTAAGTATTCTGATTCTGTTCGAAAGCGCTTTTGCGGGAGGTATCATACCTTGTTTTCCAGGTAGATCGGGGCGTTAAAGTACGGGATCTTGGGGTTGATGGATTCGCAGACCATCTCACCCTCGCAAGCGTGCATGAAGGAGCCCATTTCTAACCATTTATCAGTGAACTGTCAGACCCAAAAACCCATTAGATATAAAAGTTTACCTAGCACTTGGTCTGGGGGCCCGAAAGACGGTTGAAAGCCTCCACGGCCTAACGGAAGAAAATTTCGTCAGCTCTCCCCATGGCGGCATTTGATCTCAATTGGGATGGTTGCTCACCTCCACGGCTGCCGAAGCCTCCTCCACGTCCAGAAAAGCCACCACGACCGCCTCCGCGAAAAGACATTTTGAGACTGGAGATTGTTATGCTGTGGTTGTATGGGCGGATAGCGGAGAAGTTTTCAAATGGTGGGAAGCTCGAAAGGGTAAAGTGTCGCTAGCCCAAGGGCAGTTTTTTACCACGTGACTCACCGCCTCCCGAATGATTCACAGTTTGAGACTTGAGGACATTTATTTAAGCAACAGCGTCGCTGCTGATTACCGCTTTACTCTGCGCACATTTTCCCGATAGTTGCCTTGGAGTTGAAGGATACCACCATGGCTTCAGATGGACCGAAGGATTTGCCCATCCGGCCCGCCGCGCAGGCAAAGTCTGCCAGTGAGTGTTCACTTACCCCGCCCTATCTACAAGAGCCCCTCCTAAGATGTCAATTGCGCCAGGTGCCGACTCGCTTCCGGATTTTATGATTGAGCGAAATAAGCTGTTTGAGGACCTGTGGCAGGAACATCTCGAGGAAGTCAAGACTAAGCCTCATCCTGACATCAATGTCAACGTTAATCTGGGTAACGGAACCACCTCCTCCTTCCCGGCTAAGGCTTGGGAAACTACACCCGCATCCCTACTCAAGCACATCCCTAAGGAGCTGAGCGCCAATATCGTTATCGCTAAGATTGACGGGAAGGAACTTTGGGATTTGGGCCGTCCGCTGGAAGGCGACTGTACCGTCTCTTACGTTCCGTTTGACAACCCGGAGGGTAGAGAAGTTTTCTGGCATTCCAGTGCTCACTGCCTTGGTGAGGCTTGTGAGTGCGAGTATGGATGTCTTCTTTCTCATGGACCGCCTACTCCCCAGGGTTTCTTCTATGATATGGCCATGCCCGAAAAGTACGCAGCCTATTTCCCATCATAACCTTTATACCAAAGAAAATCAGACGGAAACAAAAGAAAAGAAAAGGAGTACTTTTTGATTTTACCTCAGAACGCTAATTTAGAAATAGCCGTGTTGTTCGAGAGACCGATTGGCCGGCTTTGGATAAGCAAGCGTCGAAGATATTTAAGGAAAAACAGAGCTTCGATCGACTGGAAGTTACCAAGGAAAACCTCAGGAAGATGTTCTCATACAGCAAGTATAAGCTGCACTATATTGACAAGCTGGTGACTGGAGAGAAGAGTACCGTCTACCGCTGCGGTACTTTGGTCGACCTCTGCAGGGGCCCCCACATTCAAAGTACCGGCAAGATTAAGACCTTCAAAATCATGCAGGTAGGGAACCTTTCCGTCCTTCTTCTCTTTTTTCTAAAAGCAAGAGATAACGTGCTAATTCCCTCACAGAACTCTTCTGCTTATTTCCTTGGTGACCAATCCAACGACTCACTACAGCGTATCCGTGGCGTCGCTTTCCCTGACAAGAAACAGATGCAAGAGCATCTCAAATTCTTGGAAGAAGCAGAGAAGCGCAATCATGTACGACTCGGCAAGGAACAGGAATTGTTTTTCTTCGATGAAGTTTCTCCTGGCTGCCCTTTCTTGCTTCCCAATGGTACCAGGATTTTCAATGCTCTTCAATCTCTTCTCCGATCGGAATACCGCAAGCGTGGGTACCAAGAAGTCCAGACTCCCAACATGTATGACGTCGGCATTTGGAAGACCTCTGGCCACTGGGCTCATTACAAAGATGATATGTTCAAGCTTGACGTTGAGAAGCGCGAATGGGCCCTCAAACCCATGAACTGTCCTGGCCACTTTGTACTCTTTGGCCACCGCGAGAGGAGCTACCGAGAGCTTCCTCTGAGAATCGCCGACTTTGGTGTCTTGCACCGAAATGAGGCTTCAGGGGCGTTGAGCGGACTTACCCGGGTGCGAAAATTCCAACAGGATGATACCCATATTTTCTGTACTCAGGACCAGGTGAGTTGTACTTCCTTCGGATCGCATATTTCTCTACAGCTCGATTAACACCGCCAAGATTATGTCGGAAATCGAGGGTTTGTTCGACTTTTTACAGGCTATTTATGGGCTTTTCGGCTTTACTTTCAAGCTGAAGCTGTCCACTCGCCCAGAGAAGTATCTGGGTGAGCTAGACACCTGGAATTATGCTGAAACCCAACTGAAAGCGGCGATGACCAAGTTCAAGGGCGACGACTGGATCATCGATGAGGGAGATGGTGCATTCTACGGACCCAAGATCGATATCACCATTGCCGATGCCCTTAAACGAGAGTTCCAGTGCGCCACCATCCAACTCGATTATCAGGCGCCCCTCAACTTCAAGCTAGAATATATGAGCCACGAAAAGGCCCAGCCTGGCGCTGATAAGGAGGCCGAGACCAAGCCTAACGAGCCTGGACCTGGTCGTGCGCGCCCTGTTGTCATTCATCGTGCAATCATTGGAAGTTTCGAGCGGTTCTTGGGTATTTTGATCGAACACTTCGGTGGCAAATGGCCCTTCTGGATCAGCCCACGCCAGATTTTGATTGTGCCCGTCATGCCGTCAGCTAATGACTATGTCGAAGAGCTGCAGACTATTTTGCGGGGTGACAAACTGCATGTTGACATTGATATTAGTGGCAACACCATGCAGAAGAAGATCCGCACTGGACAACTGGCACAGTACAACTTTATCTTCGGTATGTTCTTTCGCCTTATTTGTATTTTTTCTTTAGTAGACTGACTCTCGAAATAGTTGTTGGTGCCCAGGAGAAGGAGAACCGGTCTGTTAATATCCGCAACCGCGATGATCCAGCCACCCAGAATAAGGGTATCATGATTCCGCTCGAGGAGGCTCGCGAAAAGCTTCGGACACTCAGAAAGGAGCGCAGACTAGTCAACTCCCTTTAAAGCCAATTCGAAAGAAAAAAAATCGAAGTTGATGACGAGTTACATATATGCAGCGCCGCGCGGTAGTCATAAATTCCAAACACATGATTTCAACTTCGTTCCTCCAACCCCCCCCCCCCCCCCCCTTGCCCCGTAAATTTATATACCACCTGAATTTTAATTTGTTATAATCATTTTCGGTTGGGGGTTGTTCTCGTTGTGGGACAAGTGGTGTTGGAAATTCGGAATCAGCATGCGGGCCAGTGACAACCTCTCGTGGCTTTTTGGTACTGGGAGGCAGGGATGTCCGTTCTGATCTGGAGGGAACTTGGCCCTCTCCTCCGTGAGTCTGCGTAGAGGTGCATGAAAGGAGGCCGATTATTGGCCTAAACTACAGGCCCGATGCTGTCTAGATCCTCATGGTTGGATTCGATGACTCGGTAGTCTTCGCAGCCTCTGCCAATCACAACCTCTGCTGTGGACCGCTGCCTGTTTCATCCCTTTTTTGAGCCTTACCAGGCAAACCCAGAAGAAGAGGGAGTGGAAAGGGAAAAGCAAGAGGGCTCAAAGAATATTCGATTTGTTGGAAGACAATGCTGATCCCATTCTTATTGTTGCAAAGCTCCTGCTCCAACAGCTTCGTCTGAATGTGGACAAGTCATGCCTGAATCACGATGCGACAACTCCGCCTCCTCTTCCACCACGTCCTCCAGCAACAAAATTTTGGTGCCTGGAGGCTGCTCGCCGCAACTGCTGTATTTCTTGTTGGATGTGTAGTTTTGCTCACATATTCGAGTTCCAGTAGCGAACTTGAATTTTTTTTAGATAGTGGGGCCGCTTCCAGTTACAAAACCAGTCCCAGCGTGAATACCGGCAACCCCAACACCAGCGACGATGGCGATGACAGTGACAACGATGACATCTCCTGCTCCATCGACCTCAATCTCCTCCGGATCCATGCGTCGAATTCCTCCACCGTCAAGTATGCCCGATTAAATATCGCTGTCAATCGAACGGAGACTTTCACTACCTTCCCGTCCGACCTCGACATATTTATACCCCAATACCAGTCCGTCCAACTGGATACCGGAGCCATCCGAGAAGCCCAGCCAGAAGAAAAATGCGCTCCATCGATAACAATCGAAGTCCCCCTGGTGGCTCCCCGCCCCGACGCATCACACATTATATTCGGCGTTGCTACATCTCTCGAGAGGCTCGAGGACTCTCTGGACGCGTTCGCGCATTGGGCGGCCAATACCCAAGTACGAGTCCTAGCGGTGGTTGAGCAGGGCGGGTCATCGATACGAAAACGTATCGATAATCGGGCGAGCGAGCTAAAGATTCGCCTGGAAATCCTTCAGAGTGAAGCCGAATATCTGGATCGGTACTTTACGCTCATCCAGACATTGTATCAACGCCGTGATGAATCCACACAGTGGGCGGTTCTCATTGACGATGATACGTTCTTCCCCTCGATGCAGAACCTTGTGGACCGGCTCGCAACCTACGACCCGACGAAGCAGCAGTATATCGGAGGGCTGACAGAGGACATGGCCCAGCTGTATGGAGCTGGGTATATGGCGTACGGCGGAGCCGGGGTTTTCCTTTCCATCCCTCTCCTCCGGGATCTACAATATGTCTTTGAAATGTGCTATCCCTTCAAGACTGAGGGGGACCGGATGATCGCCTCCTGTATTTACGCTCACACCAACGCCAAGTTCACCTGGGAGCGTGGACTCCACCAGCTCGATCTTCGCGGGGATGCGTCGGGCTTCTTCGAATCGGGTCGTCCGCTGCCCCTCTCCGTGCACCACTGGAAATCATGGTTCCAGGCCGATATGGTGGCCATGGGAAAGGTGGCGGGCATCTGCGGGGACGCATGCCTGCTCCAACGCTGGCGCCTGCCTGATGATTGGTACCTTATAAACGGGTACTCGGTTATCCACGATCCGACCGTGTGGAACTCCCCACGTCCCATGGAGCAGACCTGGGATGAGAGCAAGTATACCGGTCCGGATCCTTTTTCGTATAGTCTCGGACCCCTGCGGCGTCGCGACAAGGAGAAGATTTCTTTCCGCTTAACAGACGCAATCCAGGAGCAAACCGAACAGGTTCGACAGGTATATGTTCGGAATGGCACGTCTGAGGATCCCCCGCAGGTTCTAGAAATTGTGTGGGCTGTGGTTTCCGGGGGTCAATAGCCTTGACCTTTCTCTTTACTTCCTTTTTTTCTTGCCCCCCTCTTTACTATGTACAATCTTTTGGATAACCATCTAGACCAGGTAGATAATGTCTTTTTTCCCCCTTTCTATTATAGTTTCAGTTCTTGGTGCGCGCGCTTTGCTTCACCCATATACGATTTACGATAAATGATCGCATGAATATAGAAAAATTCAATTAGCCAATTAACAGTCGGCGCCAGGTTTCTCCTCCTGTAACATGCAGAAGACCTCAAGGGTCTGTGAATGACTTAAAGGATCAACAACAGTTAAGGTGCCCTTGTCCCTATGCACCTCAGATCAGGTGATGCCTAAAAAGGACTACGACCCATGTCGGCTGACCCCTCTGCACTCACATCTCCGCATATATCGAACCAAGTTCCAAACCGTCATGGCCGAAGCTACATCCTGGGAAACTGGCGAGCATGGCGGTCTCGTCTCTATTGGCACCCATCGGCTCTATGCCTGTATCACAGGCCCTAACCGCGCAACACCTGCGGCCCCGATCGTGGTCATTTTCCCGGGGGTAACATGCAGCATCAAAGAATGGGCCGGCGTCCGTCGCATGCTCCAACCCTTTTGCCGGGTACTTCTCTACGAGCGATCGGGATTCGGCGCCTCAGACGAATCTCCGGCCGACTCACCCCCAACAGCGCAGAACATTGCCCGGGAGCTCATTCTCCTCCTAGCTGCGCTATCGCTCCAGCCACCTTATGTCCTTCTCTGCCACTCCTACGGGGGCATCACATCGCGGGAGTTTCTCCACATCAAGGGAGAAAACGGCACTCTCTCCGACGTAGTAGGGATGATCATGGTCGACGCAAACCAGGAACGCAACTGTGAGATCTGGCCGGTCCCTGGCTTCTCTGAGATTACCCGCGGGCTCGACCTAATGGAGGTAACCGGGTTGAGCCACTCGGTATATTTGACCGACGCGGAACAAAAAGAGTTGATCGCAGAGAACGCAAGCATGAAGCATCAGCGCACGGCTGCCCGGGAGATGGAGCACTACGTGGAGAGCTGTGAGGTTCTAGCGAGGAAGAAGCAATTGGAGCGCATCCCACCCCTTTTGGGTTCGGAGACACCTGTCAACATCCTGAAGGGGAACGCGGCGGGGGATCTCAAGAAGATCTTTGAGGCGGGCGTCGCACGGGGCAATGGGACTCCACAGCAGAAAGAGGAGTGTTTGATGAGACTGGGGGCATATCCGGCGAAGGATGAGGAGTTTCAGCGTGGAAGTCTACGGTTATCAGGGAATAGTCAGTTTGTGGTTGCATCTGAGGAAAGTGGGCATAGTCTGCATTTGACCGAGCCACACAAGATTGTGAGCGGGGTACGCTGGGTCCTTGGTAATATGGCTGATGGTTATGTCTGATTCTATCTCCCAACAAGCTTGTTGGTGTCCGGCCCTTCACAAATGTCACCCATCATCCACTTGCTTGGCCCCTGGTTTGGTTTAGCTGTTGTTCATTCAAAGGTACGTAGTCACACTTTGTTACTTACTAGACACTCGCATCACGAGGCAGCATTCCACGCCCAAGACAATTATTTACAAGCACGCTCGACGTGACGGAAAAGATGACGGGTAGAGCAAATACCCCTCACAGTTAGGTATCCAGCACCTCTCTTCAATAATAATTTGGCACGTCAATCTGACACGAATTCCCCTTGCTCTTTCCTTCTTAAGAAGGAAAAAAAAGCAAAGAAATAAAAAGGCAAAGTTGCATCCAATATTACGAAACCGCTACAGGATCTTCCTTCCACATATCAATCCCATTCCCCTTTCCATACGAAGTCCATAAAGGAGAACCGGGAACTTCATCAATCAAACCAAAGCCCCAATACACCAAGCTATCTTATCAGACTCGTCCTTGTGATTTACTATCGGCCCTCATCAGGCCCCAGCTCTGTGCAACCTTCCATGAACCACAAAATGCCCATACTGAACCGCCAACCTCCTTTGTTGACTGTTGTCGAAACCAAGGCACGGACCAGTCGGTCGGATCCTGACCGTGGGGTGATTGGGGTAAGCCCTATCCTCGAGGCACCAGTAATAAAAGGATTATTATCGAATTGGAACCTGTCAGAGCGGGAATAAAGATAGTGTAGCGTAATATACCCCGTACTTATGTATTTTTTGGCCGTTGCGAGAGGGAAGATCTTGCTGCTTCTGGGTGAGGATAAAAGTGGATACCGGGGTGTTCGGACCCAGGGCTTTGGGTGAAGTACTTTTGTGGAAGACAAATCACAATTTAAGTTACATGAAAATTATAGTAAAGTTTAGGGCGGGAGAGGCCCAAGGGTATTAATTAATTTTAAACACCGTGCTCGTGTTAAGGTACCGTTTTTTATACTCCGTAGATGGTCCAATATCATTTGCAACTCCTTTAGCAGAATTAGTACATACTGGAAGAACATCAATGTCATCCCATGAGAGGCTTCTTGATTAAGTGGTATAGTTATACAAATTAGTGTCTTGTTTAAATCAGAGCTGGTTCATTTACTGGAGGCCATAGATTGTCGCCAAAATCAAATCAACTTTTCAAATATTGTTGGGCCAAGGAAAGAGGTAAAAGCAGCCAGTATAAAATATCCAGAACCAGCCTTGAGGATTGAGTGTTAAGAGCCAAAAAATGATAACAAAGTTATATAGGTATTAAGATCTGAGAATATCCCCCCGCCATCAACAGGCAGTAATCATATAGTTCGTTTCTCAAAAATCACCCGAAAATTGAGTATCGCCCATCTATATCGGGACAAGAAAGATTAAAAATGATAAGAAAGAAAAAAAAAAGAATCACCATGTGTTAAACTCAGCTAAGGTTTATACGTCACAGAAACTTCCGTTGTCATATTGACCTTATCCGTCGTAGTCGTAGGGAGGATTGATTGCTGGCTGCCATGATCCACAACGGTATCGATCGTCCCGCGACCAAAATCATTCTGTGTTGTGTATAAAGAGGTATCAAAAACAATCCGCCGCTTCTGTCCTGATTCCCCGGGTGGTAGCATATTGTAGCTTTCCTGAGCGGTAGACGAAGGGAAGATCTTTCCAAGAAGGGGCTTTAGGGTCGGGATGGAGGAGGCAATGATCGTGAGACCGATTTCCACTGCAGCCCAGTTGAGCAATGGTGGCATCTCCCCTGGATGGCATAGTAAGTATTCGAATTCCGTTCAGGAAAAAATCAATCCCTGTGGGGGGCGGAAGAACGAGGGTGCATACATGTGAAGTCCGATTTAGCGGACAGAGCCACTAGGTAAGAAGTTTTGACTATCGCAGCTGTGCCAGCACTGTTTAATCGAGGATATCAGCAAGTTACTTGATGGGTATAGTGAGAGGTGATGGAACATACAAAACTCCCAGGCTCATGGCGAAGGCCACGCCAAACTTTTCCTTCTTCTTCATCTGGAGTTTCCAGACAATGGTCCAAGGCAGGAGAGCCAACACAAAATCTTGGGCTCCCGAATACGCTATGATGGGGTCAGCAATGAAACTGTAACAATATATGTGGAAATAACGGCGCTCACCCCCAACAAAAAGAGAGTAGTTGGTGAAGACACGAGATGGCCAACATTCTGACTTCACGCTCGGATCCCAATTGCTCCTAGGATCTTTGCATTGGGCAAACACGAAGATTGCTGCTAAAATATTGACGATAATCATCGTGATTATGATAAACCAAAGCAGAAAAAACATCCACCGCTTAAAGATGATCCGTAACAATGTGACGGCAAACGACGTTTTCCCGAGCGCGCAAGCCATGATGGCTAGAACTTGGCTGATGCTGCTGAAGCGAGCCACCCCTATCAAGTTCGCTGGGTTCTGCAAGACCACCACGAGATGTCTTCCTAATCCAATATCCGTGGCTGCATGGCAGACAGCAGCATAGCCGATTAGACATGCCTAGATGGGGTAGAAGGCCCTGAATCAGCTTCACGACCATAGGGAAGACCAGGAAACGACTGATAAGTCTTACAACGGCAACTGCAGCAATCAGATCGTCCCACCCGAAGACCCGCTTTAAGTGAAGCCTCACGTATAAACGGAGGATGACGAAAAGCAAAGGAGTCATAGACATCAACCACATAACCGCTTTAATTTGTGAGGCTTGGCTCTCGGCCATGAAGGCAGCAGATGGTTGCGCTGGGGAAGCCATGGTGAGCAGGCAAGTTATGTCCTCTCGCTCTTGAAGGAAAGACCGTCCTCCGTATCACTCAGACTTAGATATATTCCATAGCGAAGGCAGAGGAGGTTAGAAGATAAATAATGCGTCACATCGAGATCGTCCCCCAAAAGTCGATTGGGAACCGCTGTCAAGTTTTGACAGCTGGTCTCTGCATCCCCCTGTTCTCTCAGATTCGGGCTTTTTTTTTTTCTTTTTTTTCTGTTGAATATTGAATACCAAAAGCACCCACTTGAAAAAATGAGAGCAGTAATTCGGACTTTTTCCATCGAGCGGGTTAAGCCTACGCTAACTAATCAGCGAGTGGCCCGTTCAAAAGCCTAGATGGCGGCCGGGCTGATCAGCTCGGACGCTAGGCGTCAATTAGTTGGCAGCCTTTGGGTCCAATGCGCGAGAATTCCTTGATTAAACCTCCACTTTCCGTATTCCGGAGGAGAGGCTTGGGACCTGTGATGAATGGGAAAAACCAATTAAATTGGTTCGTGCGTCGTATAGTTTGCCTCGCTATGGCCACCCCCCTCCCGAGAAGAACATCATCTTCCCATGACAAATTAGAGGAATGACCTTTTCTTAATGCAGGTCAATACCCCTGGTTGTTCACAATGCTATTATCAAAAAACCTTTGTTTAAGGCTGAAACAAAATAACCCATATCTCTCTCGTTCCTTTCCCGTGTTTCCCTTTGCCAAATTAAAGGATGGTGGGAGTACTTTTGGAGGGCCTGTGGATCCAAATCTCCGCCGCACTTGGCCTGCTGCTTTTTACGTACGTCTTTTGGGCGGTTTTCTTGTCGCCGTTGAGGATCTTCCCAGGCCCCTTCCTCGCAAAAATCACCAATTTTTGGCGAGCCCGCCAAGCATATGGTGGTTTCCTTGACCGGAACTATGTGCAGTTGCACCGACAGGCCGGTTCGGTGGTTCGGGTTGGGCCCAACGCCTTGAGCATATCGGACCCAGCCTTGATCCGAGTGATCTATTCCACCCGGAACCCCTGGAAAAAGGTATACCCCATTTTGATATCACAATGTGACGTGTGGGGACTGCCGACTGACATAGATCCACCATACCTCAAGAGCGACATGTACCGTCCCAACGATGTTCTTGTTAACGGCCAAAGAATGTCAAATCTTTTCAACAGTCAGGACGAAGATTGGCACAACCAAAATATTCTCCCAATTCGCAACCTGTGGCGGATGACCAAGGTCCTCGAATATGAGCCCCTTATCGATGAAACCCTGAATAAGTTTACCAACAAACTTAACGCCAAATTTTCTGATGGGAAGATCTGCCCAGCTGATGAATGGATCGGATACTGTAACCTTAGCTACCTACCGTCTTCTTAGGGTCCGTACCACTGACTTATGATGCATAGTTGCGTGGGATGTGACAGCAAACATCAGCTTTGGCCGCCATTACGGCTTCATTGACCAGGAAAAAGACGTAGACAGTCTAATCACAGACTCAACCAAAGGCCTTGTTTATTTTGCTCCAGTGAGTATTTCGTTCGGACCGGCTACTCAATCCATTTGTTGTCGCCTCTCATATTTACCCAGCCATCATGATAGGTCTCTCAGATCCCCTGGATCGATAACTTTCTTGACAAAAACCCGATCGTCCGCATTGGCCCTAAACCAACATTAACGGGTGTACTATACGCCTTCAAGGTAGTTGCCGAGTACCAGGCCCAATTGAATGAGAAAAGAGCCAAAGCCGGTGCAGTTGACCACACATTAGACAAGTATGTCCAACTCAAGGAAACTTATCCGGATATGGTCAATGACCATCAGATTGTCAACTGGTTAATGTTAAGTATTCTTGCGGGTGGTGATACCACGTCTGCTACTATGCGAGCGGCTGTATACTATCTAGCCAAGAGCCCTGTTGCATCCGAAAAACTTGCGGCGGAACTAGACTCCGCCGCCCTTCCGATGCCAGCTCAGTGGAAGGACATCCGGGAATTACCGTATCTAGATGGAGTCATTCGCGAAAGCATGCGCATGAATCCTGGGATTGCCATGATTTTTGAACGGGTGGTTCCTGATGGTGGATTTACTTTGCCTGATGGCCGGTATATTCCCGCGGGAACCAAAGTTGGCATCAACCCTGCTGTGACAAATCGGGACCCTGGGGTCTTCGGGGATGACGTGGATCTGTTCCGCCCGGATCGCTGGCTGAAGAGGGGTGATGAGGGCGAGGAAGCATTCCAAGAACGCCATCGACGGATGAATGATACATGCGATTTTGTGTTTGGAGGCGGTGGGCGAATCTGCATGGGTCGATATCTTGCAATGCTGGAAATGAAAAAGCTCATAGCGACCCTATACAGCACTTTCGATGTAAGTTGGCAAATTGTGTATCTTCCTTCTACAGACTGGCTGACCGATTCAGATACAATTGGTTGATCCGAAACATGAGTGGACCTATCGGAATGCTTGGTTCGTGTATCAGAGCAATATGCCCATGATCATAAAACGTCGAGGAGACTAAGGAGTTTAGTTCTCCCAATTGCTGGGAAGAAGACTCAATTGCAGAACACCATAAACCTGTTCCATGGGGGAAAACATATATGATGGAGGTTGAGGAGAGTTGGACATCGGTCCCTAATCATGTGATAGCGCAATGGCGGCTTCAGAATTTATAGTCTCGGAATAATAGTTCTTAATCGAGGGTATTTGAAATTTAGGTCTGAATATCTCGTCAATTATTTTTTACTGTTATAATGTTTTAATAGTGCTTGATATACTGTGCCAGCGCCGCCAAGACTTCGAACATCCTAAGGGGCTTCGGAAGTAATATCCTGATCGCTTGATCCTGAAGGACCTGGAATACGGTTCATCCACCGGCTGCCCTTCAAAAAAAAAAAAGAGGGAAAAGGTCTTTTGAACAAGATGGAATAAAGAGGATCAAAAAATATGTTGTAGAAATATCGTCCACTTGAATGTTTTGCTGAAAACACCTTGGTGGAATGGGGGTAATGGTTCAGGCCAAAGTACCCCCTCTGTTCTGCCTCAGGCAACAACTACATCATCCAAAAGAATCAAATCATCAGATGAAACTTCATGTTCACCAACCCTGGATTTTATTTTAATTTTTTCAACTTCTCTTCTTTGTTCATTTGGGGCTCACTGTTTATTTGTTTATTTTTACCCCGTTCCATGGGTTCCCATTTTCTTTATCAAGACAGGAAAAGAATCCCCCACTCCTTTTTGTCTCTTGCAGTTCCATCACTTCTAGTCCTTGTTAGTGAACCTCCACCCAAGCAATCAAATTAATTAAACACAGTAACCCCATCACATCCTTTTCCCCCATCACCACAGCCACACGCGTGTCTTATTCTACTATTCTGTGTTCCTTTCTGCCTTCTTTTTTATCCCTATTCCCACTGGTCTGTATTATTTTCAAGCTGTTCTTTCCCCAATCGAGATTCAGGCGCGACAAGTAGACGGGAGATTGACCGATTGATTGATTGATTGCACAGCACCACTGCGGGGCTCTCGATCCCGTCCATACAGTTGCAGCTGCAGCCTCCGTCTCCTCGACAGCCGCGCCAGATCTTCAGCTCTCCCCCACCCCATCTGTCAGCTCGGCTCTCCTAAATCATATTTTATCCTCCTGGTGGAAACGAAATAATTTTCATCTCTCCTTTTTGACCGTCCTCTACTCTCGCTCTCGCTTCGCCTCCTCGAGACTTACTTAGCCGCTGGTCGACCGCCCGTATTTCCCTCCAACTACACAATGTCTGACCTGCAAGGACGAAAGGTTTTCAAGGTTTTCAACCAAGAATTTGTTGTGGACGAACGGTACAATGTGACCAAGGAACTAGGCCAGGGCGCCTATGGTATTGTCTGGTAGGTTCCTTCTCGTAATAATGCCCTCTTTGATATTCAGGATCCTGTCTGCCAGTCGAGGTAGTGGTGGGGTAGACGAAATCACTTCCCTTTCCCTACTCTTTGACCCTTTTGCGTACCCGTTTCGAGAGCGAAGAGCATGCTATCCTTTGCCTAACAAGGATAAACCGAAATTAAATGCTAACAGCTACTCTTCATTTTGATACAGTGCAGCCACGAACACTCAGACTGGTGAAGGTGTCGCTATCAAAAAGGTCACAAATGTTTTCAGTAAAAAGATCCTGGCCAAACGTGCCTTGCGAGAAATCAAGTTGCTTCAACATTTCCGAGGCCATCGCAATGTAAACGACCCCGTTGACCTTTCCATGGTACCGCCGATAGGGCTGACCCAACGATGCAGATCACTTGCCTGTACGATATGGATATTCCCCGGCCGGATAACTTCAACGAGACATATCTTTATGAGGGTGAGAACGTCTCTCACCTTCAAGATCCGTTAACAAGTTACTGATATTTTTTTGCTCTCTTCCCCTCAGAGCTGATGGAGTGTGATTTGGCTGCTATCATTCGCTCCGGACAGCCCTTGACCGACGCCCACTTCCAGTCCTTTATTTACCAGATCCTCTGTGGCCTCAAGTATATACACTCTGCCAATGTCCTGCACAGAGATTTAAAACCCGGAAACTTGCTAGTCAATGCAGACTGTGAGCTCAAGATTTGTGACTTCGGTCTAGCTCGTGGCTTCTCGATTGATCCAGAGGAGAATGCCGGTTACATGACTGAATATGTGGCGACAAGATGGTATCGGGCTCCCGAGATTATGCTGAGCTTCCAAAGCTACACAAAAGCTAGTATGTGTCCTCATTCTGTCATAATCCGTCGCCATTTTCCTTTCAATATCTTTCTTTACTTTAACTAACTGTAGGGTAGTTGATGTCTGGTCCGTGGGCTGTATCCTGGCCGAACTTCTGGGTGGCCGGCCTTTCTTCAAAGGTCGGGATTACGTTGATCAACTCAACCAGATCCTGCATTACTTGGGTACTCCGAATGAGGAAACTCTGAGTCGAATTGGCTCACCACGTGCGCAGGAGTATGTGCGCAACCTACCTTTCATGCCCAAGATCCCGTTCCAACGGTTATTCCCTAATGCAAACCCTGATGCTCTTGACTTGCTCGATCGCATGCTTGCTTTCGATCCTTCGTCACGTATTTCAGTGGAAGAGGCCCTGGAACACCCATATCTGCAAATCTGGCACGACGCATCCGACGAGCCCACCTGCCCCACGACCTTTGATTTCCATTTCGAAGTGGTAGAGGATGTGGGGCGGATGCGCCAGATGATTTACGAGGAAGTGGTGCGATTCCGACACCTTGTGCGCCTGCCCCAGCAATTGCAAGGGGGTGGACAGCAGCAACAAGGAGCCCAGCAGACCAACATCCCTATTCCCGAACAACAGCAGGGGGGATGGAAACAAGAAGAGCCCAAGCCCCAGGAAGCTCTCGCCGCGAACGATCTGGAATCGTCTCTGCAGCGGGGAATGGACGCGTAATAGCTCTGCCTCATGTATTTCAGCCGGCCGGCTGGTTGGTTGTTGGGCTTGGCTCATGACTCACCCTCTGAGTTGATCCGTCATTATTATTTTGGGAAATTCGCAGGGACGGTTTCCTAGAGTATATGGTTGCATGAGAGAGGTACAAAGCTATTATAACGAGGCTTTTGACCTGCCCACTTCTTTGGCCCGTGTTGTATGCAGATCTTGAATGGTTGTTACTATATACATATGCAATATTTCCTTTTGCCCCCTTACATACTGCGTGCGCTCCATCCCTCTTCCTGTTCTTATTTGTCTGGAGTCTCCGGGCCTGCGAATGTACATGGGAAACCGAACTATGGGAGATCGGGATTCAAGGTTCGAGATGGTTGTGCCAGCTCGGCATAATCTATATGCATTATTCGCTGGATAGAAGTTCCGAAAACCTTATAATAATGTCTACAGCTTAAGAAGGCACTAACTCGTCTGATATATCATAATTCCGTTTTATATATCCATTTCATGCATCAAAATCATCAGTCATACCTCTAAATCCCAAGACATGCCAAGGTACCCCAAACATACCCAAGAGAAACAAGAAAAAATATCTCTATCCAAGTACCCATCCGTCGATATATACTATTCGGTAATCTGCATCACGGCCAAGCCCAGCCAATGATCCTCCATTCACAAGAAAAGGGGGGTGATGTAAGGGGGGAGAGAGGGGGAGGGAAAAAGAGACGTTCCTAATAGTAATAACCCCTCCACCAAACCGCCATACAAGCCGCAACAACGAGATCCAGCATTTTAATACCCTCGTCCTCGATGATAAGCTTACCGAGCTTAGCACTTTTACCACGCATCCCTCCACCAGCAGGCTCACGCGCAAGGGACAGATCCAGCCGATCGTCACTAACGGGGCGGCGGGGAAGCCGCGGATTACCCCGCCTATCGTTGGCATCGGGGCGATCCCCGCTGCTTGTGCTACTAGTGGAGGGCCTCCGAGCCAGACCTGGGCCGTGATGTTGGGTTCGGTTGTTTGGGTTGAAAAAATGCGCGAGAGAGGCACGTTTCGAAGAGGGTGGGTGGTGATTGTTATTGCTATTGTTGTAGGAAGAGCCAGAAGAGACATGGTCTAGAGGGATGGGGTCTTTGAGAATTGGGGTTTGGCTGAGGGTGAATGGAGAAAGGTGTGAGGGGCCTGGCTGGTGGTGAAGATGACCGGCTTGGAAGGGGGTGTTGAAACGGATTTCGGCGACAGTTACGGCTGGGCTGGGGTCGGAATTCGAATGACCAGTGGCGGAGGAATTGGGAAATCCGGGGGTGGGTATCATATGTTTGCATTTGAGGCTGCGGCCATTGACGCTGGTGGAGAAGGTACAGGTGCCGTTCCAGGGGGAGGTGAAGGTGTAGTAGCCGCTTTTGAGCTTGGAAGAACCCGGGTTAGGTGACTTCATTGGGCTACGGGGGGCGCTATCTAGGGAGGGCCGGCTCCCTGATAGATCTAGCGAGTTTCGTGACTCATCCGAGGAGATTGGTTTAGAAACGAAGAGCCTCCGGTGAAATCGTCGTGGTTGAGAAGGGTCGCGCGAATTGGCTGACTCTGAGGGTGTGCCAGGCTTATTAGACAGTTTGAGCAAGTTGCGAGCTTCCGGGGGTAGATTGACCCCAAGACTCTCCAGGGAGAGTGGCTCGTTGTGAGATAGAAAGCGGGTGTACCCTGGTGTTGAAATGTTGATGTCTATACCGGTGCCATCCACCTGAAGCGTTGACATTGTCGCGACATTCCATTGGCTGCCGTGGGTAGGATCACGGCGGATCAAAGTGATATAGAAACCTGGTCGATGTGAGGTTGAGCCCTCGCGAGATCTCCGGCTGGGAGACTGCCCGGGACTTCTTGCCGAGGTGCCTAATGGGGCATAAGATGGATTATCATGGGCCGAACGGGGTCGTACTTGGGCCCGCGGGGTGTCAAGGCTATTACGACTTGGGGAGAGCGTCTCTTGCCTTTCCATTCCACTCAGCTGGTTCGGAGTGGACGGATATCCCGGAAGAGCGCTCCAGCGGTTGTTCCTTTGTGGCCTATCTATGGCCACCTCATCCCTCGGGACGGTAGGAAACGGTCGTTGAGGGAGCGCTGGTGGCAGCGCTTCATATGCGGGGGGCGGATCCGCAAAGTTCTCATAATCAGTAGCTGACCATTGGCCTATCTCTTCGGCTAGTGGTGGTGCATTGGTAGCGCTTGGACGAGGTGGCAGCACGGGAGGAGATGTTGTCGACATTGACGGGGGAAGAGGATTTCCCTCCAGACGGGGTTGCGATACGGCCGGAGGCTGTGAAGGAAGAGGAGGGGGAACATCAACGTCAGCTCTGGTTCCGACCCCAGGTAACGGCTTGCGCCGAACGTTATTCAACCGGGCGAGTTCAGGCGCAGACAAAGGCATATCAGGATCGTCAATCAACCCTTCTCTTCGCAATCTCGCCAGTTCTTCGCGCTCCTCCTCGCATTCTTGAAGGAGGGCGTCGTCATCGGGGGTCGCAACATGGAGATAGTAAAGGGACGCATTGATTGCTTCCGCTGAGACGCTCAATTTGGTGGGCGGTTTGAGAGGGGATAGGAAGACATCTGGCGAATTTATCTGTCAGTAATCAAAAATATCAACAGTCACAGAGAGGAAGGAAGCGAAAGACGAAAAAAATGGCGGCTGGGGTGGGAGCACTGCGATTGATAATGGCGGGGTAGCAGTAGGGCTCTCTCGATAACAAAGTGCATACCTTTACTGCCAGGAACTCGAACAATGTATAATACCAGGGGATCCAGTTTCTTCTGAGTAGGATTCCGAGGATAGGCAGGGGGGTTTGAAGCGATGGAGGTGATGGAGGACAGTGAGCGAGCTTCGATGGGACCGTGGTTCGGCGCCGCGGGGAACGAGGGGGAATCCCCGTCCACTGCGTCGGCAGCCCTAGCCATTTAGCGTGCGTGAAGAATCAAACGTTAGGGAGAGATGGGTGTAAGCCAGAAGATGCCAGAACTCAAGTGAAATAGCAAGTCAATAAACAATCTGCTGAGTCTGTGGAGAGACCGGATTACTGCGGAGAGAACTGCCAAGAGATTCGACGTTAGGCATCCATCAAGGGAGTTACGGATAGAGTTAATGAAGCCAAAAGGGAAAAAATGAGGTTTGGAAAGAAATGCAGTGGGATGAATCTGGAAGATACAATGGAGAAAATGGAGACGTTAAAAAGGAGCCAATCTTTCGATGAAAAATAATACAAAAGAAGTCGAATAAAAACGCTGCCTGGTGATGGCAAATGCCCAGCCTCAGATTTCATATGGTACCGAATTTTTGAGCAGTGATTCAGGCGTATGGCTTTTCAGGTTGGTATCTCGAGAAATAGAATTAAGAGAAAAAAAAAGACAAGAAAAATAGCTACAAGGTAACTATGTGCGTAAAGTGCTATGCTCAATCCACAACCCATCAAATAGTGGAATAAAAATGGGGAAAAGCGCAATAATAAAAAGGACAAAAAACTCCCAAGCTCCCAGGCTCCGATCTGACTTCATGGTCTCCCTGCATTCGGCTAGTGCCTTTTCTGTGCTGGATGCAGATGATAATTAAACAACCGTCTCAGATCTCTCACCCTCAGCAATGACAGGAACATTAAGCCCTCGTTCGGGACTCTGCAAAACCAGTTGCTCATGGCGTCGGGCCCGGAGAAAGTCGCTGATAGCTCGAATTAGGATAAACCAACCAACAATCATTAGAATATAAGAAATCCATTCGCTTGTTGTGATAGCGGAAACCCCGCCGCCACCTCCATCACCCCCCGAACTTGTGCCATCTGAGACATGGCTGGGATCAAACGTATGGCTATTAGGGTCCGGGGGGGTTATGTAGCCGTCGGAATCTCCACCATCCGATCCGCTCGAATCGCTACCACCTTTCATATAAAAACCGTATTGCACCAGGGTGAGACCGAGACCAGCCCGACTTCCATTCTTTGCTGCATGTGTTGTGTGAAGCAGGTAGGTCAGGAGGAAGCCTACCAGTTGGAAGGACATCGAAATCATGGCATTCCACACGAACGAAAAGACGGAGCCGACCGGCAGCCCATCCACGTAGACTTCGTCCGACGAGATCCCAGGCGCCACAATTGTGGTCTCCCAGTAAGGCGGAGTGGCATCAGCCGCGGCTTCTTCGTAGGACTATACCAACCCAGCAAGTTAGCAACAATAAGAACTTCAAGGATTGCCGACAAACAATATTAGGAAAGACCAAAAGAGGGGAACACACCGGAGGTAGATCTTCTGTCTTCTCTCCCCGTTCAGGCTTGGCCGCTAAATTTGCAAAAACTCCATCGTTTGAAGAACTGATAACACGGGCGGATCCCGAGCCCGAATTACCGAAGAACGGCAAAATCGTTTGTCTTCTCTGAACTCCCGGAATTATTTGTTCATTCGATCCATTCGTTGATCCAGATGATGACGCTGTTGGCGCTCCTGCGGTGGTATTGCTATCCGCCACCTCGGGCTGCGCCCGCATGAGCCGCTGGCGGTCATCCGGCTCATCACCTGCCTCCGACTCGCTGTCGTCGCCAAATGCATCCGCTAAAGTCTGATCCGCATTATGTCGGTGCGTTGAGTCTTCGGTACTCAGAAGTCGTCTCGAGGAATGAGCGGAGGAAGCACGGGAGCGAAATGAGGGGGGAGGCGAGCTCGGTGTTGGTTGGAGAGGAATTGACGGAGAGAGAGACGATTCATCGTCTTCGTCGTCGCGGGCATTAACCTATCCCCGAAAAATTAGTATTTAGATCCATTTAATCCACATTACTCTTAGATGCATGTCAGAAGGGGTGTGACCCCCAAATTTCGGGCTGGTCCCGATAGAACGTTGGAAGGACGGCGGCTCTTACCCTTTGGTAACGCTGCGAGCTCATGACGAGCTGAGCGAGCGAACGGAAGGCCCGGGAAAGCCGAAAAGGGTATTTGGAGAAGGCAAACTGGTCAATAAAAACAAAGGGACTCGAACAAAGGAAAAGAAAGACGACAGGAGAGGATGAGCGATGGGCGTAAAGAGTGGGATGGAGAGAAGGGAGGATGGTTGATGAAGCATGACATGACGATCGGTCATGGCGAGGCGGCGTTCCGGTGGCTGAGCATTTCGCAGCCTGGGGCATACATTCCGCTCCCGTGACCGGATTTTTTGCCATATCAAGAACCAAGACCAAGATCGTCTTGGTTAGATACAAGGGTAACTAACTATACCTACGATTCTTCAACCTCGAGCCGATTGGGCCTGGCTTCTATGGGGGTTTATATCTTGTGATAGATTAATCGGCCTTATATCTGACACTTGTCTCTACCCTTCAATCCAACAAACAAGCTCTCATCCTCTCTTCCATCATGGCCAAGCCTACAGTAAGTGAACTCTTTGTATCATGGATGCCTTCTCAATTTGTGGTTGAAGCTAACCAATAACACAATAGGCAAATATTCAATCGCGAATCTCCCATCTCCTCAAACACTGGCCCACCGATCCCGTCCGACCCGTCTCCGTCTCTATCCAAACATATCTCCAATCCGCTCTATCGCCGCCAGTCGCGGACAACAAAAAACAACCACAGCAGCAGCAGCAAATATCCAAAGAGATCACTATCTCAGAATCCTCCCTGGATGCACTGTCATCATTGTTAGAGGACCGCTATGCCAGACGGTATCCCTTGCCACCCAAGCTACGACACCCGGCCAGCAATCCAGACCATTATGATAATGTGCTTAGGGAGTTTGAGGAGGCACCGACACGAGACTGGTGGGGTCGATTAGGAAAGAAGATGAAAGGCCTATTCAGGTTTTCTTAGGGAGTTCATTCATGAGGTTCAGGTCATTAGATTCTGTATATTATTTTTGTTTGTTTGTATTACTATAACACTACGGGATTATTGCATCGGGAGAATTTGGGAAGGGGAGAACAAAAGGGAAAAAAAGCGGAAAACTCGGACAACCGTCGGGATAATAATGAGTATATATTTTGATGTCCCAAGGAAAGGTACTATCTTCGACACATTCCTAGTAGGGTACGAAAATAAAGCCATCCCTCAAAGAACCGAATAACTCTAAAGACTAAAATGCTGGAGTCAAACTAGACATATACATAACATCATACGAAGAAATATATATTTTTTAGGAAATCCTGCAGCGGAAAACTAAGTATCAAAGGCTGCTCCCTATCAAACCACACGCTCAGAAACCAAAGAATTATATGCCATGAAAATGCTATCATCCCAAACCAACAAGAAATCCAAATAATACCAGCTGTACGCAAATTTCATGTCACGTTATTACAGCATTGGCTTCAGGTCATCCGCAACCTTGAATGGGGCCTCTGTCTTGGCCTTAACTTCCTCAACAGTAACTCCATCAGCCAGTTCAACGAGCGTCAGGCCGTCAGTGAAATCAACGTCGAACACGCAAAGCTCGGTGATGATACGGCTAACGCATGTCTTTCCGGTGAGAGGGAATTCGCACTGTTTAACGATCTTGGGGTTGCCCTTCTTGTCGGTGTGCTCCATAGTCACAACAACCTTCGTAGCGGACGGGTTGGACACAAGATCCATAGCACCACCGAAGCCCTTAATCTTACCCGGCAGCATCCCTTTTAGATTTCAAACAAAACCATCAGCTATCAGAAAATCACTGAGGTATGGGTACTTTAGGGTTTGTTCAGAAAGGAAACTTACAGTTGGCCAAATCACCTCTGGCGCTCACTTGCATAGCACCTAGGATGGTCAAATCAATACGACCAGATCGGATCATGCCGAACGATTCGTCGCTGCCAAATACAGCAGCACCCGGGGCGAGAGTCACAGTCTCCTTGCCAGCGTTGATCAGATCAGCGTCCTCCTGTCCCTTCTTAGGATAAGGGCCCAATCCAAGGATGCCGTTTTCTGACTGAAGCTGGACCTCAACAGAGGGATCGACAAAGTTGGGTGCCAGCATCGGCATGCCGATTCCGAGATTGGCGTACATTCCATTCTTGAATTCCTTAGCGGCACGACGCACGATACGCTCACGCTTAGCGGCGGTGTCACCCTTCCCAAGCGCAGCAGCAGCATCCTCACCCTCCTCCTTGGCGAAGGTGAACTTTTCGATGTTCTTGGGTGTGGTGCTCTTGATAACGCGCTTGACGTAGATTCCGGGCAGGTGGATCGCAGCGGGTTCGATTTCGCCCACCTCAACAATCTCCTCGGCCTCGACAATGGTCATCTTGGCGTTCCGGCCCATCGCGCCGTTGAAGTTGGCTGCGGCGTAGCGGAACTGGCAGTTACCGAGCTTGTCGGCCTTCCAGGCCTTGACGAATGCGTAGTCACCCTTGATCGCCTCCTCCATCACGTAGCTCTTATTATCGAAAACCTTGACATCACGAGGCTCGCCGTAGAGAGCAACGGTACCGTCGGAGTTGTGTTTAAGTGGGAGCTCGCCGGTCTGCACGACAGTTCCAAAGGCAGCGGGAGTATAGAAGGCTGGGATACCTGCACCGCCAGCCCGGCACCGCTCTGCCAGCGTGCCTTGAGGGGTCAATTCAAGTTCAATCTCACCGGTCAGGTACATGCGTTCGAACGTCTTATTCTCCCCCACATAGCTGGCAACCATCTTCTTGATCTGCTTAGATTGGAGAAGCAGACCCAAGCCAGCACCGTCGACACCCGCATTGTTACTCACAACCGTTAACCCTGTGATCGACTGATTGTCTCGTACCGCATTGATCAGGCTGTCCGGAACTCCAGAGAGCCCGAATCCACCAGCTAGCAAGGTCGAGTTGGATTTCATGTCCTTGACTGCAAGATCGGCGGAGGAGTATACTTTGTTGATCTCCGGTCGGCGAACGCTGCTAGAAAAAGCACGCGCCAGGAAAGCTTGGTGCTAGAGCAATTTAAATAGAAACATTAGTTTCTACACACATTCACCCATAGCATGTAAGAAAATCAGTTACCTTGCTAGGGTCAAGAGAGGCCCGGCGCGCGAAACGCAGGCATATCGCCACTGGAGAAGGCATAATGTGCGGAGAGTCTGGAGGATTTGAGAAGGTAAATGTCAGGTTCTAAGAGAGACGCTATCATAAACTGGTCAAAAGATGGGATTGGTAAGTACCAGGAGTCCCAATAGGAGCAGAAAAGACCGACTGGGCAAAGATAGCAGTAGCGGGCGGGAAGGGAGAGTATTTTGTAGTCAATTTCGGGGATGGACGTTGATGCGAAACGGCTGGCGGCGGAGTTGCGGAATGCTATCCGCTAGGTACCCCGGAAGTTCCCCGCAGTTTCTCAGAAGCCGACAGCAAGGAAATCCGAATGTAGCCATCACTTGGAGGATGCTCCCCGAGCATCAATCTCCCCACCAGTGCTTTCCTCTATCTTTTCTCACGTCCATATTTACATCCGATAGCTTCTGACGCTCCAACCTAGCTCCCCTCACATCCCCTCCCTGCCCGGAGCGGCATGCTCAACTCTCGATGGGATCATTTCTTTTCCAGGCCAGGCTACGTCTACCGATATCGGGAGCCGAAGGTGGCGGCGGATCTGGGCTTTCCGATCCGCGGGCCACTTCGGAATACCGTGCTGACCCAGGAGCTGCGAAGTTGGTTCACCACATTGGAGGAAGAGAATTTTATATTGATAATTATAAATAAAGAAAAAGAACCCCGTATGTGTACACCGATATGCAGGTGGGTGACATCGTATGTCATTGTCGTGCTCATTATCATAATCATAAACAATAATCGCAAAGAGAGGCGGTCGTGGTATTTACAGGAGTCCAGGGGAAATAATCAACCGCCCAGGCGAAAGAAAACTAGAAGGGGAAAAAAGGATAAAAAAATGAGACAGCGACAATCGGGTATACCACAAAATAACAGAATTCAAGCGTGCCGGGGTCTGATTTCCGTCAAAATCCATGCTGAGAGCCTCGACGTGCGAAGTAGAACCACCACCATCTATACCGACTTTCGTTCAGTGTGGCTAAATCCAACCGCATCATCCAAGCCCTTGCGCTTCAGTGGATTCGGCGTCGTTACACGGGTCGGCGGTTTGCTCCCTATGCCTACCACTTCACATCACGCGAGTCAGTTCCGCTTTGCGACGTCCATGTTCCAGAAGCTTTGTCTCCTTTCACATCGACCGCCTGTTTCCCCTTATATTCTATATGGAGGTCGGCACCCTCACCTGAAACGCCATTGTCGGCGCAAATCTCATTATATGCTGGTGGGTCCATATTTACATCCTCCGTTGTTGTCTCCGTCGATGCAATGACCCCTTCCATAGGGGTGGCAATACTGGTCTCCCTTGGAGCTCTTTCCTCAGGCAAGGTTTGGATTATCTCCCTGCAAACAGGATTAACCAGTCGATCTTTCATCCCATCGTTGACATAGACGAGGAAGTACGGCGTGGGAGGGTTTTGGCGATCCTGGCTTTTGAATATTTCATCCAGGTTTTGTACCTCCGTCACGTAGTTATCGTTATACTTCCGCCAGACGTGTCGATCAAAATCGTATATGTAGATGTAATAATGCCCAAACTCCACCGACCCGTGGTGAACGAACACGGCGTACAACCGGTATGGCAGATTTTGGTAATCTACAAATTGACTAGAAATCATGGTTTGAATATTCTTAATGTCCTGTTCGAGGTCTAAAATTATGTCAGCTTATGCTCTTAAGCGTGTTTGATCGCCGTGTTTCAAATCCTTCTTCAATAAAAAGGGCAAACCTACTTTCGAGTTCAGCTTGAACCTCTTGGGACAATTTCTCAAGGCCATGGAGAAGCTGGGGGTCAACATCAATGGCGTCATGCGCGGTTTCTGGGCTGTTCTTCATGCTGCCCAATTCCTCCAGGACTTCTTTGGCGCTGTTCAACAACAAAGATGAATCTAGGCCATCGGCTTCCTACCTAAATTGTTAGCCGAACAGCTTTGGGGTGTTAGGGATAAGGATTCATAAATCAAGGAATTTCGTACATTTTCGCGTAAGAGCTCCGCACGGCGAGCTTCTAGCCCTCTTAGTGTATCTTTCCATTGCCAGCACTGCTTTCGCCGATTTAGAATGTCGGCTTGCCGAGTATCCATGTATCGATCGAGATATATAGTCTCTTTCAATTCTAAATGATGTGTGGACTTGAACGAACGCTTTTTCACCGAATCAAACTGGACACGTTGGACCTGAATCTGGAGAACAGGGGGCAACTTGCTGATAGCCGCAAATTGCTCCGCTACTGAGTTCTCAACATTAACTTTCTGGATATCAAAGGCCCCATCAATGGCCGCATAGATGTCACGAGACCCCGTTGCAACATCAATCTTGATATCACACCACCATTCTTCCTTTGATCGTGTGCCCTTCTCTGAAATAATATAAGATTTGGTTCTCCCATAAAACAGACTTTGCAGAACTAATGTCAGCATGGAGTTTACACACCGGTTAGTATATTGGACTCACTCTTTTACTTGGTCAATCTGTTCTCCGTCAGGCGCAACAGCGATTGGTCGGATGGCGCATTGACTTTGAAAAAGAACGTTATTGATCACTTCTGTAACATCTTGCTGGGCTCCTATCTCCACTTCCTGGATGAGCTGCTTCTGTGATTCTGCATGTGTAGTTGAACGCGGGGGCACCGGCGGAGGCTGGTCAGGTAAAGCCTCCGAACCTTTGGGAGTTAGTTCATTGGGTGCCACACTCTCCTCCATTGCCTGGGGAGCCGGTTCATCCTGTGCATCTATCATAACAGCATCACTCTCCGGGGGTTCATTTTCTTTGTCATCGCCCTGGATGATAGGACTATCGTGTTTCACATTCTCAGAGACAAGGGTTATCTCACTATCCTTATCACTCGTTACAGGACGTTTGGCTTTCTCCGGTTCCGTCGTAGCTGAAACTTTACTTTCGTCGCTTTCGAGAGGTTGGGGAGGTCCAAGGGGCCCCATAATCGTCATCCCGTTAATTTCCCCAAGTCCCCCAGACCTATTTGCAGATATTGTTGACCTGCGGCGGATAGCAGCCTCATTGGAAGGGCTGATCAGGGTTAAACGGGCTAGCTCCTGGCCTGGGGTGACAAAGGATTCTGGAGAGGAGATCATATTTGAAAACAAAGCACGCAGCTCTCTAAGAACTAAATCAGGGAATATTAGCCGATTAGCAGTTCTAGATGGCCAGGGAAAGGCTTACACGTCTGAGAGCGCTCGATTTCCTTCTTCGACACCTTTCGAGACCCCACCTGCTTCTTGCTCCAATTGTCATGACTCAAATCCATTTTAAAGTTCTCAAAATCAAGAACCATATTTCGAAATGGTCGGACAGAAAAATAAAACTGCAGTAAACTATTAAGGTAGCAGGTATTGCCAATATTCTGAAGTCCAACCGGCCACTCTGCCAGATTGCGGTCCGATTTTGCAGCAGACCCAGACACCATACTATTCAACAAAGGGCTGTTCGTCTCTCGGGCTAGGATGCTTAAAGCTTTGTTGTATGTTTCAGCCTGAGCCGGAGCCTCATCCACACAAATGGTGTATGCGGCCATAATCGCCCCTTCATCGGCTGTGCGATCAGGGATCTGAAGAAGGCGGTACGCATCGCTGACGTCCATCTCGCCGGAGGTCATCTCACCAGTCTTCACAAAATGTTTTAGAACATCTGATTTTCGCGCATCGGCAATAAGCTCAACGGCCCGCCGAGCGAGCTCTCTACTCGAGGGGTTATCGTTCACCTAGATAAAAATCAGTCGACGACCCCTCAATTCTCTGAATGAGAAGAACACGATACCTTAGCTGTAAACATTGCCATAATGAAATCATCGGCGGTTTCATCGCTAACACCGAGGAAAACCTGAGCTTGCTCAACCGTAGAAACCCCTATTCCCATAGTCAGCCGGACGATCTACCACATATTTTTAAACGGCCCAAAAAAAGAAGAGGGGTCGTTGCGCGGAGGAGGGTGGAAAAAGATCGTACTATCTTCCGCCGCTGATTTAATGCGTTCACTCCGCCTACTATCTCCTATCCTCCATAGTCGCTGACGAGTTTCGGTTTCTTGTGTGGGGGAGCTCGAGCTCATGAAGGCATAAAACTTTCCAATGATGCTATCCTCAGTGAGTCGCAGATCATCGTGGCTCAGGCCGAAATATCTATACGCTTCCATCACATCTGAATCAGTGTATTTGCCTTCAGCATAAGCCACCTGAACAGCCCGATCGATCGCATTAGCATCCTCTCCCCCTCTCAAATTGCCGATTTCCTTCAGGCAGTTTAGGTAGCCAGATGTTCGACCTGGATCCACTGATACTTGACGGTTGAAAGCTTCAACAACTAAGGAAGTCGGCATGTCTTCGACAACACCCAAATCTTCATAGTAACTAACGCGCGAGTTAGACTCTACTACCACGTAAATACAGCACAGATAGAACATACGGTGCTGGCGCCATCTGAAATTCGGTAATCCTCGTGGCCTTCGAATCTGAAAAATTCATTAGTTTGCACCCAGCTTAGCAATTCTCGCATACTCACAATTTAACGCATCCAAGGCATAAAGGAAATCGTCCAACGCTGGGTGATACTCGTATTCTATTTGATTCCCCTTCTTTTCCATCAATGGCCGCTGTTCTATTAACACCGAAAGCTCATGGTATACATCATCAAGGAAAATTTTCATTCGGTCTTGGTAAGGGAACTCTGCCCAAGGATTCGGGCGGGGGGGTTCCCAGAACCCATCGTTCTATATAGTGCATTAGCAATGTCAACGCTCTCTCCCACACAGGCGGTTATAACGCAATAAACGGACCTTGTTCGTAAACCCCAAAAATTCTAGCAAATCTTTGCAAGGCTTCCCATCAACCCCAAAGCAAGTTATGAATCTTTTGTTGATCGCCGATATCGATTTGCTCTGTTGGCTATGGTAAAGAGAATTGCTAATATATGCGCGGAGATTGATTAGGACATTGATGGGCTGAGGACGAGCGACTCCTTCTAAACGATCACGGTGAGCTACGAAGGCTTCATCCGCACGCTCCCGCAGCAGATCCGGGTCCGTTAAAAGTTGCACCCATTCATTTGAGAGCACAGGAGACGAGATCCGTATCGACACCTTAACAGGGCAAGTCAAATACGAGCACTCGTATTTGTATATCTCATCTATGCACTCATCGGGAGTAGTTTCCTGTGCAGAACCGCCTCCTTCCTGCCCTGAGGGTGTATAAACGAAATGGTGCATATGGTCCGGAAGAGTTTGGCTAGCTTGACCTAGCCCGCGTGTGGTGTTCACGAGGAGCTGCAGATGGCATCGACATTTCGAGCATAAGGTGGATACTTTGGTTGGCGTGCCGGAAGTTCCTCTTTCCTCCCGTAGCGGAAGGATTGTCTGGTTCGGCTTCCTCACATAGTTATGACGGCAAGCTGAGGGAGAGACGGAATCTTGTGGGCCATGGTAATGTTCAGGGTACACCGGCGGCACCTCCGAGAGAAGGTTGCGGCCAGTGCCTGGAGGGTGGGAGGGATCGTAATCAATGAGATCTTGCACAAGACGGGGGGCAGTCTTGCCTATAATTGAGTTTTTTGACAGTATTAGTATTCCAGGGATCAAAAAACATGCACCACAAAACGCAAACGAAACGACTTACCTGAGCTGCGAAAGGACGACATGAGTATACTCTTCCCAAGTCACCGTGGCTAGAAAACCAGGGGATCAGGCGGGGCATGAAATTTTTTTGAATATAAGATCTCCCATGCAGGCAACAGTAAAATTTCCTGTAGTTTAATCCCACCTACGGGCCAGCTTTGTGTCTAAAAACTGCTCGAAGCCGTCAGGAAGCTGGGGAATGGATTGGCGGGGATAGCTGTAGTAGGTGGGCTTGGGATGAAAAGGACCATTCACCACCCCAAACACAACCAGCCGCGTAGAAAGGGATAAACTAGATAACAAACTGTGTTTGCTGATGCCCATACGCCAAGAAGAACATGAAAACAAAGGCTTGGGTTCTGGGGTCATACGGCCGCATGGAGCAGGCATCATCTGGAGCTCCAAGAAAGGCCGGTGGGCGGTATCAGACGGCAGAAACTCCGACACTCCAAAATCCTACCGTAATGATCCACTACAACGACTTCGCCCGCCTCAAGCAGCAGATCTATCACCATTCCCAACCGCCGCCATGGGCTCGTCCACTGAAGAGCACGCTTACCATCCTAAGGATGCTTTTGGGGGGGCATTGAAGGCCACTGGATTAACCGCGGCCGTCGGTCTCTTCGCATCCGCCGTTCAGAACACCCTCACACGACGGAACGTTGGACCATGGGGGGTTTTCGTCAGGACTGGCGGTACAATCGGTGTTTTCGGTATGGACGGGATTGCTGGTTTCTGTGCTACTGGGGTGACTTGTTACTAATTTTGGACCTCACAGCCGCTATGGGAGGCACCTATGAATTCGTGAAGACTGCATCCGCGAACCTACGGGAGAAGGAAGACCATTGGAACGTCGCATTGGGAGGATTCTTTTCAGGTGCAATTCTTGGACTCCGAGGTATGTCATATTTATATATAGCTCGGTCTATTTTGTCGAATCCTGGCATATAGTGAAATATTACGCTAACACCTCATCCAGCCCGGACATTCCCCGCCCTCTTGGGTTACGGTGCGGCACTGGCCACCGCTATGGGAGCATTCGAGTACACAGGCGGATCATTGTGGGGCAATAAGAAGAACCTCGATGTTGATGAATTCGAGCGTCGCGAGCGATTGAGGACGGCATACAGGACTCCAGGAGAGCAAACTGTGGCCGAGCTGGGTGAGGGACGAGGTATGTTCCTCGGAGGGGCTTTTTATCGCTGGTCCGATAACATCTTTGCTAATGTTTTTGTCCAGGTATCTACGGTCCCGGGTACGCAGAGAGGCGACGAGAGAGGATTAAGGAGGCGTACGGTATTGACATCCCCGCCCCCGGTGCTCCCGCATCATGAAATCGTTTAGGTCGGCGTCTCCCTAGTGTCTCTGTGTAAAATTATATCGCGTTATATCAAATACTCTTCAGCTAGTCAACATGGCACAACAACCCATAAAGATTCTTTTTGTCATTTTTTCCTACGCCACATTCCCGTCTGGTATTCTCCGTCTTCAAAGCTCAGAGGCTGACAGGGGATTTTTCTTGGATGAGGTGAAACTTCATGAGCGTATGGTTCAATTGCATTCGCTTTAACGCAATACTTCAGCTTGAGAGATTATGCCCAACAGCAGAGCTTGTACCAAACCTATCCCTGATATAAATAGATTCAGTTATCCCCCCAACAAGCCCAGGTCACAGTGGAACCCAGCAAGCGCAGCGCGTCTATGGTTTTATTTTATTTTTTTCGTCTTTACAAAATCTCTTCCGATTTTTAATACAGCTGGTTCATGCCGACTATATCTATTCCATGATATCGTACCGTGCATCCTCAAGTTACTACTATATCCTACCTGGTCCTCGATGAGGGTCGGTGGGTAAAGGCGTGGTTTAGTGACCAGCCAATCACACAAACTGTTTAACAAATCATCAAAACCATACCCAAAAGAAAGGGCACCTACTATATAGGTAGTATTGCTCTAAAGTTCATATTATAGAAGCATGGATGATAGTACAACGCTATATTCGAAATTGGAGAGAAGAAAAGAGGGTTCATCTCGATTTGTGGATCCTACAGATGGAACGAATCATTTTTGCACGGAGGATTGAAAATCCATCAGGACGCAGGAACTTATCAATCCATTGAAATTGACTCAAGGGGTGCATATTGATCAATGCAGGGGGCAAGTAAATGAAGCAGGATTGACTGTACCAAACTCCACTGAAAGGCTGTTCACCATTCCATGTTCCTCTACAACTTGGATGTGATGATACCAACTCCTCGGGTACTCCTATGTTAATGATCATTGGCAGACCAAAAGACATACACGGTATCATCATATCCAACAGCGATACAATAAACAAAAACAGTTAAACAGTGTCAAAAATCTCAGTCAATAAATAAAAAAAATGCCAATTAATGAAGTGCAAAAAAGGAAATCGTTCCCGGCAAGGATCGAACTTGCAACCTCCTGATTAACAGTCAGACGCGCTAACCAATTGCGCCACGGAAACGTACTTCTTGGAAGTGTGGCGCAGTTTTAATGCTACAAAAATCATGGAATCAAAGACTGGATTGGATATATATACATTTTTGGGTTGGTGGCGCGATATCCATTGTGGTATGAGCGGTCGGGGAAGGTCTGGGTTGATTTGTCCCAAAGGCGGGCGGTGGTACCCTATTCTCGAAACTGAAAATAGCCTCAGAACAGTGCAACGATATGACCGTCAAGGTACAAGGTATCAACAATTGATATTCTTTTTGCTCTGGCCAAAGATGAAGTTACTTGAAGCCTTTACATGTATGTTATTTTAAATATACTACCTCAAACACCCCCATGTTGTTAAAAGATGGACATGGTTTGATGTGCCTTAGAATATCGTGTTAAACATTGGTATAAATATCTCCACTGCGAGTTTCTAATTAGCTAGCATACCGAGTTTCTGTGGAAACAACACTTAGCCTACCAGTCACTGTCCTCATTCTCAACAGCCCATTACCACGTAAGCCCACAAAGAAATGAAGACCTGCTCCACTGCTCCGTGCTAATCGTGGAAGTCCCCGTCGTCACTTTCCAAACATCTAACCCTATTGCAACATCCAGGATATGGCTTTAGGTTGGTTGGTTAGCTTTTAATCATCAGTGAGCCCCCGATATAATCACTTACTTCGGTACTATTCCCCGGGATCACTTGAAAACCCCCCCGGCAAGTTGTCAGAGGACAATCAACTGCGGTAAAGGAGTTTCGTCCGTTACATCTCAGGCGGGCACAGGGTTTGCCAGACCAATACTCTTCATCAACAGCCAGGTGGTGACCTTGAAAGGTACAACCAGGCTCGCCAGGGCTGTCAGCTGCCTTTGCAAAGCAGATGTACAGAGAGGCAAGAATAAAACTAAGTTTCATGTTGACCAGGGATTCTTGTTGATATTGAAGAAGAATGTATAACAAAAAAGGAAAGGATATTAATGGGTAAATGGTTGTTAACCCTGGTACTTATATCTGTCCACCCATTTAATCCTGGGTGGGTGGGTGAGGAAACTAAATATAGGACCTCTTGATTTTCATGGCAGTCATATAATTAAGGTAGATGGTAAAGCAAGAACCCCCCGCCCAGTTCCAACTTCCCAGTCCAATTTATTGGATAGATCAGCTGCGATATGGACGTCAGATATCCGTAATATAGTTGGGCTTTTTCTATGCTATATTACCCTCAGATTACCCTCAGATACTCCATATTTCAGACCTCTGTATCGGATGAAATCCCAGGAGGGTCATTGGAAACTGATAATTTTCCAATACTCGATACATGTGCGTCCTTGGGAACCACGGGTACCAGTAGCAGCCTTTCCATGACCGGAATATGCTATCCATGCCCCGGGCAGTTAAAAAGGAATAACCATTTCCACCAGTGGGTTTACATGGGCAATTAGTATGCCTTGTTGCGCGGAAACAGTATTGTAAAGCCTAGCCCAGAGTTAGCAATCCCTGTGCCGTTCAATGTTCCGTAGGACGGATCAGCCCCAGCTATTGCCTCCATAGCAGATAAAGTGCCACAGGGGTTCAATATAATGCAGATCTTCTGGGGTTTCGAGTATCAATTCGGTACGAGCGATTAGTAGAACAGATGTTAAGCCAAGAAGCATCCGTTGGGATGGTCGATGGATGGGGCAAAAAAGGGAGGGATGTAGGGACGTGTTGTTGAGCTTATGCGTTATAGATGCCGTGTGTCAAGATTGGGGAGGCAGCCTAGGATCTCAACACGCAATATGCTCAGTTCTCCAGTGGGGAAGCCAGCACAAAGCCAGCACCATCGTGACAAAAATAAAACGAACGTTCCCGGCAAGGATCGAACTTGCAACCTCCTGATTAACAGTCAGACGCGCTAACCAATTGCGCCACGGAAACGTGCTGTTGTGAAGGCCTTGTGGATTTACGACTACAAATGCGGGATTACGTGTTATTGGCGAGGGGCAAATCTGGAGGGGTGCCCGGATTAGGTAAAAGGTTTTTTCGCACCACCGGCCGAGGCGAAGCCCACCAAACATCAAAGGCAGGCAGTACAGTACAGTACGTAGGTACCGGCAAAAAAAAAAAAAAAAGGCATGGATGAATATGGCAAATAAACAAAGTCAAAAAAGAAATCGTTCCCGGCAAGGATCGAACTTGCAACCTCCTGATTAACAGTCAGACGCGCTAACCAATTGCGCCACGGAAACGAGCTGTTGAAACCTGGTTTCTTTTTGGCTTCATCATACTAATCCAGATTCATAAGCGGAATATGTGACTCAACCCTCATCAAAACTCAAACCTTAAAAGACAACCATTAACTCTGAAAGGCGCAGAGTATAGATTCGTATTTGCTGCCATTAGGTATATTTGCGATACATTCCTTGCCCTCTCATCAACCAAACCACATTCCCTCCCTATATTAAAATCCTACCGAGTTCACCGCTGACTACTATTTTGGTGCCTAGGTTTCGAGGGAAATCCTAACCCTAAACTGGTGAATTAATTTCCCTTCCAAGAATCCTTCTCTTGATGGTCTCGAGTTTTCGGTTCCTTTTTGGGATCTGGATACAATTGAGCTGAGAGGCCCTAGTTGCTGCTTCTCATTTAAAACCAGGTCTCGCTCATAACATGCCTCCTTTTCTATTGGTATGTGCCCGGGTGATCCATACCCACGGTTGATAACCAGCACTCAGACTAGCCCCGGCGTGTTAGGGTTTAAGTGGTGGACGATCCCATTTGTTGCGCCCCCAGCGCATGTGTCTTCTAGTATCTTTGGAATCCCGTGGCTGGTTTGGAGCAATCCCTCCTCTTACTAAAACAAATATGTGGCTTTGACGGGCTTTCTTTCTCTATAATGGAATTAGGGTGTTATTCAACTCGTATTTCTTCCGATGTACCTAGCAACTAACCATCAGGGGTGTATTGGAGGTGTTACTTTGTGACATGTGCGCTATGTGGGCATGTCTTCCTCCTGATGCCCCTGCGTTCATGATTCTTTGCTTTGGAAACGGTATCAATTTTTGGTGCGAATGAGACCGTAAAGTATACCCTTTTTGACACTCGGCGGAGCCACGGCCTTCGTGTTTTCTCTATGGGGGGTGCTATCTGGGAACAAGGACCCAGGATTGGTGTAACGCGCGAGCATAGTGGGCAGCGTTGAGAAAATGTATAAAATCAAGGTAACACCACATTTATATACACTTCAACACCGAACCAACAAACCACTGCAACCGGTGTAGGTCCCATATAAATTTCCATGCTGTAGAAGCCGGCTGCATCATCGGAATGATATTAAGTAAGTAGAATATAGTGCATACTGGAAAATACTTAGAGGAGTTAACTTAAATAATTGAGTGTTTGTTCAACTCGAAGCTGCCACAGGTGCAGCGGCGGAACATCATGCAAACCCCGAATTCAACGGAGCTTTCTGATTGGATATCGCTCTCTCCACTGGCTCCACTAATTATCCCACACTGAAAGTGCTCAAAAATGGCCGTTTTCACAACAGCTCGTTTCCGTGGCGCAATTGGTTAGCGCGTCTGACTGTTAATCAGGAGGTTGCAAGTTCGATCCTTGCCGGGAACGTTTCTTTTTTTGTTCGTTTCTCTGTTCCTATTCCTTGTCTGTTCACTACCAGCAACATTCTTTGTCGGTCTCAGGAGAGAGAGTCGAGATGATCTGATTGACCTCTTCTTTGCTGCCTTCTGTGCCGTCCTGTCTATTGGCCGAATCCTGAATCATGCCTCCACTCTTCGTTTCTCTATCCCAAAACACAACTATGGATCTTCGTCAATGTCATTCAAACAGTATGTCTCCCAGCCCTTCTCATTCATCCCGGACATAAATGTCGTCGTCGGTGTGGTTAAAAGTACCTCGTTGGCGAATAAATCAAATTAACTACTGGCAAGGTCAAGGCGGCAGAAGCAGGATAGTATTATTTGAGCACTAGCGAAAGCATCGAAATAAAGGAAAAGAAGCGAAATACCGAAACATCAAGATTAGCGGGACAATGTCCCTGGTGAATGGAGAATTGAAGTGGCTGGCTATTTCACGGCCGAGTGCGTTTCTAACCTCCCGTAATGAAGTTGCTGGTTGATTGCTAATTGCGACATCCAAAGTGTGGCCGGGAAAAGAACTGGTTCTGGCTGGCCCTGGCAAAATGTAATGACTACTGGGTAGCGATGGAACCTCGAACGTGTCGAATAGCGGGCAGGGTCCTATATCTTAACACCCATGGCTACAAATACGGTGACTCTTCTGGCATATAGAAAGGTGTTGTTTTAAAACTGATATAGTAACACCCGCTTCTAAATGTTCGCCTTCGTAGAAATAAGACTCCCATCTAGTTGCTCAATCGGTTTTCAAGATTTTTGAATCGCGCTATAGCTTATCACAGGCTAATAAGGGAAAAGCAAAAGTAAAGTCGCAGGATAGGATTGCTTGACCTCATGATTAAAAGTCATACGGAGTGCGCACTCGGGGGTTGCAACATCAAGGCTTGATTAGTTTTAGGTTTCTTGTGCTATATGCTTCATGACATTTCTTTTTGTTGCCTGGGCCGGGAGTGGGCTTTGGATTTTTGAACAATGTTACCCAGTTCTCTGCCTGGGAAATGTGATTCAATGCAGAGTTAATCAGTGTTGATGTAGTAGAGATATTCCCTAAAACAGGGTCGAGGTTAGCCTCAAGGAGAGCATGGAATTGCAGCCATAGAGAGAAAAATTTACAGACCTGACAAAACTATTCACACTAGTATCTGGAGGTATGTATCTTTTCTTGAGTAGGTTTGGTAACAACTAGTATAAGTTGACAGGGCAGGATTAGCCCTGGAGAGCTTCTATTTTGTTGGTTGTGTCTGCAGGTACCATGATGTTGCATCTTTGGAACCTCTTTCTTTTAGTTTAGTATTCAGTTTGTACATCAAAGGTCTTGTATCTCAGCAATAATCTGGTAATATGCCTAGACATATTTTGCAGCCATGAGAACCCGGAGAGGTATAATAGCATAGAGTAGTCAACCAGTACATAATTATGAATACCCAGTAATTCGAGGCACAGGCCAAGACAAGGATACTCGAAAGAATTCTGGGGGATACCTCCATCCCCTTTATCCAGAGGGGTGTTCATTTTGGTACTTTGTTAGGATTGACATGAAAAGATGAGTGAGGGATCATGATCAGCAATAGAAGTAATGCAAGTAAAGGAACATATTGCAATTGACTACCGTAGTTGGAATCGGCTGCAAGAGAAATCATCTGAATCCGTGGGATTTTTTCTATAATTAAACTGTGTAATTAAACTGGCATCTCCCTCGACTTCGGGTAATGCAAGGTGAAGGGGGGAACCTTCCGATGGCTTGGATCGGCATGGAACCATGATGAACCGTGCATGACGTCGAAATTTGAGTTATCCTTCCGAAAATAGGGATGATCCGCCAGATGGTTCTCCTTTTTCCTTCAAGCAACATACGTCTTGCCACTTGGGCGAAGAGAAAAGGGGGGAGAAAACTCCATCGAAGACAGAAAGAAGACTCCTCATGTCGCGTGTGCTTGGATTGGGTGGTGATGATTATTACAAGTGAACTTTTGCTCCACATGCACTTGATTGACTGGGTCCACTTCGCCGAACCATTCCAGTCATAGCCACACTTAGTTGGCCCTCATATATCGATTGCTGGATGGCCACAAGCCACGCCTGTTGCCAAGTCATGGCTCAAGGGGCAATAATCCGCAAGTTGTGATGATGATGATAATAAAACTGCGATAATTTTAGCAGAAATTATGCTGATGGCGAGCTTTTATCCTGATAATTTATGAGTTCGACCTTGACTCCTGACTGGAACAGGCAACGGTACTATTTTCTTTTGATATTAATATTACTCCTTATAAGATTATGGGGGGGTGAAGTTGGTCAAAACCAAGTTACCAAAATCTTGGAAAGGGGGGAAGATCAAGTTGCTTCATCTTTACGAGAGACTATTTTCTGTACCTTTTAGACAACTATTATCAACTCCTTCAGGTTCCTTGTACATGCAATCCATCCATTTATATTATCGCACGATTTTGTTTTTCCCGAGTCAGGTTCAATCAGATCTTAACTTTAACATTGAGTCCGGGGTCCGTTCCAACCCTTCGCTGTCTTGGGCGTCATAACGTCGCATTGCCCGACGTAGACGTCATCCGGAACCGTCTTTGAGGGGGAAGAACGCTCATAATCCCTCCTCGTTGCGTCTTTCTTTTATCGTCCAGCGCCTCTGTTGCGGAGTGTATTATAGCTTGAACACCTTTTCTCATTCACATGGGATTATTTTCTGAATTCCGCGTTGAAAGGACCACCCTGTCGTCGATGAAATAACAAGCAGATCTCCTCCATACCTCCTCCTAGTGGTGGAGACCCATATTTGATCCTCCCCAAGTCGCATTCTGATCGGCTCCGTTGTTAACTTGGTATTGATTATTATTACCGTTCCCACTGTTGCCGTTACTCTTCGTCGACACAGCTAAAGTAGTAGAACAGAGAACTACTACTGACTAGTCAACTTGCCAACTACCACTATACAGGCGCCACGAAAGGAGAGACTCCCCGCAAACAGTTCGCTCCAGGCCTTCCCAACCATCCCAGAGCTAATTTCCTATCCCCGTTCGCCTGGTAACCAACCACCCTCAGAACTAATTTAAGGGAAAAGAAAAGTGACATTTTTTTTCTCCTATCTTGGGCACGCTATTTTTGATTTTTTTTTTATTACATATTATCCTTATTCACCCCCTTTAAACCGTTATTCTTCACTCCAGGCATCCTCTCATCACTGATTGATCGGATTCATTGATTTCGTCACCAGTTGGGCTTGGTTTTGCACCGCCCTCCGCCGCTCCTGCATACGCCCCTCCCCCTCCGCATCAGCCCCCCTCCGAGATGGCGACGGTAATACGGTCGCAAACGCCTGTACAGGATGCATATGGTTCATTACCACAAGCCCCAGAATCTATCTTGCCGAGTCGAGGTTACAGTGTACGCTCAGGATCAAGGCCGAACTCATTCGCTGGCGGCAGTACTGGTTACAGCGGAGCTCACGGAGCTGTCGTTGAACCTTCTCCTCTAGATCACTACGGGCGTTTTCGAGAGGAGTTCGATACAATCAGCTCGCGCGCCTCACTCGATGGTCCATCAGGTGCGCAGCGGTCCGCGTCTCAGATGTCCAATACTCGCTCTGCCACTCCAACCCGATCTAGCACTCTAAGGAAGAAGTCGTCCCTCAGCAAGAAAGGAAGTATGCGCCGTAGCGGGAGTCGAAGGAGCTTGCGCGCGGGCAGTGTGAGAAGTTTAGTCCTAGGCGACAAGGAAAAGTATGCGGCCGATGGAGAGGAGGACACAAATAGCGCCTTTTATGTGCCTATCCCGACTGGTGGTAGCCCGACAGAGGTTCTTGCAACCCGGTTTCAGGGTAAGCTTCTGCTTCACGATCAGCTCACAATTATCCTCCGCCAAGACTATTTTTACTGATGAGTGTTTATAGCGTGGCGTAAGATTCTCAAGGACCTGATTATATTCTTCAAGGAGCTGCAGAAATCGTACGAAGCCCGGTCTAAATTATATTTGTCGTCATCAAATATCATCAACAACACCACTCTCCCCCCCACATTTCTTAAATCTGGTGGTCTTGGGGATGCGACCGATATCCTGCGAGGATTTCACAGACAAGGATATTTGGAAGCAAATAAGGCGGCTGAAATAGAAACTGAAGTGGTAAATCAGCTTGTAGGACTTCGAAATGACCTGCAAAAGAAGACCAAGGAAATTAGAGCTTTATCCGGCGATTTCCGCAATTCCGTTGATAAAGAAGTCGAAAGCACGCGAAAGTCGGTTCGGCACCTACATGAAGCCCTGGGTCTGGTTGACACCGACCCGTCAGCTACCTCAGGGAAGGGGGATCCTTTCATAGTCCGCCTCAGCGTGGACAAGCAGGTTGAAAGACAGCTGGAGGAAGAAAACTATCTCCACCGAGTGCGCAAACCCTCGCTCCTTTGCATTAACTTAGTATTAACTCTAGCGCATAGGCATTCTTGAACTTGGAAAACTCTGGTCGCGAGCTTGAGTCCATTGTTGTCAGCGAAATCCAAAAGGCGTACAATGCTTATGCTGGTATTTTGAAGCGTGAGGCAGAAGAAACTCGCGACACAGCCGAAAAGCTCCGAGTTGGACCAATTTCCATGCCGCACGATCACGAGTGGAATTCGTTCATTGCGAATACGGAAGAACTGGTAGATCCGCGTGTCCCTCTTCGAGATATCGAAAACATATCGTACCCAGGAAAGGATCATCCTGCTGCAGTGGAAGTGAGATCAGGGATGTTGGAGCGAAAAAGCAAATATCTCAAGAGTTATACTCCTGGCTGGTGAGTTTTCCTTTGATTATATCCGTCTTTACTACCCTAACCTATTTTAGGTACGTTTTGTCGCCGACTCACTTGCATGAATTCAAGTCTGCCGATAGAATCGCATCGCAAACACCGGTGATGTCATTGTACCTCCCAGAGCAGAAGCTCGGATCACATTCTCAGCCTGATTCAACGTCACATAAGTTCATGTTGAAAGGGCGCCAAACAGGAACTATGCACCGTGGTCACTCATGGGTTTTCCGGGCGGAATCCTACGAGACGATGATGGCATGGTACGAAGACATAGAGAGTCTAATTTCCAAGACAGGCGAGGCACGGAATGCGTATGTTAGACGACACGTGCGTAGTGTGAGTGGTGCAAGCTTTCGAACGACATCAGGAAGCAGCGACGGCGTCATGGATGAAGACGAGGCCGATCGAACTCCATACTCTGCGGGGTCCGTGATTTTAAGCCAGGAACGCCCGACTTCTCAGCCCCGTCAACCGGGTGGTCGGTTCCCTAGTGATGTACAGATTGACCGGCATGCCCATGCCCCACTGTCACCATCGAGCGGGGAAAGCTCTGGAGAGAAAGATTTGCTGGCTGCGGTGGGGTCTCTAACGGATGCTGGACCCTTGATTGGCATGGGCAACCGTTCTATGTCGGACCGGGAAGTTGAATCACATCCATTGCGGAACGAAGTCAAATCTGTAAGCGGTATCACCGAAGGGTCGACCCCTTTTCCTCCTACGGAGCGACATGATAGCTTTTATGGAAGCTGGATGGGCACTTCTGATGCCGCTACTCGTCACAGACAGCAGATGGCCGAACCAACAACCCCTTCTATCAACAACCGAATGGCCTTCGAATCTAATAATGGAAGCACTGCAAATTCGGTATATGCCTCTGGAATGGTGTCAACAACTTCAGCCTACGATCCGTCG
The DNA here is from genome assembly GCA_027569045.1 of Aspergillus biplanus. Lineage (NCBI taxonomy): Eukaryota > Fungi > Ascomycota > Eurotiomycetes > Eurotiales > Aspergillaceae > Aspergillus > Aspergillus biplanus. The sequence continues at coordinate 188,301 of JAPDEJ010000057.1, forward strand.
AGTCCCAGAAATCGTGGCGAAAGCGCGTCAACGGCACTTACATCATCGAATGTGACGGATCACACCCACAATACCGTTCCAACATCGATTGATGAAAATTTGGAGTCCGATGGTAGCACAGTGAAGCCCGTGTATGCTGTTGCTCTCAATAATAACCCTTCAGCCCCAACAGCAGCCTCCGGATCGTCTCTTCCAAATGGAGTGACTAAATTAGCACCCGAAGCACCCCAAAGACCTCAACCTCAGTCCAAAGGCAGCGTATCCACAATCGAGCTGCGGATCCCAGGCCATTACCCACCCACTCACGCAGCTGCGTAGTTGGGGTTTTCCGTTTCAGAACTTGGGGCCGGGGTCTTTAACCATTTCTTTTGTTTAGTATGAATTTCCTTTGTAAATAGTTTCTCATTTTGCTTACCCCTCTACCCCCCTTTTTGGGATATTTTGCTCTTTTGGTAGTGCTCGATGTACTACTCGATTGTTTGGTGCCTTCACGGCTTTCTTCCCCTACACTGTTATCGTGTGTCCAAAACAATTGGAAGTCTCTGACGAAACCAGGTGTCTTGATAGGGATTCCGCGATCTGATTTTGCGCATATTTATTTTCTCTGTATAATATTGTCTTTGCCTTTTCCTTTTCCCCTTTTTTCATTTGTTGGATCTTGGAATACTTGGTTTGGTTGTTGGTTGATTTAACCGGCGCTTGCTTTGACTTCAATGAGCAGAAAATACGGACATCACTGCTCTTTTGATTTTACATAGATGATGAACATGTTATGATCTCTACGCACATACTCCTATTACTAAAGTTGAATCGAGCGTGTCCATCGTCTTAGGGTTAGACACGGTGTTTTGAGCTATCGAGCTGTAACTGTCCTCGCCAGGCAAGGGCTTCTATCTTCCTAAACAGGAAAGTCTACTAATATGAGTCCATGGTGCTTAGCCATCACTCAATCATAATAATAACAATAGCCAATTCATCTTCATCCCCAGAACAACCCTGTTTGCTAGTCTTTTTAATATTGGTTTGGTGGGTACATCCTGCATAAAATGGACTAATCATCACAGCCCTAATTTCGAGGAGTTTTAAGTGTTGTCCGCTTCGGGTATTGCTGCTGAGACTGCCCCGGTGCCAGATGAAAAATAAGCAAACAATCTTCAGCCAACGTATAAAATGCTGGTTAGCCTCTTGAGGATGGAATTTGCTCCTCAAATAAACCCCTCACTCTTCCGCCTTCAGCCTTCGATTTCTAAGCCTCTCGTAACCCTGGTTTGCTTGCCACTAATATCTCCGATATTTAAAGCATGCGGTCTTTGAGCAATTCAACATCAGCCATAATGATATTCCTTTGTGGCCTCGAACTTTTAATCCTTTTAATCTCTCAGATACATACCGTCACGATATTAGCCTTGCCCGAATGCAGTGGAGCCTCGCAACACGATGGCTTCCCCTATAGACTTCAAACAAATCGAAGCAGCGCTTTCTCCTCGACCAAATATTGATATTTCCCAGGACCACCTCATCTATGATATCGATTTTCTGCGTAACCGTGCCTGGAGTATTGCGACTTGCAACGATGCGGCTGTCAGGGTTCATGGCCCCTGACTACAGACATTAAGGAATTCCACCAAATAGCCTTCTGTCGAGCCCCGCGGCATTGCCGATTACTGGGTTATAGGCGTATCCTCTGTGTCTAGCTGCCCCCCTAGAAATTACGCTGCAAACTTGTCCAGATGCTAGTGGGTGATAATTTTGTTTCTTTTGCTTTTTTGAATCTTCAGGTTCGAGGTAGGTCTCGTTAAACACATAGCAGTGAGTGAGTATCCATAATTGTACACTAGATGAGGATGGATTTCATACTGATATAAGAGTGCTTAATATTAAATAGTCAGTAGGTAACTCTTGAAGTCTCTTACCATATATGCTTCTGACTACTGACCAATGTGCGTCCCTCCTCGAGCAGAACATGGGTGTTCTCGTGCAATGCAAGGCTCATATTAGAGCCTCCCTATTGGATATTTCAAATCAACCAAAACCGTAATGTGTTCGCACAGGCATCCAAATCTTCTGTCAAAGGTCTGAATTATACCATTATACTAAAAAAGAACAATTGGTTATGCGTCAATCTTAATACTCCAACTTCTCACTGGGCAAATTGCTACTGGAAAGATCACCGAGCCCAAGGAAACCCAACTACGGAGCATGGGTACCTGTGCAAAGGGAAGAGAAGGACAGACTGGGAGGAAGAAACTGGAAGATTATGCTGAGTGTTGTTTATACCTTGCACTCGTTACTCACAATGGCAGTGCAAAGTCTCTGCATTACATCTCTATGAACTATGTACCAGCTGTTTACTTATTTCATAACATGCATGATCTAGGTTGTGTTCTTAGAGACTGTAAATCAAAAGGAGATTTTTTTTTTTTGGACTTCTCTCATCATAACATCAGTCTAGTAGTTATCGATAGTTCTATTCGTTTCAAACGTCGTGTTCTCAAACTACACACTTGAAAAATCAACCTTCCTCGCGTACGGTGTTTCTTACCATGAAATCGACTCCTCCAAAACCTCCCCATTGGCTCCTCCAATACCCTCTCGAATATACTTGACCTTTGCAGCTCGTCCTTCACAATATATATTTGAAATTGCCTGTACTCGAGCAAACTCAGGCACCTCTAACGGAGAATAACTAGCCCCTTTCGGGATCCCTGCCGCATTCTCTTCAATTTCTACAATCCGCGCCGCCACTCGGGCTGAGATCCGCGAGTCCCAGATGCCTTCTCGGCGGTTACAGAGCGCCATCAACTCGATAGCCCGGTGGCGGATTACCGAGTGTCGAGATCTTGTTGCACAGATCCAAAGAGGAGGGATGATCCCCGGTGGAACGCAGAAGATTGGAGGCTGTGGTTTTGGTGGGGTTGGAATGATTGCTGGATACCGGGTGGCGTAAGGGCTAGGAGTAGTTTTTCCTTCTTCCTCTTTCATTGTATGATGGTTGAGGGGGGGAAGTGAAATGGTGATGGCTGGTTCCAAGATATTCTCGACTTGCGTGAGAATGGCGAGGAAGTCTCCTGTACGGCTATCCCAGTACATCTGGGAAGAGGACCATTCGACCTGGATGAACAGGTCTAGGACGAGACGCCAGAGTTTCATTTTCTTGATGATCTCTTTCTCTTCTTTGGGAAGGGCCTTTTTTTTCTCTCTTTCCTGCTCGTTCTCGTTCTGAGCACCATCGGATGCTAGGGGGGACTCGAGGAAGCGGTAAAGTGCAACTGACCAGGCGGAGAACTCTGCCTGCAATGTGGAATGCTGGACTCGAAGCTGATTCTCTATATTATCCTGGTCTGGCTGATTCTCAAAAAGATGCTCTGCCACGGCTAGGATTTTCAAAAACCTATTATAGAGGAGTTCAAACCCTTGTTGGACACCTTCGATGGTGTTAGGTTGAGCGGACCAATCTCTTTGGATCAGGATATTGGGCTGTAGGTCCACGGGAAAAGAATCTCCTCCATCTATTTCTAGCACCTGGTTTTCCAGCGCCGCAAATATAGTTTGGGTCATTTGGCGAGGCAAGTAGGTCGCCTGTTCTTGACATTCTGGATGGGACTGTTCATGTTGGAGGATCTTGAGGCCAGAGGTAATATGTTTAATTGCTGCATTGAAATGTCCCTGAAGACACTCAAAACAGAAGAACAGAAGACATGAAACCAGCACTACATCTGAAGGGGTGCGGCAGTTTGGCATTGACGGTCTCAACAGCCTGTTGATCGCCGCACTATATTGTCGTAGGGCATACTGGCCTGCTAGAGTCTGCAACATGCCCTGATTGTCATTGCTACCAGACAAATAAGCTCTGTGCAATGACCCAACGGCCATTGCGGCTAGTCGGACGGTAGGATCGTGATCCATGGCCTGTCGCAAGTGAATGCCGATCGTGGCACCAAAACACGTGGCAGTTTGAATATGAAAGAACTCTATTGCTTGATACTCCTCAGTACTAGCGTGCTCAGATACAATCGACACTCGCACCGGGCGGGTCACATTGGGAGAGTGTTGGATGAATTGGACAATATGATTTGCAGCAGAGGTTGTGCGAGGCACCCCACCTGCAAATGAGAAGCCCTCGCATATTCGTCCAGTTGATTGGCACCTGTGACAGCACGGCCGGGTTTCGTCGCACTTCACTCGACGGATTCTAGAGCAGCCGTCGTTAATACTATCACGCAATAGGTTCTGGGGAGCAAGTCTCCGACATACCTGCATGTGAAGCATCCGGTTCTTGACCGGGTCTTCAAGGCTTTTGCATCCATCTGCCGTTGCTCTCCGTCCATCGCATTAACTTTCAGTCGATTTCCCACCAGCGAGTGGCGGAGAGAGGGCTAGATCAAGTATGAGTCGCATCACCTGCGACGGCTCAAGAGGGAGGGTGGCTCAGCTGTGAAATCTACACACCCCAAAATAGTACCTCTTAGTATGGTTACTAGGCAGACGGAAATCGAAAATGGGCCAAATCATTAAAGAAGCATCGTCGCCGTGAAGCTATGTGGATCTCAGCCCCGAACGTTAAAATTAAAGAGATGCCTTCAGGTCGTCCTAAGCCTAGATCTGGTAAGCGTTAACGAACCGGCCAGTCACGAAAGGGGCCCCTCACGAGTTTCCGGCCCCCAAACCACCGACATTGAACACGAGTGGGAAAGAGGCTTATACAGTGCTCTGCAGCTCTGGTGATTGGTGGGGTTGCTGGCCTGGAAATAGAGTATGATGACAATGGACTAGAAGCTGAATAGATGGAGGCAATGAACAAGAAAAGATCACAGCAGAAGACGCTGCCTGGATATAGCCAGTCTATGTCTCAGGACTATAAGAACACAGAGGACCACCGGCTCGCCTACAAATAACCAGTCTCAGCTCATTGTAGTTCAAAACCTTTGCATTGATTATTCCACGTTCATTATAGGATGATTTCAATATCCCTTTTTGCTCTCCATGTCCTTGGACTACTACTAGGACAAATATGCGCCGCTGCTTCCATCAAACCCGGATCCACCAGCATCGGCTCCCATGTCAGTTTGGTGCACCGGAGGGACGTCAATCTCAAGCTCGGCCGCCGTAATGGGCGTGCTGCTGCCAACTTAACGGAGGATGAGGTTCGTCAACTTTGTATTTCCATTATGGAAACAGAAAATCCAACTCTAGGTTTGCACAGGGATTCTGGTTCGCCAATGTCGAAATTGGAGGCTCCAAGGAATTATCCCTCTTGATCGATACTGGTTCGTCCGACATAATTGTCAATCCGGGCCATTACAAGAAAGGCAGTTCTGGGAAAGACCTTCATATTTCATTCAACAACTCGTACGGAACGACCAACAGCGACGGCTCCGGATCTGGTTCGGTACGTACTAATATATCCAATCAATCCCTTATCCAACCCCGACAAACTACATCCCCGTTACCAACCTGAACGTGGCTTTGAATTTAACAAAGAGGCAAAGGTATCCGGCCCTCTATTCTCGGATATAGTCACCTACGCCGGGCTCTCAGTCAGACAAACAATCGGCGAAGTCAATCAAAACATAGTACCCCATGATGGTCTCGCAGGCTTCGCAGGTGTCGACGTCGCCCAATTCCCCAACGACTCCCCCCCATTCTTCCATACCCTCTGTACGCAGGCAAACCTCCCCGAATGCCGATTCGGAATGGTCCTTGGCAAAGACAACACCGGTGTCCAAGTACTAGGCACACTCGACAACACTCTCTTCGACGGTGAACTCGTCACAACTAAAATCATTCAGGAGTGGGCTGCATACGGTGACTTGGCCATCAATGGCAAGATCTTCGCAACAGACCTCCCTATTGAACTCGACAGTGGAACGGCCACGATCGTCGGGTGAGCTCTAGTCAATTCCTCCTTGTTTATCCCGTTTTCCTTTTCTCCTCAACTTGCTTTCTACATTAATACATGCCCCGGGCTACCTATAATTGACCAAACGGCTAACATACTCCCATAATATACGAGAAACCAGACCGGTGGATGATGTACTCGCCCTTTTCAAGGCAACAAACATCACAGCCGTCCGTGAAACCACCCCGGACGGTGATACAGTAACGGGGTACTTCCCTTGTGACCAGCCCCCAACCGTCGGGTTTAGCTTTCCGTCTCAATCTGATGTAAAGACGGCGAATAAGCAAAGTAGCAACAGCAGCAACAGCAGCAACACTCTGACGAGCCGGAAGCCGAAGGTTTTCAACCTTGATGGTGGGGGCTGGATTCTAACCGACAACGGGGATAATAATTGCACGGCGGCTGTATCGGGGTATAGTTATCCAGCTTATCCGACTTTGTGGGTCGTTGGACAGGGTAAGTACTCGCTCTCGATGGAGGAACACGTAGTGTCTAATGCAATTGTTTTAGTGTTCTTCCGGGATCTTTATATTGATCACAATGTCGGACAGGGGACGGTAGGGTTTGCTCGCCAGAAGAAGAGCTCTCGCCCCGAACAAGGCGAAGAGTATATACCAGGAAACCTTGCGAAGTCGTTGAGGCATCAAAAGTCTCTATTGTCGTCAGTGTTGCTGGTTGTCTCTGCTTGGACTCTGTTTTAATGCCGTTTGTGTTCGTTTTTTATCCTTTCTTTCCTTCAACCCACCAAGAGCTACGATTCAGATAACGGTTGATTCCACCAAGTCCATGCTTCTATCCGTGGAGTTATAGCCCTAAAGATTTACTTCTCTACCGATGGGGTTAATCTTACGATTTTCAACTCTCCAGAAATGGCAGCTTCTTGAATAAATGTGGGATACAAACCAGCTACTAGGAGCACAATTTCAAAGCAAGGAAGAGATCCGATTCGTACCCACATATAAAAACCTGATCACCCGAGAAGATCGCAGAAATAAAAATAGACAAGAAAGGGGCAGCACATAGATAGCAAAGAATACATCAAAAAAAAGGAAGAGATCGAAAACAAACAAGCCGAGTATATCTCAGACTTCAGTCTTCCTTCAAGGCGAAAACATGCATACCCTAATATTACATGATTTGATCCTGAGTGATCCCACCAGTGGGGTCGGCGCCGTCCATGACATCGTCCTCGCCCTGGCCGGGAGTCACGTACTTGACAAAAGTGATTCCGAGAGGGCGGCCACCATATTGATAGCCGGTGAACTTGGCTGTAAAACATTAATATCAACAATAGGGGAAACGGTATAAAAATATAAAGGTTAGTCTCACCAATTGCAGTCTCTGCGGTATCGGGGCTGTCAAATTGGACTACACCCGTTCCACGAGAGCGACCATTGGGTTCGTACTGAATCTCGGCGCGGTCAACCTTTCCGATAGTGGAGAAAAGGTCCACTAAATCTTCGTTGCAGGTCGACCAGGGCAGCTGTTATTTGTCAGTTCACTTGCTGGTTCTAAAACCCTGCCACCACCCCTGGCTTTCAATCTCGTTGACTCACGTTGCGCACGTAGATAACCGGTCCCTTTTCACCTCCGGAGGTTGCGAAATCCGTAAACGGATTGGGTGGCACTGAGGCTACGGGTTCGAAACCAGGTCCGCCAGGGGCACCGGTAAAACCACCGCTAGGGGGGCCACCGTAGCCACCACGCCCACCGAAGCCACCGCCAAAGCCACCGCGCCCGCCGAAGCCTCCACGACCGCCAAAACCGCCACGACCACCGAAGCCTCCACCGAAGCCACCACGTCCGCCCATGCCCATTCCAGCACCAGCAAACCGATCTTCCCGAACCTCCAGGGTACGCCCTTGCCAATCGTATCCGTTAAACTGTTGGATAGCATTGCGGGCATCGTCGGGCGATTCAAAGGCAACTATTCCAGACCCTTTGGGGCGACCGGTAGCATCAGTGTGGACGTCGGCGCGGATCACACCACCCTGCTGAGCTGTAGCGAATATCAATGTTAACATCGTATCGGTGTTAGAGGAGAAGGGAGGTAGACGGCAGGAGACAGCAAAGAACTGTCCGAAGAAAGTCCTGGCATCCCGAGCTTACCTGCTTGGCGGAAAAGATCCTTCAAATCTTGCCAGCCAACATTGAAAGGAAGCTGTAGAAAGAAAAGAAAGGAAAAGAGAAAATGTCAGTGTATATGCCCCGTTGCTTGTAGCATCGCGCTGTAGTCAAGTATGTAAAAGCGGTGACATTGGGGAACATACATTCGAGACATAAAGCTGTCTCCCTCCAGCACCGCCAGCACCGCCAGCACCAGCGCCGTAACCAAATCCACCGCGACCACCACCGCCAAAGTCTCCTCTGGCAGGACCGCCTGTGAAACGAGGCTCTGGTTCGCGGTCCTTGTGATCATACAATGTCAGCGGTCCCGGAAATAAGAAAAAAAGGTAAGAAAATAAGGGACCAAGTACCTCGCGCACGTAGACTAGTCGACCCATAAGATTTTGGTTGCTGAGCGTGTTGACTGCATTTTGTGCTTGCTCCCTGGTCGCGTATTCCACAATCCTATCCCGGTGCTTAGCAAGGCGATATCGAAAGGAGGAAGAGCCAAAAGGAAAGGAGAAAAAAAAAGAAAACTTACCCGCATCCCTACATTGTTCCCGGACGGCCAGGCCCAGCCCGTCAACCCAAACAGTCCATGCAAAACAAGCCAACGGGGATGTGAAAGAAACCAGAAAGAAAACAAAAAAATGAATGAAAGAAAAGAAAAACCAGTCACACTACGCATTGGCGCCCACCTTCGACATTCCATTAGGAAGAAGCAAGACATCGGCAAAGATAACTTCTCCAGCTGTAAAAACGGCGCGGAAAGACATTCCCCCCTCCAAAGTCAGCCACGAATTCCAATCCCACGAAGCTCATCACACTTCCGACACGATATGACCCTGCTCACCCTGTCTCATAAAATCTTTAAGATGATGCCATTTGACATCGTAGGAAAGGTTTCCAACATAGACCCTGCGGTCCTGTTGGGACGATTCGCGTACGTTTTGCATCATTTGTTCTTTGGCGACTGCTCGATCCTCAAACGATCTGGGGGGTGGTGGGTAGCTACCGCGCCCACTGTATCCGGAACCTGAATGACCTCCTGATGCTCCTTGAGCAGCACTCATAGGAGAACGGGAACGGCGATCGCTGCGGCGGTATTCGTCACGACTCCGAGATCGACTGCGTGGCGAATACGAACGACGGCTTCGACGAGGGCTCCGAGATCGACGACGAGGAGATCGAGACCTCTCACGCTGCGCGTGGTCAGTATGGAAATCGTCCGGAGACATCGACGAATTTAGAAGGAACGCTGGGAAGGAAGGATCGAAAAGGAAATTAAAAAAAGATGAGGAAAGCTTCAGTGACTTGCAACTGCAAACGCTCTCCCGCGCATTGGAACCTTGGGTGCACACCGAGTTCTGGAGGCAGAGGTCATGTGACCTTAAAACTGGGGGCGTGGAGCCAAAGTACCTTTCCAGGGCGACCCGAAGGAGCACGAGAGGACCCGGTGGGTAGGGCGCATCCGAACGGCCCTAGCGCGGAGATTCCAGAGTGTATGGATAATTTCGGAGAAAACAAAAGAACAATATATTCAGATTGGGCAAATAAAAGAAAGCACACATTTCGAAAAGGGAGGAAGGAAATTGGTAATAAAAGCCGAATATTGGCGAGAAGGAAAGAGGGGTTACAAAAACTCAAGTGTGGCTTCGGACCATCACCCAGCTCTAAACCCAAGCTCGGGAAGGAGCATGAAGGGCAGGAACGGTTTCATCTCCAAATAAAGCGAAGAATAGGATGAACAAAAGGGGGAGGAGCAGACAGAAAGAGAAAAAAAAAATCGACCGAATAGAGAGGGTAAATAGAAAATTGCAACCTACTTGATATGGTCGATAAACGTCGGCTGAAGTTCGCTTTAAGTGTAAGCCACAAGTCTGATCGCGCTTCAACACGAAGCAGCGGGATGATAATAATAATAGATAAAACAATGGGAATCAAAATAAAAATAGTTCCCACAAACACACACCACACACGCACACAGAAAAATGAAGAGGGGATGGGACGGGAAAGGGGAGAAGGAAGGGGGAAAAGAAGGAAATGAGATAAAGGAGGATAATAGCGGGGGAAGGAGAAGTGGAAACTAGGGAAAAAGAAAACACAACTTAAAGCTGTGCAGTTCAGCCTGTGTGTCTGACAGACAGCTCGGACAGGATGCAAGCCACGGTGTGATTGGTGTTCCCGTAGGAATCCGAGATGCAGTGTCTCTGTCCGGCCGGCAGCTGGTGCGGGAGGTAAAAAAAAGTAAGAATGAGGGGACAGAGGGGGAGGGGGTAGTTGTTCTGAACCGCTGGGGATGGGACTCAAGCTATAAAGCAGGATTGATAGGATGATAAGAGGCCGGGTAGGGAGAATGGGAAGAGGCAAATGCCCAGAATATTAACCTCGACTTTATCAGAGGAAGTATGTCGTCGTACTGAAGCCGGGGGAAGGTGATAAGTTCGGGGGGGATGCAGAAGGGGATTGTGCAGTAGTAGCAACAGCAGCCAAGACTAATGGGTGGAAAAGGTAAAAAAGAGGGGGAAAGAGGGGGAGGGTTCGAAGGAATAATAATAACACTAATAATAATAAGGAAATAAAATAAAATAATAAAATAATAATAATAGGGAGAAGTAAGTCAGTGGGGAGGAAATAAGGCTGGGGAATGGAGAACCAAGGATGCAGAATCAGGTAGAGGGAAAAAAAGAGAAAGGAACGGAAAGATCAAAAGTTAAAGTATATGAAAAAACCTAAAAGGTTCATTCAAGTACCCTGGGAGTAAAGCGAGAAGGGGAGTGGATGGGAGAATGGGTCTGGGTCAATCGACATGGTGGTGTGGTGATGTTGACCATAAGGTATGGATGGATACCAAGAAATAAAGCAAAAAAGTAGCTGAAGGAGAAATTGGGAGAGGATCACCCACCCATAATTATGGAAAAGAGGTTCTGAAGATCAGAACGAAGGGGCCTAAGGCAATCCTGCTAAGTTAAGATCGAAAAAGGAAAGAAGAGGGGATAGAAAAGGAAAGAAGATTAAAAAATCAAAGATAGTGCGGTATGATGGGAGTTAAGATGATGGTCTGGAATCTGGATCCTTCCGGAGGCGTGGGAGAAAGTCAGTCAGGGTGCTTCTTGTCAGTGTTGTTGCTGTAGGCGTTTTTGAGTGGGAGAATAAAATCAAGACTACCTCAGAAAGGACAGGCTGGAGGGAGTAGTGACTGCTAGTCAGTACGTAGTCAAGGGCTAAGGAGGAGGTACCAATGGCCTAAGGCAAGGTATGAGAGGAGAGAGACAGACCAGCACCAAGTTTGAATCCAATTGGAGCTGCAATAATGAGGGCACGTCAAAATGGAAAAGACCTAAAGAGGGGGGGAATTGAAGTCAAAACTTTGAAAACGCGGAGGAACCGCAGTTGAAACTGAAATATTTATTGTTTTATTATTATTATTGACAGGGATGGAAGGGAAATTGGATTTATCCCCTGGATGTCGATGGATTGATGTCCACACCCTGTCAGATAATAATAACCGAATAATAAAAGACCCAGTTCAGGTGGAGGAAGAACAATATTCCACTGGGGTATTGGCGAAGGGAAAATGAAGCAGATAAAACCACCAAGAGAGAAAGAAGAAGAGATGATTAAAACTGAGAAAGATGAATGGCCAACCTAAAAACTACTAGTAGCAAGCACAGAAAAATAAAACAACAACAACAAACACAACTCCACAGATATTCTGACAGATAAGAAAGAGGTAAATAAAAAGAAGAGGGTGCGATGGTATCAATTCATTCACTCACTGCAGGCAAGGAAGGGATGGGCCCAGATTGACATATTATTATTGGCTCTGATTTAATTCTTTTGTTGAGGATTCTTCAACAAAATAATAATATTTCCTTCTAATATTTCTTATCCGGTGCGACCAATAAGAAGCATCAATTGGATCAAAGTCTTATTTATGTGCATTAAGAACAAGGATTTGAAACTAGACAAATGCAAAACATCAACATCACCAGTGGTTGGGTTTCCGGCTGGAGCATGCTTTCACTCTTCCTGCTCAAAGCAAGAGGACCAACGGCCATTCAGAGCGTGACCAAGGTACCAGGCAGCTCGAGTTGAGTGGCTTATCTAGTACCTGGTTTGTTTGTGATAATTGTTCCTACTTTACGCAGTACAGTCTGGGGGAACCCCCACGCCAAAATACCCTGATATATTGTCCGTTGATATGAATATATCATACACCCAGCGGCTGTTTATTCGATATATATAATTTGCGAGGGCCAAAAACCTATCTGATATCACTTCCAATCGGCCCGAAACCCAATGCTTTTGGAGACGCCATCATTATAAGGTGGTATAATTCAAGGGCCCTCAGAGACTAAAAAACTCGAATAAACTCGGGCCTACTCGAAATAAAGTCGAAATAGCGAATAAAGTAATAATCATAATATTTTTCTGATTCGTAGAAAAAAACCGGGTTTTTTTTTGAACATTCTTCTTTTGACAATTATAGTATTCTTTAATGTCATTGACACCTCCCGATTCTTGGCTCCGCTTTGGCCACCGCTTATACCCACCCAAAATCTGGTCATCCCATCCCGCCAACCTCACGTCCGACAAGAAGAATCATTTCCACACCGACCACAACAATCATGGCCCGTCCTCTCCTCCTCCCGCTCACACGGGAAATCCCTGCCCCCATATCCTCCAATTTTTGGAGAGCCCTCTCACGACCCTCCGCCCGCCTTATCTCCTCCTCGTCCCGCCACTCCTCTCCCCGTCACCACCTCCACCGGCAACCACCACAACCACCATCTCGCTCAACACCTTGCCGCCTTTATCACTCCCAACACCACCCAGACCCCCCGGCACACGAATACACTAACTCTCAAGTTACAATTCTCTCTGCTGCTCTCCGCCACGTCCCCCGCCACGGCTTCACCCCCGACGCCCTCACCCTAGGAGCCCGCGACGCCGGCTTCCTTGACGTCTCCATCCAACTCTTCCCCCGCGGCGAATTCGACCTTATCCTCTTCTGGCTCGCAAGTCGACGCGGTCTACTCCGTGCTGCCGTCGAAAATGGTTTCTTTGAAAAGAACCCCCCGGTTTCCGACACCGTTGAGGAGAAAACAAAATCGCTTATCATGGAACGGTTGAGGATGAATGCTGAGATTAAGCATCAGTGGCAGGATGTATGGCATCCCCCCCCCCGCCCCAACTCCAACGCCCCAACTCCAAAAAACATCTACCTATGCATGTGTACGTGAAAAGAAAGAGAGAAGCTAATGAAATAACCCATTAGGCCCTAGCAACCATGTCCCTCGCATCCAATATTCCCCTCTCCCTCTCTGAACTCCACGCCCTCTCATCCGACATCCTGAATCTAGCCGGTGATACCTCTGTCGATGCTTCCTGGTACACGAAAAGAATTTCTGTTTCGGCAATATATGCCTCTGCGGAAGTAGTCATGACCCGCGACCCCACCCTGGAGCTCACTGAAACGGCCGAGTTCGTTGACCGTCGCGTGGAGGATAGTAAGATGATCGGGGACAAGCTGAGTGGTGCGAAGCAATGTCTTGGGTTCATGGGGTCGACTGCGGTCGGTCTGGGGAGGAGTTGGGGCTTGAAGATTTAATCCATACTATATGGCCTATATAAATTATGGGGGTATGTTTTTAGCATTTTTTTTGTAACAATAGACTCTTCGAGTGGCCTTTATATCCAGTCTCTCTCGCGCTCTCGCTCTCTCTTTTCTTATAGGGAAGCAAGAAGAAAAAAAAATAAAGAAGGGGGGTGTTGTATTTGTATATCTTTGGTTTTTCTCTCTAGAATTCACAATCAAGTTTTGTATATTAGGTATATTATTATTTAAACATCCAATCACCCGTACAATTTCTCACGCGCCTTTCTCTCCTGTATCCGGTTTTCCAGCCGCTGAATCCACCCTGTCGGTCCTAGTAACTCCCGCACCGCTTTTCGATTCGGCGGTAGATCCCACCACGGCTCACGCGGAGCCTCATCTCGAGGATTATGCATCTGCCGTTGGTAGATATTCATATCCCGCTCCCACTCACGGATAATGGCATTCAGCATCGCCAATGTACGGTCGTCCGGCTCTACGCCTGTAACCTCCATCTCGTGTAGGAGCAGCACCACTCCGCGCATATCACAGCACCCACGCCAGTTGAAATAGATAAGCTCGTTGTAGAGCGCTGTCGAGCTTCCTAGGACGGCGGATTCACGACCAAGAGATCGGAGAGTGCTCCGGAATTCGTTAATCAGATCGGAATCCGGGAAATGGACGTTTAGAAGGCGGAAAGCAGTCAGGAGCATTTTGGGGTAGAGGGCCGTCACGACCGCTTCCACGGCGATGCAACGGGGCACAGAGAGTTTGTTGTCACGGTGCTGGTAAGTGGGATTGGTAGGTGTGGAAGGGGACTTAGACGCAGGCGGAGAGGGAGTAGTAGGGATAGCCCCGTGTTCATTAAATCTGAAAGGGTACACCGTTTCGTCGTAATCCGGAGAGACCTTAAGCTTCCGTAGTATAGAGAGAGATTCCTCGCTTTTTCCCTTGATGAGTTTGAGCATGGAGAATATTCTGTCCTGGCACAGATCCCAGATGGCTTTTTTCCCGCTGCGCTCCTCAATGGCCTTACGAAGGGCCTTTTCAATTTTCATCGCTTCCCGCTGGACGACCAGTTCGATTGCCCGCGCACGCGATATTTTACTGCTTTGCACAAGCTCCGTGACGTCCTTGTCAGTAAAACGTAGTGTGCGCAGCTTCAACTGCATTTTCAAATCAGCCTCAACGTCTCCTGAAACTATCTCTGAGTCTTTTTCTTTTCCAGATGGCACGGGAGTTGCGGGCAGCTTTTGTCGATTCTTCATATCCTGTAGCACAGAGTTGAATATGGCGGAGACCTGGTCTATCTCCTTCTGGTCCTCCTCTTTTAATGCTGACCTTTCGCGAGGCTTGGTGGGCATCCATTGCGCCGGAGCCTCATTTTCCTCCCCGAGCTTTCCGATAAAATAGCTGAATGCTCGTTTCTCAGATTCAGTCAACTGGGTCTTACGACTGGCTGAGTGCGGTGTTGAGGAGTTAGCCCGGCTGTGGAGGTAGCTTTTGTTCCGTTTGGGGGCCGATTTATTCGGAGTATAGGTTGCGTCCGGATCTGCAGGGTGTACCTGGTCCTTTTTTTCCGACTCAGAATTCTCCTGTGGGGGCGGTGCGGAGGAATTGGTATTCGCCGTGGAATGAGGCGAACATTGCTGCAACGGACGGCCAGAGGTAGAAAGCAGGGTGCGAGTCTGGTAAAGAAAAGGAGTAAGAGAATTGCGAGTGGCATGGGCCAGCAGAACCCATGAAATGCGTTGTTGGCGCATCATTGCTGATTGACCTGAACGGCAAACAGGAATTCCTCTGAGCTTCGACTCTCGAGTTTGTTTTGTTGTTTCGGTGATTGCCAAAAATTGATCGATTCGACTAGCATGAAATTAAATTCCGCTTTCCAAGGATTGCCTATCAGCACGTGACCACGCGGCTGCCTGCACGCGTTCTCTTTTATTGGATTTCCGCGACGGCGTCCGATGAGGTGACCAAATTCTTTGTTTTATTTTTATAAACTAGAGTCGATCTGGAGGCAATTAGATCTTGATTTGCTCCTTATCCTGTGATAGCAAATAGTCAGCATAAAACCATCATGGGCACCGAAGAGATTTCCGAGTTCGAGAAGCAGCGCCTCGCGAATATCGCAGAGCGCGATGCACTGCTCAAGAAGCTGAGCTTGGATTCGCAATCGGCCGGGCTCTTTACCCCTAGGCCGTCCAAAGGACCATCCGGGGATCATACTAAACCGAAAAAGAAAGCCACCCCCAAAAGGGTGAAAAAGGAGGAGGAAGCACCAGTGCCACGGCGCACCTCCTCGCGCCTGAGGGGAATTGCGGCAGACAGCGAAGTTGCGAAGCGGAAGGCCGACCAAGAATACGTGATGGCGCAGCAGGCAGAGCGTGCAAAGAGGGTTAGAAAGTCAGATTCGTTTTCCCTCAATGATATCTTTGTGTCCGGTCAAAAGCTCTCTGGGGATGCGTTGATTGGGGTTGACGTAGTGACCAAGGGAGTCGCAGTGCCGTATCAAAGAACATTCAGCGACGATGATATCAAGTCGACAAAGGACAGTGACTTAAAGGCTTTAAGGAAGGAGATGAGTGGGTTGAAGTTGTGGGAAGCTTGGGAACCTAACCGTAAGAATACACCTCTGTTCGCCGGAGTGTTTCTTCTTTTCTTCTCTCCCAATTATCGGCTAACACTATCGATATAAAAACAGGCATCAAACTCACACCTGAAAGAGTCTACACCATGTCATTTCACCCTTCTGAGACCAAGCCGTTGATCTTCGCAGGTGATAAGATGGGTCACCTGGGAATTTTGGATGCATCGCAGGAGAAGCCAACCGCAATTAAGACAGAGGATGACGAGGACGAAGATGACCCCGACCCGGTCTTTACCACCCTCAAACCTCACACGCGCACAATCAGTTCAATGACCATCCATCCCTCAAAACCAACCTACCTATATACAGCCAGTTATGACAGCTCCATCCGAGAGATGGACCTAGAGAAGTCCACCTCCGTTGAGAAATACGCACCGAAATCTACCTCGGAGGATATCCCTATCTCCGGCATAGACATGGCCATTCAAGACCCCAACACCCTGTACTGGACAACCCTAGAGGGCGAATTCGCGCAGTACGATATACGCACCAAGAGACAGTCCGTAGCAACCTGGCAGCTCTCAGAGAAGAAGATTGGCGGGTTTTCGCTATTCCAGACGCACCCTCATTATTTTGCAACAGCCAGCTTAGACCGAACCATGCGTCTTTGGGACCTGCGGAAGCTATCGCATACAAACCCCATTCCAATTGGCGAACATCAAAGCCGACTTTCCGTCTCCCATGCTGCTTTCAATAGCGCAGGCCAGATTGCCACCTCATCCTACGATGATACCTTGAAGATCTACGACTTTAATTCCAAGGGTATTGCCGCCTGGAAACTCGGCCATAAACTTTCGGAGAACGAAATGAAGCCGAGTACGGTTGTGAGACATAACTGCCAAACGGGCAGATGGGTTACCATGTACGTTGGCTCTACTCTCTACCTCTATGTTTCTCTTTTCATTTGGTTTTAT
Organism: Aspergillus biplanus; assembly: GCA_027569045.1. Taxonomy (NCBI): domain Eukaryota; kingdom Fungi; phylum Ascomycota; class Eurotiomycetes; order Eurotiales; family Aspergillaceae; genus Aspergillus; species Aspergillus biplanus. The sequence goes on from JAPDEJ010000057.1 coordinate 205,469, forward strand.
GCTTTGCAGTCAATCTATACTAACCATGTCACCACAGCTTACGTCCCCAGTGGCAACTCAACCCACAATCGCATATCCAGCGATTCTGCATCGGAAACATGAACCGTTTTGTTGATATCTACAGTGCCTCAGGTGATCAGCTTGCCCAGCTTGGTGGTGATGGTATCACTGCCGTCCCTGCTGTTGCTGTATTCCATAGAAGCAAGAACTGGGTAGCTGGGGGAACAGCTAGTGGAAAGATATGTTTATGGATGTAGTAAGCCTTGTTTTTTTCTATCCTTTTCTTGTTATCTCGGATGTTGAATTTACTCTTTCACTACAAGTATATACTTCATGTTTTATTTTGTTGTATTTTTATTACCCTAAGTAATACATGAGAGCCAGTGATATTTCCACCCAGTCACAATTCTTTTAGCCTGGTTCCACCACCTTTATATAGTTACATGCATATATTCTATCTAGTAGTAATATCTAGCTCCAGGGACTTCTTTAACTATGATTTTGTTTTTGTAGTGAGGAGCCCTGAGGCCGCATCATTGCCCCCTTTTCATCAATAGCGCGGGCACAACGGCCGTTTACTAGGAAAAAAGGGAACGCAAGAGAAACCAAATAATAACTCCCGAGATCTCACCATCAGGACTGAAATGCTCATTTCATCTATCCACAAAAGACCAAGGTTGGGAAATATCAAAAGGAGAAGGGGGAAAGACTATTTACACAATAAATATAGATCCACTGTTACAAACAATTAGGGCAGACGGGTGTCCTGCGTTTGTAACACGGTTTGTACGTAAACAGATGAAAGATGGCATCCAGCATGCTCTTCGCAGGATCTTTGTCCGTCGCACAAAAACAGCCATCACACTAGGGTATCAACACCATGAGAAATGCTTTCCAAACTAAATCAAGAACCAAGAAAAAAGAACATCAACTCATGAGCACGTATGATAAGGGGAAGAGACAAAAGAAAGGAGGAAAAGAGGAAAAGAGAAAATTTTTCGAAATCGGGGCGAAGAAACATGTACACCTGAATATGAGGGGTTCGAACACAAAACACCTTGTTATACAAAACAATTGTTAGTCGTTGGTTTCAAGACGGCGGCCATTTCAGCTCCGGGAATTAAGAATCACTTCTCAACTCTTCGCGCGATTGCTGCTGAGAAGTGTCTCGGTCCTTGCCTTTGCGCCGAGGTGCAGGCACGAAATCAAAAAATCTGTATTTACTCGTAGCTGTATCTCTGGTGATACTAGATCTGCGGGACTTAGTAGCATCCGGGTACTCAAGAGAATATGTGGAGGAGTTTTTAGAGCTGCTGGTGCTATCCCTCGGCTCGGACCACCGTGGGATCGAGAAAGGTACGCGGCTTTGGTCCCAAGTGGCGGATGAAGAGCTTGGTGGGGTCTCTTCTTCGGCTTCGGCTCCATAGTCGGTTGAACGGCGGGGAAGAGAGGGCCGCGACGCAAAATATCCAATGGAGTTTCGGTGGCTTCCAGCAACAGATGCAGGCCCTGCTACAACGGTTTCAGCAGCGGGTGTTGCAGGTTTCGAGGAGCTCTCATCGTAAAAGGTGGCAGATCGCTCCATAGAATCAACTAATTCCTCCCATTTGATCTCCAGGCTTCCATTGGGTCGTTCCGCTTGTTCTGCTCTACTTAAACATTCTTTAGTTCGTTGTTGGAGGCGAAGGGCTATGTCGTGAAACTTCTTGCTTGTGGCATCAAGCTCTTCAATCTCTGCCAGACGCTCCGGCGCTACTTCGAGCCATATTCGAATTAGGTTGGCAAAGCTCCGCGCATGGTCAATTAGAAAAGGAAGACTAGGAAATCCCTCGCGTGACGGAAGCGGTAGACGGCCGAGGATTTGAATAGGCGTTGCATAGGAAGGCGTGACCGTAGGCGTTGGACGGTCAGCCGGTATTGAGCAGATTGTATCTACAAACTGTTTAAACTCGTTCCGGCTGCTGGCTAGAAATTTGTTCATCGGCTCCATCCAGGGCTCTTTACTACCAAATGTAGTCATATTAGCCAAACCTTGCAACGCTTTTGCAATCAATGTCAAGGTACGTTGAGCCCGAGGGCGAGGGTGATCTACTTGAGTGAGCAAAAGAAACACTAAAATTTAAGGGGGGCGGGGTGATAGTGACATACCTTTTAATAAGCCAAAGAGCTTTGGGTTTAGGATGGCTGGACAAAAGAATCGTAGAAATAGAAACCCAGAGACGCTGCTATATGTGACAGATCGGAGGAAATCGCCATAACGGTCATCGGCACAAGCCCGAATGTGTCGAAATATGAGCCTTAGTTCCGGAGGGCACCGGGAGGAGGATCCGGCTATTGATTTCCAAACGTTGGTGGTTAGACTGACTAGGTTCTTCCAGTTTCGTTCAAGATCATCCGAACGATGAACCCGTGAAGGATCAACTTCACATTCGGGGTCTGCTTCATCGATCTCACGAAGCCGCTCTCCGATCGTTTCTTCTAGATATTCCTTTCCAAGCCGACGCATGTGGTAGTCCAGTGCCTTTGTGAGGAGTGAGTTTCCACGGAAAAGTAGGTTTGCTTCTACAGTCGCAGTACGCCCCATATCTCGAACCAGAACTTCCCTATCCTGGCCGGATTCTCGCGAATCATTTGAATGAATACGTGTCGTGTACCGCAGTCGATTAGCGGTGGATTCCTTGTGGATACCATCAATCTCATCCTCAACCAATGCTGAAATCCATTCAACCGTTGAACCCGAGACCTGGTAAATGTTCAAGAGAGCTTCAGATAGCTGGTTAAGCTCCGAGGACATAATATGGGCCATATTGACGGTTAGTCCGTTGGCAAAGGCATGGAGAAGCTCGGACATTGGGGTGTACTCGTGAGACATGAGAACAATCGTCTCCTCTATCTGGGCTTTCATGAACATTTCGCCAACACATTGATCTCTGTCGTCCAGAATCGGCCACCATTTCTCGGTCTCAACACCTGGCTCTAGATCATCCAGCCTGATATCCACCCTTCCATACGTGGCATCATGTGAGGAAATCTCGACATCATCCAACACGTGCATTGGATTTGTGTCCTGATTTAAGGCATAAGTCCCATGTGCCACGAGTGACCAATCTTTCTGTGTTGGGTTGAGGGTCTTCACCACTATTGAAGCCTGAGATAATACTGGTGGGAGGTCATTGAAATTAAAATCTTCCCTCCAGAACGGATTGGCCGTGCGATATTTTACGGCCGTCTTGGCTCGAATCTCTCCATCAAGGAGGACTTCGGTGTAATAATCATTAGATGCCGATACTGGTGTTGAGCTAAGGTGGGTTCTAGATTGCTTTCGACTTCTGGGCATCTCTTCCGTGGCTTTACTGCCGAAAACTTTCGCCTCAGTAATTTTTACGGTGAGCTTTCTCTCGATTCTAAACATGTCCGCAATTGGTACAGGACTGGTTTCTCCTGGTGCCGGTGTCTTGGAAGGGTCGTCTTCGCTGGAATTTTCGGGCCCATAAAGCTCTGGAGTGGTAAAGGCGCGCAGGAGCACAAACCATACCTCAAAGAGTACCCGACTCTCTAGGGCAAGATAGACAGGTCGTGTCAATCCAGACGCAGAATGCGCTGCATATTGTGGGTATATCGCGATACAAAATTCATCTTCCAACACAGAAGGATGTAACTGTTGGATCGCACAACGGGAGAGCTGAGATAGTTGGATACAAGTAACAAGGGTGATGTCGGACTCTGTGAACAGTTTAAATGCGCCATTCTCCTGAAGCGTGCAACTTACTTTCTGCCATGAAGACGAAAGGGCCCGCTGTTGTCGAAATGTTGAGACTCTGCGTCCAGAAGAAGGGCGAACGCCGGAAGCACTTGGTTTATCCCATAAAAGCATTTTGCCGACCTTTATTATGGCGGCTTCTTTTTGTACGGTACTTTCGGAATTTCTTCGGCGGTCGGCCAGACGACGTTCCCCGATGGTAACTGACTGGGGCTTTGTCATTTTGTTCTGAACACCCTTAGGGCGAATTGGTTGCCAACATAACAGGGCTGCCAGCCAAGAATCAAACGTTTCGCTCACATGAGGCCGTAATTCCACTCCGAGACCGGAGGTAAATGTAGACACGCTAAGTATATTGGATCGAAGTTCTGGGTCAAAAATGGAGCGAACCTGGCAACCACGCAAATCTGGGATGAGGGTCTTCGCTAATGCGGGCTCCCCTTTCGCCTGGTAAATCAAGCTCCCCATTGCAACATTGATTGCACAATAACCTGAGGTCCAGGCGGTCGTAGATGCCGTCCGGAAAGAAAGGATACCATGCATCCTGCCGCATGTTGTCTTCATGAGTTGTAAGACCTTAGATGCATCTGTACTTGATATAGATGAAGAATTCGGATTGGTGGGAACGCTTGTCAGAAAGCTCGAACTTCCCGGCGACTTATTTAATCGATGACGACCGAGGGTTTGAGTAAGATAGGTGGGGGATTGTATTGACGGATAACCGATGGAAGACAGGTGATCTTCGGGGGTTTTGGGTTGTGGAGTTTCTGTGTTAATGGAACCCAAACGATTCCGAGTTCTCGACAGGAACGAGGGTGATATCCCGCTGCGCTGATCCTCCAAAGTGGTGGTTCGGGCGCGGGCCCGTTGACTCTTCAATTCCATATGCGTATCGTCTTCATCGCCAGTCGAATAATAGAGGTTAAAATTATGGCGATTTTCTCGATCCGGGGCTCTTGCCCGAGCGTTCGATCGAGGGGAAGGGGCCGCACTTGTCGGGAGACACTCCACCTCCGACAGAGGTGAGTGGTTCCCAGGCTCGGAGGAGTCTGGGGTCACGGTTCGGATACTCGTTTCCCTAAAGCTCTCGGGGTATACCTTCCCGTGGCGGTCCTTAGAAGACGACTTTTTGCTCGGTCGCCGTTCCACAGGGCGGCTATAGACGCCCTGATGCATTGAGTTCCGTTTGAACCCATTTGAACTTTCCGACTCCATCTTGTCCCACAAGTCATGTAAAACCCGGCGACTGCGGCGCTTCGAGAGGGGTCGTTAGAAAATCCACTATATGTAAATAGGCCGGCACAGATATATTGACTGCTCTTAAATCGATATTAGTTCGCAGCAACGCGCTATTATTCAGGACGCACTGCGCAACCGACCTCGAGCAATTGAGAGCCTTTGTCGTCCGATGGGTCGCTAGGTGAACGCATGGGGTCTGAAATGGTGAACTTGATTATAGTTGCACATTCGGTCGAGGCCGGCGCGTTGAGATATGGACGAAGGCGAGGGAGGACCAGGAAACGACAGAGCACGAAGTGTTGTTGGTTCAGGGGTGCTTCATAAGAGAGTCGAAGAGTTGAAGGAGTGGTCAAAAGAAAAAAAATAAGCAGGATAAAGAGGTAAATAGAAAAGTATTGAGAAGAGATATCTTGAATGCCCAGTCCTCCAACGGTCAATTTAACATCGTGGTGTCGCTGCTAGAAAGTCATGGTTGGGGGAGTTAGCTTCGGGGGGGAAGGAAGGAAGAAAAAGTGGCACGGATACACCAAGTTTGGTTGAACCACCCGCAGCGTGATATCATTGGAGTTGAAAAAGAGCTTAGAACCTGGGGAGGGAGAAATAACGTACACTCCGTCATTAAGTCAACTTGGCTTTTTTTTCTGTTTTCGCTCTCCTTTGTAAAAATCCAAAACCGTGTCTGGGTTGGTTAGAAGTGAATTGGGCGAGTGATTGATTGATCAATTAATTTTATTCCGATTGCGCGGGTTTTGGAAGCTGCAGATCCAACATTAAAACAAAAAAATGCCCAGTATATTTTCTGACTTCCTTTTCCTGTTTCTTTTCTTTTCTTTTTTTAAACACCGGTACAACTAAGGTGTTTCGGTTGTCGGGTAAGCGAGAAGGAGGGACACAAACGGAGAAGAAGGAGGGGGAGGGGAGGAGAGGGAGACAGAGATAGAGAGAGATAGACAACAAGAGGAACGAGAGAAAGCGGGAGGCAAAAGTCGCGGGACGGGGGAGGAGGGGGTGAAGAGAAAGAAGTCAAGAAACCAACTTCTGAAAACAACCAACCACCACAATAATACCACAATTGGGACAGAAGAACTCAGTACTAGTATTGACCCTTGGAGTCTTCGGTTTTTAATACCCAGAGCACATTGACTGATCGCATAATTGGGAGCCTCGCCATGCACAAATTCCAAGGGAACCCCCAATTGCGAGGTCATGAATAACCAACCGTTGATATTATTACATAGCATTATTATAGCGTTATTATTACATATGATGATGAGGGGGCAATTGGTTTCTAGAAAACATCCCCTCCACAAAAATAAAGGATCCCAATTACCTCAGGTAAAATTGGGTTTTGTATGATGTGGGTTCTTTCAGATTATTTTTGAGAAGGGCCAAAGAATGACACAGTTGTGAGTACCCTTCCTGAGGTTTGCTACTTTCTTCATCTCCCTCACTCTATATCCTTCCTATCCTATCCTTTTCTTTTGCGTTCACCCTCTTCTTCTTTTCCTTTTCTTGACCCATGAGGTTTCTTCCGTATGAAAAGCAAAGCACCGGTAAATAATCATAATTACTCTAAAGTTCTGATATACAAAGTCGGTACCTCTTGGCTTCGGGATTTGACGATGATGAGATCCACAGTGGTGATGGGTGAAGTTTATCCCCAGCTCCTCTGGGTTTTATTAGAATTGTCCTATTATTGGCTTTAATTAGGAGAGAGATGGTTTTCGGCCACACTCGACTAAGGGTATATATTATTGACTTATCATAACAATAATACGCGGAACAGGTCTTCAACTTGAGGAGAACAAATTGAGAAATCCTTGAAATAAAAATTTACAGATGATGGGAAGGCAGAATGAGCCTTGAGGGTAATCGGTCCATGTCGGTGTGTCGAGTAATTTGATCCCATCCATCAACAAGATGCTATTATTATTGGAGCCCACTTCCCCCTTCAGGTCCTCATTATCACGATAGTGGTCGAATCACGCTCCATCCTTTCCAGAAATTCCCAAAATCCAAGACTAAGACCCAAATAGTTTCCCGTTTCCCTTCCATCCTTCGCTCCTCTCACAGCACACAGACTCTTCATCTTATTTCCTTTCCTCGTACTCCATCTTTGACCAGATCTAAGACTCCGGGACCCGGAAGTATAACAATAAGGGGGAGTTAAAGTCCACCAAGACTATCAGAAGAAGCGGTCTCTTGGGGCTCTAGGAGTTACTGAATAAGGGACCACTATTTTCTCTTCATACCGGGCTTAGCTAGACTACCCTGCGTGCCTATGTTAATATCTAGGTTATTTCAACAGCCAAAACTCCCACGGTCCAACTATCAGATCATGACTGACATGGTTGTCGCCAGGTGGTCTGCACTCTGCAGGTCATTGCGTTAGCACTAGGGGTATTGGCCTAAGTGGGCTTCTCACAACCAAATTTTATTGGGAGGATTATTCCAGTCATGTACCACTCCAGAGCAGGGAAAGTGTAAATCGAGGAGCAATAATAAATTGTCAGTGTGTCACAGTATCTTGAAAGATTCCAACAACCTGTCATCGAAGAATTTGGGGGAGGTCGAAGTTCTACAAAACCTTTATATCGTTCGATTCCAAAAGAAAAAAAAAAGCGTCAAATCCAGTGTTATTGTTTGATGGATAGGGGAAGAGAAGGCCAAGGAAAAGAAAAGGAAAAGAAGAAGGGTTCCATGGTTGACTACTGCGAACGACCCCATTCCTGCCGGCTCAAGAATTAATTTACCAAATGTGGAACCCTGGGGAGACCTGATGATCAGGGAAAAAAAATTCCAGCCTTTGATCCTGACACGCTTTCTTAACCTATAGATTAGAGTTCGAGTCATGCTCTCGTTCAACTTGGAGGGAGGAGAAGATGGGAGTAATCTGCCTTTACCCCTCAGTAGCGGTAAAGCTTATAATAATTACGATTCCAAGGGAGCTTCTCTTTGAAGTTGCCTGGAGGATGAGCAATCCTTACCATCAAGGTGAACACTCTGCTTCTTGACTTCTGGCTGGGTCGCACATAATTTGGCCTTCCAGAAGGAAAATCCCCCCCGCACGACCCAAGAATTCACGGCCAATTAACCAGCTCTTATTGGCGGTCCATCCCGCAGGTCTTCCATTTAACCTGACTCGTGTCGTCAGTGACTACCAGTATCAAGCACACCATTCCGGAGGACTGGGTTGGATTTTGTTGACTCTTTGCTTAATCTGAGCAAGCTGAACCTCACCGATCAGCAACTATCCAACCACCAATTTTTCACCTTTCCTCTTCACTTTTTCCCTCCCTTTTTTCTTTTCCCTCAACCAATTAAGTAATTTATTATATAAAATTTTGGCTCCAATTTCGAGGCTAGATTCTTGATGAAGAACGACCCCTAATCTCCTCCGTATCAGAGTATGCTCCACAGAAACTCTGAGTAGTACATAGTATATTTTCCCTCGGAGCCGGATATCGGAATGGCTCCACCGACGCTCAGGAACATTCTTCACTGCAAGTCATTAGTCGTGGCTGACATCTAGACTGTCTTTTCCTTTTTCTTTTTGCCCTGATTAATGATCATTAGCGGTGGCGAGAATGGAAAGCAGAATGAAATACCTTAGTGATGGAATTGTCTTGTCCAAAGAAATTGAGATGGGAAAACAGAGGAAACTTTTATTATTTAGGGATAAGATTTCAAACGGAGCGCACCGGAGGCCGAAATTCAATTCTAATCAACCAGCCGTGATTCCTCGATGTAGATTTCTCCTCCGTTGCAGAAGTTATTATTCATAAGCATGAAAAATGAGGCGGTGGAGTGCTTTAGGTGAGACCATCACCACCAAAAGAAGACCGAGAGGATACGTCTACTATCCTATTATTGTTACCTGTCATAGTCTCATTCTGTCTCTCCTGATCCTGATCCGTGATAAGAATAATGTGGGAGCCAGTACGATGGATGTGGTATCCATAGTCGAACAAGTGGAACACAAAACGGCGGCAAATAATCACATGACCCTAGCCTTATTGTGTGCCTCAGGCGCAAATGGCTGCTATCTGCTGACCGCCTGCATCATACCTCAAAGGCTCCTGAGCTATCATGGGATCGGTGCTGGTCATCACCAGCTACCAGGTACTTATGACCACCTTAGACAAATAACCATACTGCATCCCATATCTCGGTTTTTCAGCAAATAAATTCCCAAGCCTCCAAATCATCATACACCTTGTTTGCCTGCTCTTAGAACGAGTGGCAATTTATCCAGTTATACCCACCCTAAACCCCGAGCGAATTTCAGTACATGCCTGCATCGCCTTGGATCTCTGTGGATGGCCGTCATTTGAAGTCTATCACCCGGGTACGGGCTGTAAAATATCCCGATGCCTTTTTTCATTCTAGATCGGATAATCGTACCTTTTGCTCCTTCAGACCTCTAGCCCAACATGATGGCGTCAAACGTTCTATCCCGGTTCTTACCTCCGAACGGCTCGCCTTCCGTTTACGAGGCGATTCGCCAACATGATGCAGGATCGGACACTTCGGACGTTGAAGAGCGCGCAGGGTTGACATTTGAAGATGACACGAGAGATCAGTTCAGTGATCAGGAGCTTGAGGAGGCTCTAGCTGACGCTGGGAGGGAGGAGTCTCCGAGTCCGGGAGATGCCTTTCTAACGCCACAAAGTGTGCAGAGAGGCCCCGAAGAAAGCGCCGTCAACAACGGCGCTCGCCGCCGCAAACCGAGTAGTTCGCCCTGGATGCACACAGTCCCTCCCCGTCCAGAGTCTGATGACTCTAACAACGATGATGACGATGTTCCTGCCTCCCTCCTCATGGAGGGACACCACGACGACGACGACGACGACGACGACATAAAGTCACGGTTCCCTCCTCCGCCACCCCATCACCACTCCAACCAGGATTCCCATCTTCCGGGGCCTTCGTCGCGTCGTGACAACACCCGGTGGAACACAAATATGAACGCCGCTAGACCCCAAAGGCCGCCACATGCCTTTAATCAGAGAGGCCGCACCGGTGGATTATGGTCTGCTGGAAGGCCGAGTCTTGCTGCGGTAGACCCGAAAGAAAAAGCAATGTGGATGTGGGCAAACGTGGAGAACCTGGACAACTTCTTGAAGGACGTTTATACCTATTATTTAGGGAATGGGATGTGGTCCATCTTATTGAACCGAGTCCTGAGCCTCTTGTAAGTATTGCTGTTTCCTTTTAATCATCTCACTACGGACATTATCATCCGTTCTAACGCCTAGACAATCGGCAGAACGTTTGCTTTCGTTATAGGTTTTAGCATATTCCTCACGAGCTGCATTAAATACCATAAAGTTCGTGGGAGCAAAACACTGGATGATATACTCGTCGAAAAGTGTACCAAGAAAATGTCCATGTCTTCAACATTTTTGCTTTGGTTGCTTTCATTTTTCTGGGTTGGGAAGGTTTTCCAATACCTGTTGGATATTAGACGACTCAAACATATGCACGACTTCTACCTCTACTTGTTGGGAATATCCGATGCAGAAATCCAGACAATTTCCTGGCAGGAGGTTGTTAGCCGCCTCATGACTTTGAGAGATGCGAACCCTGCTACTGCCGGGGCAGTCTCGGCGAAACACCGCAAATTCATGGGCAGCCAGTCCAAACAACGCATGGATGCACACGACATTGCTAACCGGCTGATGCGCAAAGAGAACTATTTAATAGCACTGGTGAATAAAGATATCCTAGACCTAACACTGCCTGTGCCGTTCTTGAAAAATAGACAACTGTTTTCTCGGACATTAGAGTGGAATATCAATCTCTGCATTATGGATTATGTTTTTAATGAACAGGGTCAGGTGCGAACGTTGTTCCTGAAAGATACTCACCGTCGAGCCCTAAGCGAGGGTCTCCGCCGCCGTTTCATTTTCGCTGGAATTATGAACATTTTTGCAGCACCCTTCATCGTTGTCTACTTCATGATGCACTATTTTTTTCGTTATTTTAACGAGTATAAGAAAAACCCCTCGCAGATTGGATCTCGCCAGTACACGCCTCTGGCGGAGTGGAAATTCCGCGAGTTTAATGAGTTGTGGAGTCTCTTCGAACGTCGAATCAATATGTCGTATCCTTTTGCGACTCGTTACGTGGACCAATTCCCGAAAGACAAAACGGTCCAACTGGCTGGATTTGTGGCTTTCGTCTCAGGAGCCCTTACCTCTGTGCTCGCGCTAGCATCCATCGTGGATCCAGAGTTGTTTCTGGGGTTTGAAATCACACATGATCGAACCGTTCTCTTTTACCTTGGGGTGTTCGGGTCCATCTGGGCTGTCGCTCGAGGGATGGTTCCCGAGGAGACGACTGTATTTGACCCCGAGTACGCGCTCCTTGAGGTGATTAACTTTACTCACTATTTCCCGAGTCACTGGAAGGGGAGACTACATAGCGACGATGTCCGGAAAGACTTTGCTACGCTCTATCAAATGAAGATCGTGATCTTCTTGGAAGAGATTCTGAGCATGATTTTCACCCCCTTCATTTTATGGTTCAGTCTACCTAAATGCAGTGATCGGCTCATTGACTTTTTCCGGGAGTTCACGGTTCATGTTGATGGGATGGGATACCTCTGCTCTTTTGCGGTTTTTGATTTTAAAAAGGGCACCAATGTTATCTCTCAAGGAGACACCAGCCGACGAGATCACGCAAGGCAGGACCTGCGGGCTGACTATTTCTCCACGAAGGATGGCAAAATGCTTGCGTCTTACTATGGATTTTTGGATAATTATGGTGCAAATACTCGCGCTGCCCATGCAAACAAGAGACAGTTCCATCCTCCACCCACCTTCCCAACCCTAGGATCCCCGTCTATGGTTGACATGGGGAATACCGGTGATCGGTTGGACCTGGGACCGGCCCGTGCTCCAACAGGCCAACAGTCTGGCCTCGGACCTACTCGATTTGGCGGCCCTTGGTTGGGTGATGCAGCATCCCCTGCTCCCTCGATCCTCCTAGATCCACACCACCAACCATCAGCGTCGGGATTCAGAACAGCAAATCGAGCTCCTACCCACCAACGCTATCGCTCTGTACGTCCTCCACCACCATTTATCGCTGATCCTATCGCGAATGACAACGAAGCCCCAATTGGAGCGTCCGAAAGCCCCGTCTCAAAACCAAGACCCCGGCTTGTGCACGCTACAACGGGGTCGAGTGGTGCCCTAGGCACTGGTGAGAGCAACTTGGGCGACGACTCGTGGCGGATGAACCTGACAGGTGATGGGGATGATGATGAGGAAGGCGAGGGAGAAAGTGTGGGTGCTATTGTGAAGGGCGCGGGCGTTTTAGGGTTAATCCAGCAATTCCAGAAAGTAAATAAGGATAACCATCACGGTCGTCCAACAGTTGGCATTTAGATTACGATAGATGAATCCCATTTCCAAATCGAAAGGCATTTCTTCTACGGAGTAAATCATTGTAAAATACGAGTTAGCCTTTGCTACAAGCACGAGATAGTATCTGCAGCCCTGAGTATGCAATCCCCACGCCCTAACCAGAGTATTACGTGAGCCACGACCTATTCCCTGCCATTGCTTGGACCACCATCCGACTACTGCTTATTGCATCGCGTCGGACTTCCAGATGCTGTCTCGTACAAGGACCAAAGGTCTTTTCAAGGCAGACGGCCAGATGTGAAGTGCATTGGTAACGGAGAACCCTCCGGGCAGGGAACTCCAGGGTGTATCAGCCTATGTATGAAACAGTCACTTCGATGGTTTGGGCCATTGAATGCTGCCAGATCAGGAGAGTCGTTCATCCGAAAATCCAGCCACCGCCGATCTCAAACGGAGGTGTCCCATAAGTATAAGTTTTGACCCGAAATAGACCCCAGATCTGATGTGTTTGTTTTTCGGAGAATTTTGCTGACCCCTGAGGCTGGAAAGTTAGAAAGCACAAGAGGACCTGCAGGAACCCAATGTGACAAATTATTTTGATAGATGCATTGTTATAATTTATTTGAGATGGTGATCGACTGGCATCTAGGCAGCCCTATTCTTATTGTTCTCCAGCCTTATTTTTCGGCTCATTTCTGGCTGATTTCTTGGTGTGGAACCTACTAGTAGTACTTGGAGGAGCAGGTTGAAATTTGAAAACAACTAAGGTCTGCTAGCGGTACTAGCAGGAGTTTTCAGAGGAGCTCCGTAATAGTATCTTACCCGTCAAAGGCGAAAGTATGGAGTTGCTATGAATCATACGAACAGGGATCAATCAGCCTTAAGGGATGTCATTTGTGGTTGAGACTTACTCGGACCCTGAATAGTTTTGGCATCTCGGTTCGAGAGACTGTGAATCCAACCAAAGTCTCTTTTATTTCGCGCAGGACCAAATGAATTCTCTCATGGGTGAAGAGCCCTCGAGTATTGTTCCTTTTCGTCTTAATTTCCCATGATCTTACAGCTGAGTTTTGTCTCACCTTTCGCCTTAACAGCCCCAGAATGCTCAAGCCACCAAAGAGTCTGGGCGCTTGGCATGTTTTCGTCGCTGGATGGCTGCAACCGATGGATATCCTGGATATTACAAGTTAATTTAATTCCATACTAGTATAAGATCACATTGCTCAGACGAATCAGAAAATACTTCAAGCACTCCCCATTAAATTAATTGTCCTCCTTCCGGACAACTATCGGCCCTCCGTTCCACGCTTACTTGTTGATTTCTCCGTTCAGACCCTGAGACCCTTCCACGGTTGCCACAGAAAGGGTCATCCACGATCACCCTCGAACACGTCCCTCTCGCAATATCCGTACTGCGATCATAATGACCTAAAGGACGATCCCGTCACCAGCCTCATCATTATTTTCCCTCTGGTGTGGTCGTATTCCTCCTCTTTTGGGCTTGCGAAGCCCAGAGTTTCTTCTTTCATTTCCCGTACGGACACTCCCGCCCCTCTTTGGAATCGCCCCGGGTCGCCTTGTTTACAAGGTCTCCCCGTTGACCATGTTTCGCGCACGTCGTTATCGAATTTCTTTAGTATTTGCCGTCATCCTCGTTCTACTCATTCTACATTTTGCAAGGTCTCACGGTCAAGCACCAGTATTGCAAATCCCTCCGCCAGGCGATTCTCGCCCTCCTTTCTCCGAACAGGATGTGAGCCACAACAATAACAACGGCGACGGCGATAGCAGAAATCCTGCTATTCCGGTGGCTCCCTCGTCCCCTGAACAACCCTCTCGGCCACAGAAACCTCAACCGCAACCACCGCAGGACCAGTCACAGCAACAGCCACCCTCCCAAGGCTCGTCCTCGGATGATACCACTAAGGATGATGATTTCACTGTTCCCCCGCCCGCGCCTGGCGGGCAAAGCCATGGGAAATCGGACCAAGAAGCCCCATCGAACGAAGATTCGGCAGTCACCCACTGGAAAAAGCAACCAGAGCAATACCCCATCAAGCCAGAAACGTTGATCAAGCTGCCAACCGGTCCATCTAAAGCACTCCCCAAGTTACAAGCGAAATTCAAAGATGAGTCCTCGGCAGACAAGATGCAACGGTTACAGAGGCTGGACGCAGTCAAAGGAGCCTTCCAGCATGCGTGGAATGGGTATAAGGTGAACGCCATGGGACATGACGAGCTCAAGCCTCTGCGCGGTGGCTACAAGGATCCGTTCGGGGGCTGGGGCGCCACGTTGGTTGACACATTGGACACCCTGTGGATTATGGGTTTGAAGCAGGAATTTTCCATGGCGGTCGACCACGTCAAGAACATTGACTTTACAACCGCCAAAAGGCGAGATATACCCGTATTCGAAACAACAATTCGTTACCTTGGTGGGTTAATTAGCGCGTATGATCTTTCCGAGCGCAAATATGGTGTGCTCTTGGATAAAGCTGTTGAGCTCGCGGAAATCCTGATTGGTGCTTTTGATACGCCAAATCGCATGCCGAAACTCTATTATGAATGGGCACCGTGAGTTTCCCATTTTCGAGCTATCGTATGGCCATTGAACTAATAGAGGTAATACGCTAGGGAGTCTGTGTCTCAAACCCATCGTGGTGATTTCAAAGCAGTGCTTGCTGAAATAGGCTCGCTTTCTTTAGAATTCACCCGTTTGGCTCAATTGACCAAGGATGAGAAGTACTATGATGCAATCGCTCGGATTACGAATGAGCTCGAGAGTTACCAGGATGTGACAAAGCTTCCCGGCTTGTGGCCCCTCCAGCTCGATGCCTCGGGATGTAGGAAGCGTTCTGAGCGAGAACTTCCAGAGCAAGTAGAGCAGGTGCTTGGACCTGCTCTCCATGGAACCACGCCATCGAATTCAACTAACTCGACCCCTCATGACCGAAGGCAACTGCACGAGGGCGCGGAGCTGGCGGACTATGAACCTTCTTCTCCAGACACCGCCAGTACTGAGGACTCGCATGAGACCCGAACACCTCCTCCAAAGCAAGACTGTTCCGAGGGTCTCAACAATCAGATGTCCGGAACGGATAAATTCGGACTGGGTGCTCTGGGAGACTCAACCTACGAATACTTGCCCAAAGAATATATGCTTTTGGGTGGGAAAAATGAGCAATACCGTACCATGTATGAGAAGTCTATGGACGCCGTGCGAGAGTATCTCGTCTTCCAGCCGATGATCAAGGGTAAGCGAGATATCCGATTTTTGGCTACTGTTAGCATGTCGAGGCCGCTTGATGCAAACCCCCCGGGGCGTACAACCTATGCCTATGAGGGCACTCACCTTACCTGCTTCGCCGGAGGAATGGTCGCCATGGGCGCCAAGCTTTTCGGTATCGACGGCGACCTGGAGCTCGGCCGCCAACTGACAGATGGTTGTGTCTGGGCTTACGAGTCCACCAAAACTGGACTTATGCCAGAAGCTTTTAAGTTACTTCCGTGTGAGAAGGGGGAGCCATGTGAGTGGAATGAGAAAGCGTACTACCGGGCTCTGGACCCCGACGCGGATCAGCGGCCGAAATCAAAGTCCCACAGCAAGCGAGGACCGGAGAAAGGTAATTGGCATGTTAAAGCCACCGGTGAAACTGACACTTCCGACCGGACCAGCAACGAAGAGATTGAAAATCGAGACGTGGACGAATCGGACGGAGTAATCATGCCTTCGCACGAGGAATATGTTACCTCAAAGATTCAGAGTGAACGCCTCCCTCCTGGAATGGTTGGGATATCACATCGCACTTACCTCCTCCGCCCCGAAGCTATCGAGTCTGTCTTCATCATGTACCGCCTGACGGCCGATGACTATTGGCGCGAGAAAGGCTGGAAGATGTTCCAAGCTGCCAACAAATATACACTCACAGAGTTAGCTAACTCGGCCATCCATGATGTGACAGTCGAGGACCCCAGACCTACCGATAGCATGGAATCGTTCTGGCTTGCAGAAACTCTGAAATATTACTATCTATTGTTCAGTGACCCGGGTGTAGTGAGCCTTGATGACTATGTCCTGTGAGTGGCTTCCCCAGAGGACACTGTTGTTATCTATGGTAGTAAAGCTAACAAATTACTTTACAGGAACACCGAAGCACACCCCTTCAAACGCCCAGAATACTGATTATGGTCGTCCCATTTTTCTTCCTATTCACCCCCTGTTCGGGGATATTCTACTGTTCACTGCGCCTTTTGATCACCCTTTGTTCTTTGTAAAAGTATCGATACCACGTTCTCAAGCACCTGTGAATATATAGCCGCTGATATGAAATTCTGATTTTTCTTTCTTTCTCTTCTTTTCTTTTTTTTTTTTGTTTGTTTGCAGTGGTTTACTTTTTTTGCCAGGGCACATTAGCAAAGCAAGACGTAAATAGAACCTTATAACATGACCCAAGTATAGATCGTGTGGGATCTTGGCATTTAGGTCAATCCAAAGTGAAGTTTATTAAAAAGGAGAGAAAGAAAGAAAGTAAACCATAAATAAAAGCGAACGAAACCTGAGGACCCAGAGGGTGTTGGCAGGAGAGATCAAGAGCCAGAAATAAAATCCCCCGCCGCACCGCCAAACCCCATCAGCCACTCCTGATGTCCGACGGATGCCCCAAAACTTGTTATCGTCATCGCCAACGCCCCGAATCGAATTCCTCCTCCCTCTTTCGCCTGCCCCCCTCTTGCTGCCCACCGAGTAAACACCCCCCGGCTACATCACCCCACCGACTACACGGTGTTGTAGAGCCGTTTCGTCGCTTTCTGTCCCTCCCAACGGAGCCCGCTGCCAACTTGTGTGCTGGGCGCAAGACGGAATGAGTGCAGAGGCTCGGCCAGCCCGACGACGACGATCGAGTTGTGGGAAATGGAGTTTGAGGGCTCCGTGGAAAATGAGCAACAATTCTGGAATGGTAAGAGGGGGGGCGCCCCGGGGGGGGGGGGGGGGGGGGGGGGGGGGGGGGGGGGGGGGGGGGGGGGGGGGGGGGGGGGGGGGGGGGGGGGGGGGGGGGGGGGGGGGGGGGGGGGGGGGGGGGGGGGGGGGGGGGGGGGGGG